>CM039672.1:484732467-485134967 GCA_022496015.1 Hordeum marinum
GAAAACTCATCTATTACAAAGGGATTTCATTTTTATAACTTATTTTAACTCCATACTTTTTGGGTGTTCAATATGCACCATTAAAAGGCACATCATCAATCTTCAACCCTATCTCACTTATATTGGTATTTTTTTCATGCATTTAATGATTGATTATGAGCTAAATGACCCTAAATTTGAAAAGAAGTACAAATAAACTCTAAAAATGTTATAACTTAGCATGACATCAACATTTTACCCCACATGGCAACTTCTAAAGAGTTGAGAGGGTTACGGCAAAAACGGGATGCACTTCGTGTACAAATTGGACTATCTCATTCGGAGTATGAGGGTTTCAAACGAAAACTCATTTATTATAAAGGGATTTCATTTTTAATAACTTATTTTAACTCCATACTTTTTGGGTGTTTGATATGCACCATTCAAAGGCACATCATCAATTTTCAACCCTTTCTCACTTCATTTGATGTTTTTCATGCTTCAATGATTTAATATGAGCTAAATGACCCTAAATTTGAAAAAAACAGTACAAATGAACTCTGAAAAGGATGTAACTTGGCATGACATCATAATTTCACCCACATGGCAACTTCTAAAGAGTTGAGAGGGTTACGTCAAAAATTGGATGCACTTCGTGTACAATTTGGACAATCTCGTTCGAAGTATGAGGGTTTCGAACGAAAACTCATCTATTACAAAGGGATTTCATTTTTACTAACTTATTTTGACACCATACTTTTTGTGTGTTCAATATGCACCATTCAAAGGAACATCATCAATTTTCAACCCTTTTCTGACTTCATTTGATATTTTTCATGCATTTAATGATTTAATATGAGCTAAATGACCCTAAATTTGAAAAAAACAGTACAAATGAACTCTGAAAAGGTTGTAACTTGGCATGACATCATAATTTCACCCACATGGCTACTTCTAAAGAGTTGAGAGGGTTACGTCAAAAATTGGATGCACTTCGTGTACAAATTGGATAATCTCTATCGAAGTATGAGGTTTTCGAACAAAAACTCATCTATTAAAAAGGGATTTCATTTTTAATAACTTA
This sequence comes from Hordeum marinum, assembly GCA_022496015.1. Lineage (NCBI taxonomy): Eukaryota > Viridiplantae > Streptophyta > Magnoliopsida > Poales > Poaceae > Hordeum > Hordeum marinum. The sequence continues at coordinate 484,733,531 of CM039672.1, forward strand.
TTTTAACTCCATACTTTTTGTTTTTTCAATACGCACCATTCAAAGGAACATCTTGAATTTTCAACCCATTCTGACTTCAATTGATATTTTTCATGCATTTAATTATTTATTATGAGCAAAATGACCCTAAATTTGAAAAGCAGTACAAATGAACTCTAAATATGTTGTAACTTGGCATGACATCATAATTTCACCCACATGCACACTTCTAAAGAGTTGAGAGCGTTACGGAAAAAATTGGATGCACTTCGTGTACAAATTGGAAGATCTCTTTCGAAGTATGAGGGTTTCGAACAAAAACTCATCTATTACAAAGGGATTTCATTTTTAATAAATTATTTTAACTCTATACTTTTTGTGTGTTCAATATGCACCATTCAAAGGCATATTATCAATTTTCAACCCTTTCTGACTTCATTTGATATTCTTCATGTGTTTAATGAGATAAATAACCCAAAATTTGAAAAGCAGTACAAATAAACTCTGAAAAGGGTGTCACTTGGCAGGACATCAAAATTTTACCCCACATGTCAACTTCTAAAGAGTTGATTGGTTTACGGCAAAAATTGGATGCACTTTGTGTACAAATTGGACAGTCTCTTTCGGAGTATGAGGGTTTCGAACGAAAACTCATCTATTACAAAGGGATTTCATTTTTATAACTTATTTTAACTCCATACTTTTTGGGTGTTCAATATGCACCATTAAAAGGCACATCATCAATCTTCAACCCTATCTCAGTTATATTGGTATTTTTTTCATGCATTTAATGATTGATTATGAGCTAAATGACCCTAAATTTGAAAAGAAGTACAAATAAACTCTAAAAATGTTATAACTTAGCATGACATCAACATTTTACCCCACATGGCAACTTCTAAAGAGTTGAGAGGGTTACGGCAAAAACGGGATGCACTTCGTGTACAAATTGGACAATCTCATTCGGAGTATGAGGTTTTCGAACAAAAACTCATCTATTAAAAAGGGATTTCATTTTTAATAACTTATTTTAACTCCATACTTTTTGTTTTTTCAATATGCACCATTCAAAGGAACATCATCAATTTTCAACCCATTCTAACTTCAATTGATATTTTTCATGCATTTAATTATTTATTATGAGCAAAATGACCCTAAATTTGAAAAGCAGTACAAATGAACTCCAAATATGTTGTAACTTGGCATGACATCATAATTCAACCCACATGCAAACTTCTAAAGAGTTGAGAGCGTTACGGAAAAAATTGGATGCACTTCGTTTACAAATTGGACAATCTTCTTTGAAGTATGAGGGTTTCGAACGAAAACTCATCTCTTACAAAGGGATTTCATTTTTAATTACTTATTTTAACTCTATACTTTTTGTGTGTTCAATATGAACCATTCAAAGGCATATCATCAATTTTCAACACTTTCTGACTTCATTTGATATTCTTCATGTGTTTAATGATTTATTATGAGCTAAATAACCCAAAATTTGAAAAGCAGTACAAATAAACTCTGAAAAGGTTGTAACTTTGCATGACATCAAAATTTTACCCCACATGTCTACTTCTAAAGAATATGCACCATTCAAAGGCCCATCATCAATTTTCAACCCTTCTGACTTCATTTGATATTTTTCATGCATTTAATGATTTATTATGAGCTAAATGACCCTAAATTTGAAATGCAGTTTAAATGAACTCTGAAAACGTTGTAACTTGACATGACAGCATAATTTCACCCACATGACACCTTTTAAAGAGTTGAGAGTGTTACGGAAAAATGACCCTAAATTTGAAAAACAGTACAAATGACCTCTAAAGAGGTTGTAACTTGGCATGACATCATAATTTCACCCACATGGAAACTTCTAAAGAGTTGACAGGGTTATGGAAAAATTGGATGCACTTCGTGTACAAATTGGACAATCTCTTTCGAAGTATGAGGGTTTCGAATGAAAACTCATCTATTACAAAGGGATTTCATTTTTAATAACTTATTTTAACTCCATACTTTTTGTGTTCAATATGCACCATTCAAAGGCATATCATCAAATTTCAACCCTTTCTCACTTCATTTGAAATTTTTCATGTGTTTAATTATTTGTTATGAGCTAAATAACCGTAAATTTGAAAAGCAGTACAAATGAACTCTCAAAAGGTTGTAACTTGGCATCACATCATAATTGCACCCACACAGCAACATCTAAAGAGTCGAGAGGGTTACGGCAAAAACTTAATGCACTGCGTGTACAAATTGGACAAATCCTTTTGAAGTATGAGGGTTTCGGACGAAAACTCATCTATTACAAAGGGATTTCATTTTTAGTAACTTACTTTAACTCCACAATTTTCGTCTGTTCAATATGCACTATTCAAAGGCACATCATCAATTTTCAACCCTTTCTGACTTCATTTGATATTTTTCATGCATTTAATGATTTATTATGAGATAAATGACCCTTAATTTGAATAGTAGTACAAATGAACTCTGAAAAGGTTGTAACTTGACATGACAACATAATCTCACTCTGAAAAGAGTGTTACGGCAAAAATTGGATGCACTTCGTGTACAATTGGACAATCTCTTTCGAGGTATGAGGGTTTCGAACGAAAACTCATCTATTACAAAGGGATTTCATTTTTAATAACTTATTTTAACTCCATACTTTTTGTGTGTTCAATATGCACGGTTCTAACATTTGCATACAACGAGTGTAAGCTGGATTTACACACGCGAAGCACATAGGTTGACTTGACGAGCCTAGCATGTACAGACATGGCCTCGGAACACGAAAGACCGAAAGGTCGAACATGAGTCGTATAGAAGATACGATCAACATGGAGATGTTCACCATGGATGACTAGTCTGTATCACGTGATGATCGGACACGGGCTAGTTGACATGGATCATGTGTCACTTGGATGACTATAGAGATGTCTATCTAAGTGGGAGTTCATTAAATAATTTTATTATGTGAACTTAATTATCATGAACTTCGTCTAAAATTATCTTTACAATCTATATTGTAGATCCAATGGCCAACGCTAATTCCAACCTCAACTTCAACGCGTTCCTAGAGAAAACCAAGCTGAAAGATGATGGAAGCAACTATGCGAACTGGGTCCGTAGCTGGAGGATCATTCTCATAGCTTCCAAAAGATTATATGTCCTTGACGCACCGCTAGGTGACGCACCCATTCTCCCAGCGGAGCAAGACGTTGCGAACGCTTGGCATTCACAATGCAATGATTACTCCCTTGTTTAGTGTGGCATACTTTACAGTTTAGAAACGGGGCTCCAAAATGTTTTGAGCAACACGGAGCATATGAGATGTTCCAAGAGCTAAAACTGGTTTTCCAATCTCATGCCCGAGTCGAGAGATATGACATCTCCGACAAGTTCTTTAGCTGTAAGATGGAGGAGAACAGTTCTGTTAGTGAGCACATACTCAAGATGTCTGGGTTGCACAACCGCTTGACTCAGCCGGGAGTTAATCTCCCGGATGACTCGGTCATTGACAGAATCCTCCAGTCGCTTCCACCTAGCTACAAGAGCTTTGTGATGAACTACAACATGCAAGGGATGGAGAAGTCCATTCCTAAGTTGTACTCGATGCTGAAATCAGTAGAGGTCGAGATCAAAAAGGAGCATCAAGTGTTGATGGTGAATAAGACCACTAGTTTCAAGAAAGGCAAGGGTAAGAAGAACTTCAAGAAGGACGGCAAAGCTGTTGCCACGCCCGGTAAGCAAGTTGCCGGGAAGAAGAACAAGAATGGACCCAAGCCTGAGACTGAGTGCTTTTATTCCAAGGGTACCGGTCACTGGAAGCGGAACTGCCCCCAAATACTTAGCGTTAAAGAAGGCCGGCAACGTTAAAGGTATATGTGATATACTTGTTATTGATGTGTACCTAACCAGCGCTCGTAGTAGCTCCTGGGTATTTGATACCAGTGCACTTGCTCACATTTGTAACTCCAAGCAAGAGCTGCGGAATAAGCGGAGGCTGGCAAAGGACGAGGTGACAATGCATGTCGGGAATGGTTCCAAGGTCGATGTGATTGCCGTCAGCACGCTACCTCTACATCTACCTTCGGGATTAGTTTTAAACCTCAATAATAGTTATTTAGTACTAGCTTTGAGCATGAACATTGTATCTGTATCTCGTTGGATGCGAGATGGCTACTCATTTAAATCTGAGAATAATGGTTGTTCTATTTATATGAGAGAAATGTTTTATGGTCATGCTCCGCTGGTCAATGGTTTATTTTTGATGAATCTCGAACGTGATGTTACACATGTCCATAGTGTGAGTACCAAAAAGTGTAAGGTTGATAACGATAGTCCCACTTACATGTGGCACTACCGCCTTGGTCATATTGGTGTTAAACGCATGAAGAAGCTCCATGCTGATGGACTTTTGGAGTCTCTTGATTTCGAATCATTTGACACGTGCGAACCATGCCTCATGGGCAAGATGACCAAGACTCCGTTCTCCGGAACAATGGTGCGAGCAACTGACTTGTTGGAAATAATACATACCGATGTATGCGTTCGGATGAGCATCGAGGCTTGTGGTGGCTACCGTTATGTTCTCACCCTCACTGATGACTTGAGAAGATATTGATATGTCTACTTAATGAAACACAAGTCTGAAACCTTTCAAAGGTTCAAGGAATTTCAGAGTGAGGTAGAGAATCAACATGACAGGAAAATAAAGTGCATACGATCTGATCGTGGTGGAGAATATTTAAGTCACGAGTTTGGCACACACCTAAGGAAATGGGGAATTGTTTCACAACTCACGCCGCCTGGCACACCTCAACGAAATGGTGTGTCTGAACGTCGTAATCGAACTTTATTGGATATGGTGCGATCTATGATGTCTCTGACCGACTTACCACTATCATTTTGGGGATATGCATTAGAGACTGACGCATTCACTTTAAATAGGGCACCGTCAAAATCCGTTGAGACGACACCATATGAATTATGCTTTGGAAAGAAACCTAAGCTGTTGTTTCTAAAAGTTTGGGGATGCGATGCTTATGTGAAGAAACTTCAACCTGAGAAGCTCAAATCCAAAGAGGAAAAGTGTGTCTTCATAGGTTATCCCAAAGAGACAATTGGGTATACCTTCTACCTACGATCCGAGGGAAAATTCTTTGTTGCCAAGAATGGATCCTTTCTCGACAAAGAGTTTCTCTCGAAAGAAGTTAGTGGGAGGAAAATAGAAATTGATGAGGTAACTGTACCTCCACTCGAACCGGAGAGTAGCGTAGCACAGGAAGTTGTTTCTGTGGAGCCTCCATCGACTGGAGAGGAAATTAATGATGATGATCATGAAACTTTAGATCAAGTTACTATGGAATGTCGAAGGATCACTAGGACACGATCCGCACCAGAGTGGTACAGCAACCCCATCCTGGAGATCATGTTGTTAGACAATAGTGAACCTTCGAACTATGAAGAAGCGATGGTGGGCCCGGGTTCCAACAAATGGCTCGAAGCCATGAAATCCGAGATAGGATCCATGTATGAGAACAAAGTATGGACTTTGGTGGACTTGCCTGATGATAAGCGAGCCATTGAAAATAAATGGATTTTTAAGAAGAAGACTGACGCGGATGGTAATGTGACTGTCTATAAGGCTCAGCTTGTCGCTAAGGGTTATCGACAAGTTCAAGGAGTTGACTACTATGAGACTTTCTCACCCGTAGCGATGCTAAAGTCTGTCCGATCATGTTAGCAATTGCCACATTTTATGATTATGAGATCTGGCAAATGGACGTCAAAACGGCATTCCTTAATGGCTTCCTTAAGGAAGAACTGTATATGATGCTGCCGGAAGGTTTTTTCGATCCTAAAGATGCTAACAAAGTATGCAAGCTCTAGCGCTCCATCTATGGGCTGGTGCAAGCATCTCGGAGTTGGAACATTCGCTTTTATGAGGTGATTAAAGCATTTGGGTTTGTACAGGTTTATGAGGAACCATGTATTTACAAGAAAGTGAGTGGGAGCTCTATAGCATTTCTCATATTATATGTGGATGACATACTGATAATGGGAAATGATATAGAACTTTTGGAAAGTGTAAAGGCCTACTTGAACAAGTGTTTTTCAATGAAGGACCTTGGAGAAGCTGCTTACATATTAGGTATTAAGATCTATAGAGATAGATCGAGACGCCTCATAGGTCTTTCACAAAGCACATACCTGGAAAAGATATTGAAGAAGTTCAATATGGATCAGTCCAAGAAGGGGTTCTTTCCTGTGTTACATGGTGTGAGATTGAGTATGACTAAATGCCCGACCACGACAAAAGATAGAGATGAGATGAGTGTCATTCCCTATGCTTCAGCCATAGGCTCTATTATGTATGCCATGCTGTGTACCAGACCTGATGTGAACCTTGCCATAAGTTTGGTAGGGAGGTACCAAAGTTATCCCGGAGCGGAACACTGGACAGCGGTCAAGAATATCCTGAAGTACCTGTAAAGGACAAAGGACTTGTTTCTCGTAGATGGAGGTACCGATGAGCTCGTCGTAAAGGGTTATGTTGATGCTAGCTTCGACACAGATCCGGACGACTCCAAGTCGCAAACCGGATACGTGTATATTTGGAACGGAGGGGCAGTCAGCTGGTGCAGCAGCAAGCAAAGCGTCGTGGTGGAATCTACATGTGAAGCGGAGTACATAGCTGCTTTGGAAGCAGAAAAGGAAGGAGTCTAGACGAAGGAGTTCATCACCGACCTAGGAGTTATTCCCAATGTGTCGGGACCGATAACTCTATTCTGTGACAACACTGGAGCTATTGCCCTTGCGAAGGAGACCAGGTTTCACAAGAAGACAAGACACATCAAGCGCTGCTTCAACTCCATCCATGATTACATTCAAGAGGGAGATATAGATATTTGTAAAGTGCATATGGATTTGAATGTCGCTGATCCGTTGGCTAAAACTCTCTCACGGGCAAAACATGATCAACACCAGAATGCTATGGGTGTTCGATTCATCACAATGTAACTAGATTATTGACTCTAGTGTAAGTGGGAGACTGTTGGAAATATGCCCTAGAGGCAATAATAAAATGGTTATTATTGTATTTCCTTGTTCATGATAATTGTCTATTGTTCATGCTACAATTGTATTAAACAGAAACTATAATCCATGTGTGAATACATAGACCACAATATGTCCCTAGTGAGCCTCTAGTTGACTAGCTCGTTGATCAATAGATGGTCATGGTTTCATGACCATGGACATTGGATGTCATTGATAATGGGATCACATCATTAGGAGAATGATGTGATGGACAAGACCCAATCCTAAGCATAGCACAAGATCGTGTAGTTCATCTGCTAAAGCTTTTCAATGTCAAGTATCGTTTCCTTAGACCATGAGATTGTGCAACTCCCGGATATCGTAGGAATTCTTTGGGTGTTCCAAACGTCACAACGTAACTAGGTGTCTATAAAGGTGAACTACGGGTATCTCCGAAAGTGTCTGTTGGGTTGGCACGAATCGAGACTGGGATTTGTCACTCCGTGTGACGGAGATGTATCTCTGGGCCCACTCGGTGAGGCATCATCATAATGAGCTCAATGTGACTAAGAAGTTATCCACGGGATGATGTGTTACGGAACGAGTAAATAGACTTGCCAGTAACGAGATTGAACAAGGTATAGAGATACCGACGATCGAATCTCGGGCAAGTATCATACCGGTAGACAAAGGGAATTGTATACAGGATTAATTGAATCCCTGACATCATGGTTCATCCGATGAGATCATCGTGGAGCATGTGCGAGCTAACATGGGTATCCAGATCTCACTGTTGGTTATTGACCGAAGAGATGTCTCGGTCATGTGTACGTGTCTCCCAAACCCGTAGGGTGTACACACTAAGGTTCGATAACGCTAGGGTTGTAGGGAAATGGTATACGTGATTACCGAAGGTTGTTTGGAGTCCTGGATGAGATCCCGGACATCACAAGGAGCTCCGGAATGGTCCGGAGGTAAATATTGATATATAGGAAGTCCTGTTTTGGTCACCAGAAAGTTTTCGGGCTCATCGGTAGTGTAACGGGAGTGCCGGGAGGGTGCCGGAGGACCCCGGGAGGGGTGTGACGACCAGAGGACCTCATGGGATGTTAGATAAAGTGTGCCAACCCTTATTGGGCTGGGAAATACTTTTGTAAAGGCCCATGGGCATAGGTATAAAGAGATAAGGCAAAAGGAGTTCAAAAGGAAGAGATCCACCTCCCTTGTGGGAGGTGGAGTCCTCCCTAGCTTCGGCCGAAGCCCTCCTCCTTGGAAGAGGGGCCAAGGCAGCCCTCCCTCTACCTCCTCCTATATTTACTTGAGGTTTTGGCCGTTTGGGAACAGATCTGATCTCTCTCTCTCTCACGGCGAAGCCCTACCTCTCTTCTTCCTCCTCCACAGTGCTTAGGCGAAGCCCTGTCGGTATACCTTGCTACTCCACCACCACCACGCCGTCGTGCTGCTCTTGGAGCCCTTCCCCAACCTCTCCTTCCTCCTTGCTGGATCAAGGCATAGGAGACGTCACCGGGTTGCATGTGTGTTGAACGCGGAGGTGCCGTTGTTGGGCGCTTAGATCGGAATCCACCGCGATCTCAATCGCCGCGAGTACGACTCCACCAACGGCGTTCTTGTAATGCTTCCGCTTAGCGATCTTCAAAGGTATGAAGATGCAATCTCCCCCTACTCGTTGCTGGTTTCTCCATGGATAGATCTTGGTGATCGTAGGAATTTTTTTGATTTACTAATACGTCTCCCAACAAAGATGTCATTTGATAACGGGATCACATCATTAGGAGAATGGTGTGGTTGACAAGACCCAAACTACAAACGTAGCATATGATCATGTCAGTTTATTGCTACTGTTATCTGCATGTCAAGTATATGTTCCTATGACCATGAGATCATGCAACTCACGGACACCGGAGAAGTGCCTTATGTGTATCAAATGTCGCAACTTAACTGGGTGACTATAAAGGTGCACCACTGTTGGAAATATGCCCTAGAGGCAATAATAAAATGGTTATTATTATATTTCCTCATTCATGATAATTTTCTATTGTTCATGCTATAATTGTGTTAACCGGAAACCGTAATACATGTGTGAATACATAGACAACAATATGTCCCTAGTGAGCCTCTAGTTGGCTAGCTCGTTGATCAATAGATGGTCACGGTTTCATGACCATGGACATTGGATGTCGTTGATATCGGGATCACATCATTAAGAGAATGATGTGATGGACAAGACCCAATCCTAAGCATAGCACAAGATCGTGTAGTTCGTCTACTAAAGCTTTTCAATGTCAAGTATCGTTTCCTTAGACCATGAGATTGTGCAACTCCCGGATATCGTAGGAATGCTTTGGGTGTGCCAAACGTAACAACATAACTGGGTGGCTATAAAGGTACACTACGGGTATCTCCGAAAGTGTCTGTTGGGTTGGCACAAATCGAGACTGGGATTTGTCACTCCGTGTGACGGAGAGGTATCTCTGGGCCCACTCGGTAAGACATCATCATAATGAGCTCAATGTGACTAAGGAGTTAGCCACGGGAAGATGTGTTATGGAACGAGTAAAGAGACTTGCCAGTAATAGGATTGAACAAGGTATAGGGATACCGACGATCGAATCTCGGGCAAGTATCATACCGGTAGACAAAGGGAATTGTATACGGGATTGATTGAATCCCCGACATCGTGGTTCATCCGATGAGATCATCATGGAGGACGAGGGAACCAACATGGTTATCCAGATCCCGCTGTTGGTTATTGACGGGAGAGTGTCTCGGTCATGTCTACGTATCTCCCGAACCCATAAGGTCCACACACTGAAGGTTCGATGATGCTAGGGTTATAGGGAAATAGTGTATGTGGTTACCGAAGGTTATTCAGAGTCCCGGATTAGATCCCGGACGTCACGAGGTGTCCCGGAATGGTCCGAAGACAAATATTGATATATAGGAATTGAGGTTTTGGTTACTGGAAGTGTTTCGGGCGTCACCGGTAGTGTCCCGGGAACACCGGAAGGGTTCCGAGGGTCCACCAAGTGGGCCCACCTGACGCTACGGTTCGATGACGCTACGGTTATAGGGAAATAGTGTACATGGTTACTGACGGTTGTTCGGAGTCCCGAATGAGATCCCGTACGTCACGAGGAGTCCAGGAATGGACCGGAAACGAAGATTGATATATAGGAAGTGAGGTTTTGGTTACCGGAAGTGTTTTGGGCATCACCGGTAGTGTATCGAGACCATCGGAAGGGTTCCGGGGGTCCACCAAGTGGGCCCACCTTCCCCGGAAGGTTCCATGGGCCAAGAGTGGGAGGGATCCAGCCCCTAGGTGGGCTGGTGCGCCTCCCATGCCAGCCGAAGGCGCAGCAAGGGTGGAGGGGGGCAAACCCTAGGCGTGGATGGGCCTTAAGGCCCACCCTAGGGCGCCTCCACCTCTCCCTGCCCTGGCCGCCGGCCAGATGGGTTTCCGGTGGCTGCCGCAAGTCCCTAGGGTGGAACCCTAGGGCACAGCCCCTCCCCTCCCCTCCTCCTATATATAGTGGTGGGTTTTAGGGCTGCACAACACACGAGTTCCTCTCCTCCCTGGCGCAGCCCTACTCCTCCCTCTCCTCGTTCTCCGTAGTGCTTAGCGGAGCTCTGCCGGAGTACCACGCAGCTCCACCGTCACCATGCCGTCGTGCTGCCAGAGCTCTCCCTCAACCTCTCCTCCCTCCTTGTTGGATCAAGGCGTAGGAGACGTCACCGGGCTACACGTGTGTTGAACACGGAGGCACCGTTGTTCGGTGCTGAGATCGGAGTCCACCACGATCTGAATCGCTACGAGTACGACTCCACCAACCGTGTTCTAGCAACGCTTCCTCTTAGCAATCTTTGAAGGTATGAAGATCCACTCTCCCCTTACTCATTGCTGGTTTATCCATAGATGGATCTTGGTGGACGCGTAGAATTTTTTTTGATTTACTACTACATCTCCCAACAGTGGCATCATGAGCTAGGTCTATGCATAGAATCTATGCACGACTAGATCACAAAGCTGTTGTGGGCGTCGATCTTGTTAATATGCTTGCCGTTACTAGTCTTATCTTGATTCGACGGTATTGTGAGATGAAGCGGCCCGGACCGACTTTACACGTACGCTTACGTGAGACTGGTTCCACCGCATGACATGCACTTGTTGCATAAGGTGGCTAGCGGGTGTCTGTCTCTCCCACCTTAGTCGGATTGGATTCGATGAAAAGGGTCCTTATGAAGGGTAAATAGCAATTGGCATCTCACGATGTGGTTTTGGCGTAGGTAAGAAACGTTCTTTCTAGTAACCTATAGCAGCCACGTAAAACTTGCAACTACAAATTAGAGGACGTCTAACTTGTTTTTGCAGCATGTGCCTTGTGATGTGATATGGCCAAAGGATGTGATGTGGTGCATTGTGATGTATGAAATTGATCATGTTCTTGTAATAGGATTCATGACTTGCATGTCGATGAGTATGACAACCGGCAGGAGCCATAGGAGTTGTCTTATTTATTGTATGACCTGCGTGTCAATCATAAACGGCATGTAATTACTTTACTTTGTTTCTAAATGTTAGCCATAGTAGTAGAAGTAGTAGTTGGCAAGACAAATTCATGAAGACACAATGATGGAGATCATGATGATGGAGATCATGGTGTCGTGCAGGTGACACTGATGATCATGGTGCCCCGAAGATGGAGATCAAAGGAGCAAGATGATATTGGCCATATCATGTCACTATATTGATTGCATGTGATGTTTATCACGTTTACATCTTATTTGCTTAGAACGACGGTAGTAAATAAGATGATCTCTCAATAAAATTTCAAGAGGATTGTTCACCCTAACTGTGCACTGTTGCTAAGGATCGTTGTTCCGAAGCACCATGTGATGATCGAGTGTGATAGGTTCTAACGTTCGCATACAACGGGTGTAAGCCAGATTTACACACGCGAAACACTTAAGTTGACTTGATGAGCCTAGCATGTACAGACATGGCCTCGGAACACGGAAGACCGAAAGGTCGAACATGAGTCGTATAGAAGATACGATCAACATAGAGATGTTCACCATGGATGATTAGTCTGTCTCATGTGATGATCGGACACGGGCTAGTTGACATGGATCATGTGTCACTTGGATGCCTATAGATATGTCTATCTAAGTGGGAGTTCATTAAGTAATTTGATTATGTGAACTTAATTATCATGAACTTAGTCTAAAATTGTCTTCACAATTTATACTGTAGATCCAATGGCCAACGCGAATGTCACCCTCAATTTCAACGCGTTCCTAGAGAAAACCAAGCTGAAAGATGATGGAAGAAACTATGTGTACTGGGTCCGTAGCTTGAGGATCATCCTCATAGCTTCCAAGAGATTTTATGTCCTAGATGCACCGCTAGGTGACGCACCTGTTCTCCCAGCGGAACAAGACGTTATGAATGCTTGGCGGTCACGCTATGATGATTACTCCCTTGTTCAGTGCGGCATGCTTTACAGTCTAGAACCGGGGCTCCAAAAGTGTTTTGAGCAACACGGAGCATATGAGATGTTCCAAGAGCTGAAACTGGTTTTCCAAGCTCATGCCCGGGTCGAGAGATATGAAGTCTCCGACAAGTTCTTCAGCTGTAAGATGGAGGAGAATAGTTATGTCAGTGAGCACATCCTCAAGATGTCTGGGCTACACAACCGCTTGACTCAGCTGGGAGTTAATCTCCCGGATGACTCAATCATTGACAGAATCCTCCAGTCGCTTCCACCTAGCTACAAAAGCTTTGTGATGAACTACAACATGCAGGGTATGGAGAAGTCCATTCCTGAGTTGTACTCGATGCTCAAATCAGCAGAGGTCGAGATCAAAAAGGAGCATCAAGTGTTGATGGTGAATAAGACCACTAGTTTAAAGAAAGGCAAGGGTAAGAAGAACTTCAAGAAGGACGGCAAAGCTGTTGTCGCGCCCGGTAAGCAAGTTGCCGGGAAGAAGAAGAACAAGAATGGACCCAAGCCTGAGACTGAGTGCTTTTATTGCAAGGGTACCGGTCACTGGAAACGGAACTGCCCCAAGTACTTAGCGGATAAGAAGGACGGCAATGTTAAAGGTATATGTGATATACTCGTTATTGATGTGTACCTAACCAGCGCTCGTAGTAGCTCCTGGGTATTTGATACCGGTGTAGTTGCTCGCATTTGTAACTCCAAGCAGGAGCTGTGGAATAAGCGGAGGCTGGCAACGGATGAGGTGACGATGCGCGTCGGGAATGGTTCCAAGGTCAATGTGATCGCCGTCGGCACGCTACCTCTACATCTACCTTCGGGATTAGTTTTAAACCTTAATAATTGTTATTTAGTACCAGCTTTGAGCATAAACATTGTATCTGGATCTCGCTTGATGCGAGATGGCTACTCATTTAAATCTGAGAATAATGGTTGTTCTATTGATATGAGAGAAATGTTTTATGGTCATGCCCCGCTGGTCAATGGTTTATTTTTGATGAATCTCGAACGTGATGTTACACATGTCCATAGTGTGAGTACCAAAAAGTGTAAGGTTGATAACGATAGTCCTACGTACATGTGGCACTGCCGCCTTGGTCATATTGGTGTCAAACGCATGAAGAAGCTCCATGCTGATGGACTTTTGGAGTCTCTTGATTTCGAATCATTTGACACGTGCGAGCCACGCCTCATGGGTAAGATGACCAAGACTCCGTTCTCCGGAACAATGGAGCGAGCAACTGACTTGTTAGAAATAATACATACCGATGTATGCGGTCCAATGAGCGTCGAGGCTCGCGGTGGCTACCGTTATGTTCTCACCCTCACTGATGACTTGAGTAGATATGGGTATGTCTACTTAATGAAACATAAGTCTGAAACCTTTGAAAGGTTCAAGGAATTTCAAAATGAGGTAGAGAATCAATGTGACCGGAAAATAAAGTGCCTATGATCTGATCGTGGCGGAGAATATTTAAGTCACGAGTTTGGCACACACCTAACGAAATGTGGAGTTGTTTCACAACTCATGCCGCCCGGCACACCTCAGCGAAATGGTGTGTCTGAACGTCGTAATCACACTCTATTGGATATGGTGCGATCTATGATGTCTCTTACCGACTTACCGCTATCATTTTGGGGATATGCATTAGAGACTGCCGCATTCACTTTAAATAGAGCACCGTCAAAATCCATTGAGACGACACCGTATGAACTATGGTTTGGAAAGAAACCTAAGCTGTCGTTTCTAAAAGTTTGGGGATGCGATGCTTATGTGAAGAAACTTCAACTTGAGAAGCTCAAACCCAAAGCGGAAAAGTGCGTCTTCATAGGATATCCCAAAGAGACTAATGGGTATACCTTCTACCTATGATCCGGGGGCAAAGTCTTTGTTGCCAAGAATGGATCATTTCTCGAGAAAGAGTTTCTCTCGAAAGAATTAAGTGGGAGGAAAATAGAACTTGATGAGGTAATCGTACCTCCGCTCGAACCGGAGTGTAGCACTGGACAAGAAGTTGTTTCTGTGGAGCCTGCACCGGCTGGAGAGGAAGTTAATGATGATGATCATGAAACTTCAGATCAACTTGCTGTTGAACGTCGAAGGTCCACTAGGGCACGTTCCGCACCAGAGTGGTACGGCAACCCTTTCGTGGAGATCATGTTGTTGGACAATGGTGAACCTTCAAACTATGAAGAAGCGATGGCGGGCCCAGATTCCAACAAATGGCTTGACGCCATGAAATCCGAGATAGGATTTATGTATGAGAACAAAGTATGGACTTTGGTGGACTTGCCTGATGATAAGCGAGCCATTGAGAATAAATAGATCTATAAGAAGAAGACTGACGTGGATGGTAATGTGACCGTCTATAAGGATCGGCTTGTCGCTAAGGGTTATCGACAAGTTCAAGGAGTTGACTACAATGAGACTTACTCACCCGTGGCGATGCTGAAGTCTGTCCGAATCATGTTAGAGATCGCCGCATTTTATGATTATGAGATCTGGCAAATGGACGTCAAAACGGCATTCCTTAATGGCTTCCTCAAGGAAGAACTGTATATGATGCAGCCAGAAGGTTTTGTCGATCCTAAAGGAGCTAACAAAGTATGCAAGCTCCAGCTCTCCATCTATGGGCTGGTGCAAGCATCTCGGAGTTGGAACATTTGCTTTAATGAAGTGATTAAAGCGTTTGGGTTTGTACAGGTTTATGGACAACCCTGTATTTACAAGAAAGTGAGTGGGAGCTCTGTAGCATTTCTGATATTATATGTGGATGACATACTGATAATGGGAAATGGTTTAGAACTCTTGGAAAGTATAAAGTCCTACTTGAACAAGTGTTTTTCAATGAAGGACCTTGGAGAAGATGCTTACATATTAGGTATTAAGATCTATAGAGCGAGATCGAGACGCCTCATAGGTCTTTCACAAAGCACATACCTTGAAAAAATATTGCAGAAGTTCAATATGGATCAGTCCAAGAAGGGGTTCTTGCCTGTGTTACAGGGTGTGAGATTGAGTACGACTCAATGCCCGACCACAGCAAAAGATAGAGAAGAGATGAGTGTCATCCCCTATGCTTCAGCCATAGGCTCTATTATGTATGCCATGCTATGTACCGTACCTGATGTGTAACTTGCCATGAGTTTGGTAGGGAGGTACCAAAGTGATCCCGGAGCGGAACACTAGACAACTGTCAAGAATATCCTGAAGTACCTGAAAAGGACAAAGGACATGTTTCTTGTATATGGAGGTGCCGAAGAGCTTGTCGTAAAGGGTTACGCCGATGCTAGCTTCGACACAGATCCGGACGACTCCAAGTCACAGACCGGATACGTGTATATTTTGAACGGAGGGGCAGTCAGGTGGTGCAGCAGCAAGCAAAGCGTCGTGGCGGCATCTATATGTGAAGCGGAGTACATAGCTGCTTCGAAAGCAGCAAAGGAAGGAGTCTGGATGAAGGAGTTCATCACCGACCTAGGAGTGATTCCCAATGCGTCGGGTCCGATGACTCTATTCTGTGATAACACTGGAGCTATTGCCCTTGCGAAGGAGCCCAGGTTTCACAAGAAGACAAGACACATCAAGCGCCGCTTCAACTCCATCCGTGATTACATTCAGGAGGGAGATATATATATTTGTAAAGTACATACGGATCTGAATGTCGCAGATCCATTGACTAAACCTCTCTCACGAGCGAAACATGATCAACACCCGAATGCTATGGGTGTTCGATTCATCACAATGTAACTAGATTATTGACTGTAGTGCAAGTGGGAGACTGTTGGAAATATGCCCTAGAGGCAATAATAAAATGGTTATTATTATATTTCCTCGGTCATGATAATTTTCTATTGTTATTGCTATAATTGTATTAACCGAAAACCGTAATGCATGTGTGAATACATAGACCACAACATGTCCCTAGTGAGCCTCTAGTTGGCTAGCTCGTTGATCAATAGATGGTCACGGTTTCATGACCATGGACATTGGATGTCGTTGATAACAGGATCACATCATTAGGAGAATGATGTGATGGACAAGACCCAATCCTAAGCATAGCACAAGATCGTGTAGTTCGTCTGCTAAAGCTTTTCAATGTCAAGTATCGTTTCCTTAGACCATGAGATTGTGCAACTCCCGGATACCGTAGGAATGCTTTGTGTGTGCCAAATGTCACAAGGTAATTGGCTGGCTATAAATGTACACTACGGGTATCTCCGAAAGTGTCTGTTGGGTTGGCACGAATCGAGACTGGGATTTGTCACTCCGTGTGACGGAGAGGTATCTCTGGGCCCACTCGGTAAGACATCATCATAATGAGCTCAATGTGACTAAGGAGTTAGCCACGGGATGATGTGTTACGGAATGAGTAAAGAGACTTGCCGGTAACGATATTGAACAAGGTATAGGGATACCGACGATCGAATCTCGGGCAAGTATCATACCGGTAGACAAAGGGAATTGTATACGGGATTGATTGAATACCCGACATCGTGGTTCATCCAATGAGATCATCGTGGAGGACGTGCAAACCAACATGGGTATCTAGATCCCGCTGTTGGTTATTGACGGGAGAGTGTCTCGGTCATGTTTACGTATCTCCCGAACCCGTAGGGTCTACACACTTAAGGTTCGATGACGCTACGGTTATAGGGAAATAGTGTACATGGTTACCGACGGTTGTTCGGAGTCCCGAATGAGATCCCGTACGTCACGAGGAGTCCAGGAATGGACCGGAAACGAAGATTGATATATAGGAAGTGAGGTTTTGGTTACCGGAAGTGTTTTGGGCATCACCGGTAGTGTATCGAGACCATCGGAAGGGTTCCGGGGGTCCACCAAGTGGGCCCACCTTCCCCGGAAGGTTCCATGGGCCAAGAGTGGGAGGGATCCAGCCCCTAGGTGGGCTGGTGCGCCTCCCATGCCAGCCGAAGGCGCAGCAAGGGTGGAGGGGGGCAAACCCTAGGCGTGGATGGGCCTTAAGGCCCACCCTAGGGCGCCTCCACCTCTCCCTGCCCTGGCCGCCGGCCAGATGGGTTTCCGGTGGCTGCCGCAAGTCCCTAGGGTGGAACCCTAGGGCACAGCCCCTCCCCTCCCCTCCTCCTATATATAGTGGTGGGTTTTAGGGCTGCACAACACACGAGTTCCTCTCCTCCCTGGCGCAGCCCTACTCCTCCCTCTCCTCGTTCTCCGTAGTGCTTAGTGAAGCTCTGCTAGAGTACCACGCAGCTCCACTGTCACCACGCCGTCGTGCTGCCGGAGCTCTCCCTCAACCTCTCCTCCCTCCTTGCTGGATCAAGGTGTAGGAGATGTCACTGGGCTGCACGTGTGTTGAACGCGGAGGCACCATTGTTCGGTGCTGAGATCGGAGTCCACCGCGATCTGAATCGCTACGAGTACGACTCCACCAACCGCGTTCTAGCAACGCTTCCGCTTAGAGATATGCAAAGGTATGAATATCCACTCTCCCCTTACTCGTTGCTGGTTTCTCCATAGATGGATCTATGTCTCCAAACAACTACAGGTATCTCCGAGGGTGTCTATTGGGTTGGCATGGATCAAGACTGGGATTTGTTACTCCGTGTGACGGAGAGGTATCTGAGGGCCCACTCGTTAATACAACATCACAATAAGCCTTGCAAGCAATGTGACTAAGTGTTAGTCACGGGATCTTGTATTACGGAACGAGTAAAGAGACTTCCCGTAACGATATTGAACTAGGTATGGAGATACCGACGATCGAATCTCGAGCAAGTAACATACCGAAGAACAAAGGGGACATAATACAGGATTAACTTAATCCTTGACATAGAGGTTTGACCGATAAAGATATTTGTAGAATATGTAGTAACCAATATGGGCATCCAGGTCCCGCTATTGGTTATTGACCGTAGAGGTGTCTCGGTCATGTCTACATACTTCTCGAGCCCATAGGGTCTGCACACTTATGGTTCGGTGACGTTTCGGTAATATAGAGTTATGTATGGTGGTGACCGAAGGTTGTTTGGAGTCCCGTATGAGATCCCGGACGTCATGAGGAGCTTCAGAATGGTCCGTAGGTAAAGATTGATATATAGGAAGTCCTATTTTGGTCGCCGGAAAAGTTTCGGGCATATCGGTAGTGTATTGGGAGACCATCGCGAGGGGTATTTCGACCCAAGAGGCTACATGGGCTGTGGGAGAGTGAGTACCAGCCCTTAGTGGGCTGGTGGAAGTCCCACACAAGGCCCATGCGGCTGGGAAAGAAAAGCCCATAGAGAAAAGGTGGAAAAAGGCAAAAAAAGGCAAAATAGGGAGGAGTCCTAGTCCTACTAGGATTGGAGGAGGAATCCTCCTATCCTCTTGGTTCGGCCGAAGCCTACATGGCTTGGCCCTTGGGCCAAGCCTCCTCCTCTCTTCCTCTTATATATACTAGAGGTTTAGGGTTTTTGGCACTTGATTTTCAGCCACGTGCTACCCGTTCCTCTAATGCATAGTTTCTCCTCTAGATCGGATTTCTGCAGTGCTTAAGCGAAGCCCTGCCGGAATAGCTCCGCCATCATCGCCGGAGCGCCGTCACGCTGTCGGAGAACTCTTATACCTCTCCGCTCCCTCTTGCTGTATCAAGAAGGCGGATATCGTCATCGAGTTGTACGTGTGCTGAAAGCGGAGGTGCCGTTCGTTCGGCGCTAGATCGGAAGGACCACGATCAAGATTGCGAGACAGATCGTGATGAGATCGCGGGACAGATCATGATGAGGTCGCGGGACGGATCATGATTGGATCGTGGGACGGATCGTGATGAGATCGCGGGACGCTCGGTGATTTGGATCGCAAAGACGTTCGACTACACCAACCACGTTTCTTAATGCTTCCCGCTTAGCGATCTACATGGGTATGTAGATCCACTCTCCCTCTTGTAGATGCTCATCACCATCGATACATCTTGCGTGTGCGTAGGAATTTTTTTGTTTCCCATGCAATGTTCCCCACCAAATATTGCTATCTCTATAGCTAATAAAATAAGTGCATTACAAAAGGTTGTCACGCAGGTCTTTTAAAGTGACAATCATATGGCTCCAGCCATCATGCCTAATGACGACACACAGGTCAGGTTAATCAATTTACATTATATAGTCATCTCATACATAATCAAATTATTATGAGCACTGCTATACCACATAACATGCACATGCAAACCCTCCTACAAAACCAACTTAGGCGCCTCTAATCGGTTCATGCAATAACTTGTTTTATGTGGCTTCTAAGGTTTCAAAACAAACCAAAGCTACCAATGTCCATCATCAAGTATGATGATTCAAGTCGCTAGATTAACATCGTGGGGTGTATGAAACACGAGATAATAAAATCTCGAGCCCCATACTGAACTTCATCATATGCATGACCCCCATGCAGATCATATCTGCATTGCCCTTTCATCTGCGAAATTTCGTCTTTCTTTTAACTACGATGGAATTCAATGAACTGTTAACACTTCATTGATCAATCAGGATCACGGATTGACAGAACATTGAAACTCCACCATGCTGTTATCAAGATCAGAACTATGCAAATCCCAGGGAAGCAACAAGAACATTGGGTAATAGATTTCATCTGCTACCCGCACAAATAATTTTCAGTAATAGAACTCATCTACTACCTAATTATATTGTGCAATACCCATACATCTCTATGTATTCTAGATCGCAACCTGCATCTACCCACAGCATGGCTCATGATGCCACTGTTGGCTAACATAGCAGAAAACAAAAAATTCCGAGCTACGCACCAGCCCAGGACCACTATGGAGATTGCGTACAAGGTTTGATCCTTTTCGTTACCGACTCGTAGCGCAGCGGAAGTAGAGTCGATGACGATTGGCGGTGCAGATCCCCGCAGCTAGGATTTACAACCCCCCAACCGTGAGGATGTATACCCTCATTTGCCCCTGGGAAAGCCCTCCGGGAGGCAGTCGGACAGTCCCCCAGATGGTGTCTCAGACAGCCCTACGGGAGGACCATCGAAACTCGAACACTCACTCGGATAGCCCTTTGGGAGGACCTTCAAAACTCGGACAGCCACTCGGACAACCCTTCAGGAGGCACTCTCGAACTTAGACCGAAACTACGATCTCTCTACAGAGTTTCACACGTACGGTGTCATCTATCCCGCAGGGCTTCGCCATCCAGAACTAGTTCCCACCGGAAACCATAGCCTTTCGGCTCTACGCACTACAGGAAACAGGTACTTTGCCGTCCGCCATCCCGGACGGCAAAGGCATGAACCCCGGACGGCAAAGGCTTTGCCGTCATCCAGCAGACGGCAAACCATCCAGCTGAATAAGCCACGGTAAAGGCCGCTTTGTCATCTGCTGGCGAACGACAAAGACCTTTGAATCTTTGCCTTTTGCCAGCCGACGGCAAAGATCCTGGATGGCACACGTGGGCACTTAGGGGGCTTAACATCATGCTTTGCCGTCCGCTGGCAGACGGTCTTTGTCGTCTGCCAGCGGACGGCAAAGAACCCACCTAGGCCAACCCTAGTTTACACAGGTAGTGTCACGCCCAACATGCGCGCCTATCCATTTTTAAGGCATGAGGGCCTCACAAAGGATAGATGTGCATCTTGCCATTAGCAAGATAGTTATCATCGCAAACACACATACTGAAAGAGATAGGTATAGAGAATTGGCTTACACTCGCCACATGCTATATTACAATCCACTCAAATCATACATAATGTTTAAGACAGGGTCCGACTATGGACGAAAGCAAACGATAAAAGACATGCGACGATACTATCAAGCTGCCAGGATCACGACCAAGTGCTCTACTCGTCGGGGTACGTCACGTACATGCGACCTCTCTCCTCATCATACTCCCACTAAAGCCGAGTGAGGTCAGCTGCCATCTGCTCATCTGCACCTGTACCTGGAGGGGGGGTTTGTAGTAAATGGTGAGCCCCAAAGGACTCAGCAATCAAGTAACCCGGGTACCGAGACTATCAAAGCTTTAGGTTGGGAATGGTGATGTTTAGTTTGCAGCAGTGCTAAGCATGTATGGTGGCTAACTTACGAAGCAAAAGATAAATGTGTGTGGTCTACGCGAAACGATCGAGTCTAGCTTAATCTCTATGAGATCCTGAACACCTGCCTACGTCAGTCATAACCCCACCGTGTCCTCTCCCGGATCATGTTCACAGGCAGAGACAGTCACGGTTACTCACACAGTTGGTTTATTTTATTAGAGTTTACTTCAAGTTAACTAGAACCGGGTGTTAAACAAATATCCAAGTTGCCACATAACCGCGGGTACGGCTTTCCGAAAGATTTAACCCTGCAGGGGTGCTCCAACTAGTCCATCACAAATCACCACACTCCGCGGGAATATCCTTGACAATTTTGTGTTTTCCATTTAATTAATTTTCATTTCAAACATATATTATGCTACTATATATTGTACACACTATGCATCTATATAAATATAAATAGAATTTCTCATAGAACCGATCATATATATAAATATAGGGTAGCACTATTCTAATCCTAGGATCAAAATAAGTATTTGGATCACAGCACGCCTATATAGGAGCCGCACGACTGTTCTCGATATTTGTGAAACAGAAACTTCCCTACCTCCCGCATCCTCCTCACTCCCTCACCTCCCGCATCGTCCCCACTCCTCCACCCCACTCCCCGCCGCTAACGCCCCATCCTGCTCGTGGCCGTAGGCCTCTCCCCATTCCGCGCGCCGCCGTCCGTATGCCCTATGCCGTGCGCCGTCGTCGGCCTTGCCCTAATCCTCCCTAGGCCCCTGGCAACCCCCCTCACCCCCGCCTCCGGAAGCCCCCCGCGCCACCGCCAGGGGCCAGCCCGCGTGCCAGATGCAGCCATGGCGGTGGCTGTGGTCGGGTAGGGATACGGCGGCCGCCACCCCAGCTTGCTCCTATGCAGAGGCGGTGCATCCCCTAATCCTTGATCCAGGTGCGGCCCCCAACCAATTGTACCATTGGATCCTGGGATCTTTGATGGATGATGGCGCCGTCAACTGCTTGTGGCTCCTCCCGCCAGCGCCTTGTGGCTGACGACCCGCAATCTTCACCCCTACCTTGAACGAGTCGCTTCAGCCTTCTTCCCCGGCACCGGCTCTGGCTCTGAGAAGCCGCCCGTGCTTCTATGATGTCCCCGTGGTTATCCACTGCAGCACCAACCTCCTCTCTCCGTTGGTGCTCCGCCACAGGTGCCACTGTCTAACACTCGCCGCTGCGCCCTGCCTTTTTCCCGTCTCTGCTGCTCCACATCGCCTCCACCCATCGCTGTTGTGTCTCTACATCGCCGTGGAACAGGACGACCATGGACCACGCCAAGATCTAGCTGTTTTTCCTTGGATGCTTCCACCTGCCGGGGTTCTTTCTTGATCCAGACAAGCAGCGAAGAAACTGGGAAAGGAATTCACCCCCATTTGTGAAGTTCTGACGGTGATCCTGTGTAGTCCGACTCTGACGGTGCGCGGCGTGCTTGCGTGTTGTCTGCAGACACAGTGTGTGTGGTGCTCGTGTGCACACGGCAACACGTCGGTGCCACGACAACCACTTGATCCAAATTTGTACATTTTAGTATGTATATGAGACTCTAAGTTCTTCGGAAGTTCAGACTATACTAAGGGTTGTAGGCCAATGTGTTGATTTTTTACAGATTTTGCCGGGAAATGTAACCTTGTAAATTTCGAAGGCCCTGTAGGTAGAACCTTGTTTTTCTATGGTTGCGATATTGCAACTCCAAGATGAGAAGAAATTTTGTTTCCCCTGTTGCTGCACTATGAATAATATAAACACAAAGGATATAAAACACTTGGGAATTCACATAAAGTTGAGGATGCTTGAAAAAATGAGATTGAAGTTCATTTACTAAACTGCATTCAGTCCAATATGTCAAATCACACAATAAATTCTATGCGAAGAACATGAGACATTTAAACTAAAATAAAAGAGGAAAGTAAAAATATATAAATATAAATATTGAAAAACCATCACAAGTTCTTTATTCGGAAAGGCAGACATGGTTAGAGAAAAAATAATTCTTAACAAAGCCTCACACATACAAAATGTTAACTCTAGAAGTTCAAATTCAATAATAAGAGGAGTTCAAAAATAATGAGAAAAGCAAAAAGAGATGTCTAGATGTTTCTACACCACCGCCCGGAGCATTAGTGCATAGGTGCTCACCACTGTACTCATGCACCGTTGCGCAACCCCGACGACCGGAGCTCCTTGTTGTTGCATAGATTCCTCTATTATGTAAGGCCGAGCTCCGCAATGTGGCATTCATGCCAGTAGTGCTACACACACAATGCTCCCTATGCACGTGTGGTTTTTCCTCTAGTAACTAGCATGCTTGGTGAACCCGTCAAGTCTTGCTACTACCATCAAAGGAAAAACTCCATTTAACCTCATTTTGAGATAAATGGAACCAATTTAGTAAACTTGGGAAATCCACACTGTGTTGCCACCCATTTAGTTTATAAGATGTTCGTGTGTGCGTGCGTCTGGTGGTCGTGTGCGTGTGTGCACTCGATGTGCTCGTGCTATGGGTATGTTTATACTACTTTATTTCTTAAATAAATCAGAAGTTCATACATCCAAAAAACAGAAGTTCAAAATATCTTATAAAGGGAAACTTTGTATGCAAAATTCACATGCCAAAAATGTGTTTTGTTGTGTGGGTCTGTGCCGACACCACAAGATCGAATGTGGAAAAATGAATAAAATGAAACCTAATAATGTTCATTGCAACAAGTTTGAATAAAAAAGGAACACGCCATGAAAACATTCACAACGACTAGCACTTTGAAGTAGATGTTTCCCCATTTCTGAATAACACAAACAAGAAGTTCAATTTTCTAAAATAGAGCATTTCAAAAGTCATAAAAAAGGATTTTCATAGTTTCTAAATAAAACCTCTATAAGTTCAAATTTACATAATGGACAGGTTCAATATTTATTACAAACTAGGATTTTTCCGTTACTAAAAGAATTAAAACAAGAAGTCCAAATTATAGAATTAGAGAAGTTCAATATTTACATGTTGAAGTTTAGATTTTCCCCATTACTAACAAAGAAAACTAAGAATTTCAAATTTAAAAAATGCTAAAGTACGGTGTCTACAAAAAATCTTATGTCTACGAGGAGCGCAAGGCTCATGAACAATTAGACTATGTCAAAACAATCATCATGTACGTTAGACTTATTTCATGTCACAATCAAATAAACTTATGCCATGTCAACACATATTATCTCTTGTCGGGGAAGGGAAGGGGGTCCTAATATAAAAATACACGATATTCCCATAATATAATTTTAATGTTTCGTGTATATCGTTAAAAAAAAAAGAACGTGACAAAAGTTCATAGTGAAAACAACGACAAGTTCAAGTACTACGCAGAATACATTTCGGAAGAGGAAATAAAATAAAAACCTAAAACCCTAAAATGGTTGTTGCAAGAAGTTCACGTGCTCTGCCGGGGGAAGTTCACAAATTCTTGTGAGAGAGGAACATCGTGTATTTACATGTTTGAAAACACGCAAAAAGATGTTGTTTTAAAATAATTATCTCAATGTTCTATTTCAAAATAAACGGTAAAAATAAATTTGTGTATGTTGTTCGAAAAGAAAAGTTTAACCATATTAGAAAAACCTACGTCCTTTCAACAGTTCCTAATGGTACATCATTTGTGCAACTCCGAGAAACAGGTGAGGAGTTACGAACAAAAATACGTAAACAAAGTTCAATATGAAAACAACGAGCGGTTCAACTAGTACACGGAATGCATTTCAGATGAGAATAAAATAATAAAAATCTAAAATCCTAAAATGGTTTTTGCAAGAAGTTCAAGTGGTCTGTCTAAGGAAGTTCAAAAATTCTCGCGAGAGAGGTTCACCTTAAATTTCCATGTTCAAAAACTCAAAAAAGAAATTGTTTTTGCATTTTAAAATAATTCTATCAATCCTCAAAGAAGTTCAATGATTATTTGAGACAAATTTGAATTCAAAAAGAAAATAAAAAATTCAAGTTATAAAAATGGAGAAAGTTCATGTACTACATGGTGTGTGTTTTATACGAGAAAAATTGAATCAAAAGGCAAGGTCCAGTTTTTTTGCTATAAGTCCAAGTCCTCGATCGGAGAAAGTTAACAAATTATTGTGAGAGAGGTTTTGTACAAAAAGAAACATCATTTTTGAAACAATTGCATCTTTTCAACTGGTTTCTAAAACTTACATTGTTTGTGCAACTCTGACGAACAGGTGAGGAATTACGAACTAAAATACGTGACAGACGTTCAAAGTGAAACAGCGACCAGTTCAATTACTACACGAAACGTCTTTCAGATGAGAATAAAAGATTACAAAACTAAAAAGACTAAAATGTTTGTTGCAAGAATTTCACATGCTTCTCCCTGCACGGTTCAAAATTACTAATGCAGGACATCCGAGCTCCAATTACATATTTTAAAATGGCAAAAAATGACGTTCGACCTTCAGTTGCGTATAATTCGATGTATACAGAAACACATGACAGAAGTTCATAGTGAAAACACTGAAAAGTTCAAGTACTACAGGGAATGCGTTTCAGGTGAGAATAAGAAAAATAGGAAAATAAAAGCTTAAAAGGTTTGTTGAAAGAAGTTCACGTGCTCTACCCGGGAAAGTTTGATGTCTATAAAAAACTCAAATTATATAACGAACAGTCCAATATTCCTTAAATAAATGAATTTTAAGTAAACATCGAAGTACTTTCAAAAAGTTGAACTTCTCTACATTTAAAAATAACAAAGAAATTCAAAGTATATAAACTACTCAGATTTTTTCTCGTTACTAAATAATAAAATGAAGAAGTTCAAATTAAAACAGAAGAGAAGTGCAAAGTTTATGAAAAACTCAGATTTTTTTCTCGTTACTAGAATTCCTTACTTAAAAATAAAAAACGTGAAGTTCAAATTAAAATAACACAGAAGTCCAAAGTGAAAACAGCCGACAATTCACGTGTAGCATGGTGTGTGTTTTCATATGAGAAAAAATAATAAAAAGAAAAAGTTTACAAAATTTGTTGCTAGAAGTTCATGTGTTCGACACGGGAAGGTTCAAAACTTCTTGTGAGTGTGGTTCACTATGTATTTCTCACCCATTCTTGTGAGTGAGAAAAATGAATAAAAAGGCAAGGTCCAATTTTTTTCTTGCTATAAGTTCAAGTTCTCGATCGGAGAAAGTTATAAAAAATTTGTGAGATAGTTATGTACAAAAAGAAATATCATTTGTGTAACACCGACGAATGGGTTAGAAATTACAAACAAAAATACATCACAGTAGTTCAACGTGAAAACGGCAGGAAGTTCAACTACTACGCTCAATGAATTTCAGATGGAAATCTTTTAAACCGTCACGAGTATGAAAAAAATGATCAAGACGAAAAAGTTGCGTGTTTACACCAGTTTTCCATCGGTATATCACTTGCTCAATTCCAGTGAGTGGATGGAGAGCAACGAGAAAAAAACAATGCATGAAGAAATAGAGTGAAGTTAAGGTAGACATGCCGAGAAGTTGAAGTTCTTCACGCGGTGCATTTTCGAAGAACCTGTTTCGCGATAAAAGGCAGAACACATCATATCGTTGTTTTCAAAATTGCGTGAAAATGGCTAGGAATGAGAGAAAACCATCTCAATGAAAAAGTTTCACATTTTCCGTAGCTTTTCAATGGTATATTATTTGCCCCATTCCGATAAAGTTCATAGAAATTACAGAAAAAATATGTTTTCAGCCATTTTCAAAATTGACTTAAAACCGTAAAGAATTGGAAAAAACAATCTACATATAGAAGTTTCACATTTCTTCAAGATTTCAACGCCATATCATTTGCCTATTCTGACAACCTGTTGAGAAAATAACGTGAAAATACACACTCGGTACAGATTCGGCCATTTTCTAAATTACTTTTGAATCGTTCATAGTTATAACAAAACATTTATATGGAAAGACGAGCATTTTCATAATCTTTCCAACGCCATATCATATGCATCGATAGGTCTAGCCGTTTTGAAACTAACCCCGAAATATGAACTCGGCTGTTCGGTTGCAGAAATTCCGCCATTTTTGAAATTCCTCTTCAACCGTAGGGAATTTGAAAAAACATTCAACATGTGAAATGAGCGGATTTGCAGCAGCTATCCAACACCATCTCATTTGACTCATTCCGTGAAGGTTTCGAAATAGCATCGAAAATACGATTCACGTTTTTTGTATGAAGAAAAACGGTTTTCAAAACTGCTCTTAAACCATGTACATTTTGCCAAAAATTCAACCAAGGTTGTTATACTGGTGTCCATAGCTTTCAGATGACATATTGCAAGACCCATTTGGGCACTTTGCTGGAAGTTCAATCTAGCACTCGGGGAAGTTCAAGTCGAACAACTCAGGCAGTAAAATTACAGCAGAAGCAAGTTCATCACATCCTCGAGAGCAAATCCACCAACGAGCAAAATTCCTATTTAAAATGGGCATTTAGTTGCCAAAAACCGTTCCCATATTACACTTACATCACATACAACATGACTGGCCAGAAAAGTTCGCGCGGGAAGACACGGTTGCGAAGATAGCCCGAAGGTCGGGTTCCTACACAGGGAAGTTCAGGTTTGTGTAACTCAGGAAGTTCAACCCCATGATCAAAATAATATTCTGATCCCGTGATCAGAATGGTGTTCATATATATATATATATATATATATATATATATATATATATATCATCGAATTGCTAGTACGACGACCATTCACATACATATATATACAATTTTTCCTACAATTTGAGGATCATTACATATATATGCAGACATTACTGCTTCTTGTTGTTGATCTTGTAATGGTATTCTCATTTGGGATCTATGACCTGGTCGACCAGAAATCCAGCTAATTCCTCTTGAATTGCCCGTACCCGAGCCTCTGGTATAAGCTCGCCCCGCATCTCCGTCAGCTACAAGATGGAGATCAAGATGAATATATTAGTTGGTGTATATATATTAGCTAGATCATGATAAAAAATTATAGATAGTGTTCTAGCAAACGTACCCAAGGATTTCTTTAATTTCTGCTCCTTTCAGACGTTATCATGCGAATGTTCTCGCCAACGTATTATGCGCATAAATTAGTCCCCTGCTCTTGCCTCATGCACTTTACGAGAATAAAATTCAATCAGCTAATAATTAATCAAGCATGATAATGGTATTGAAACTAGAATTAAAGAGATGCTTGGATGTAGCTAGCTAGATAGTAGTACTTAATTACCTTGGGTCGCACCCATTTCAGTTGTTGTGCCCAGTCGTGTGGGACCTGTTTGATGAACTTGGCCCAAGCCCTGCCTGCCGACAAAATAAATGAATAAATGAGTTATTAACTAGTTGATATCAGGAAATGAAGTAATTAAAAAGGCAGAGATAGTGGGATAATGATTGAAATTACCTGTCAAGCAGCCCCCTCGCGATTTCGTATTCTGATGGATCCTTTAATAGCAAGTCGAGTACTTCAACTTTTCCCTTGTCAACTTCAATGATTAACAAGATCCAGTGGTAACTGCATAACTCATCAACAACACTTATTAGCATCTAGTAAGCAAAAAATAGAATTTGTAGTACAAGTATATATAGTAACACTCACCCGAAGTTGTTAATGAATGCAATGCCTTTTCTCGAATATGCAGTTTCCCATGTCTTTTGATTAATCGTATTTGGGTCAATGAACGCAATGTCATAGCGTCCACCTTGTTTCATTTCGTACGTCTTCATTCTACATAATACCATAGAAACGAATATAGTGAGGATAATTACAGGTAATGAACGAGAGCACAACTAGCTAGAGACTTAAATTATAGAAAAAAATCACTTACAAACAATAGCAACTGACTAAAGATTTGTCGAGTGCGTCTTGATTGAATAACTTAAACTACTCTAAATAATGAATCCACAAATATATTTTTATGGAAGTAATGCCTCTTCTTGACTCTCACCATGAGGGACTCTTCATTGGTATTTGTTGTTATTTGCATTTACCACGTATGCAAATCGTACATTCCCGTTGGTAGAAGCTTGACATCTTCAGGCTTGACCAGAGGTTTGCCGCGGGCAAATCTATATTTTACTTCTAACTCTTTAAGCCCGGGGATTTCCTCAAGGCCTAGGAGTTGTTCAACACTGACACCGGCCTCTTTAGCCATCCTAATATGTTTTTCGGTTACTTCTGGCCGACCGGCGGTACTCACAGGTGTTTGTACAATGAGTGGGGGGATCGATTGCACTGCCTGTTCTCCCAGCTGGGGGATAGTTTTCCCGCTTTTTTTCCAACTCCTTGGCTCGAGCTCGAGCTCGAGCTCGACCCCTTCTGTCCTACAAGATATGACTTCTTGATGGACCGCACATAGTCGTTGTCCTTCTGAGCCAGTCGAGCCATATCAATGAAGTGTTGTGAGACATGCTCAGGTACTTTCTCCTTTGGCAGTTGGGGCGGTTTCGGTCCAAAATGGGCCTTCAAATTGGCATCCACTACGCTATCGAGTTCCTCATCGGTCAGGTGGTAAGGCAACTTCGGAAGAGGCTTGAGAGGCTTGGACCATATTTGTATTTCTTGCATGTTGTACCGCTAGTCGTCGTAGCTGTGGCCTCTCTCTTCTGTTGTTGCTTACGCGATAGAGCACGCTGAGTCGACGAATCACGCTGACACTGTGTCGGACCTGGAGAAGGAGTCGGCTGACGCGGTGCCGTACTTGGAGGAGGAGGAGTTGGATGACGCCATGCCGGACTTGGAGGAGGAGTTGGCTGACGCGGTGCCGGACTTGGAGGAGGAGGAGGAGTCGACTGACGCGGCAGCGTACTTGGAGGAGGAGTCGGTGGCTTGGAAAGACGATGCAATCCTTTTTCCATAGAATGATATGATGTATGACCTCTCCCAGTGTTCTCTCCTTGTCACCTCCAGGAATGTCAAGTTGTAGCTAGTGATATGCTAACATCACTTCATCAACCCCGACACGAGCATAGCCAGCTGGAATGGGATTGCAATGGAAGGTTGCTTCTGGGGGATTTGCTAAAGCATAGTTGTTCGCCACCTTCATGGATAAGTTCTTCACTTTCATGTGTAGCTCACAGTTAGTCCTATCTTTGATATCATCCACAAGGTAGGTAGCTAGTAGTGCATCGTCATTGTTATCGGCCGGGGCGGAACCCACGCTGCTTCTCGGCATAGATGGGACGGTGGTATCCAATGCTGGATCGATATGCTCATGCTGCCGCTGAGACGCCCTTTCCTGGCTGAGTGAGTCGATCTGCTCCAGTTGCCACCTGACTCTGGATTCCAACTCTAGGTGCTTTGATTCGAGGCCTTCAAGGTGGAGTGCTTCCTCCTTCTTCTTCCGCTCCTCCTGCATCTTCTTTATTGCACGACTTCTGTAGTCATCGTTCCAACCAGCAAACCCCTCACACCATGGAACAATGCCTTTCCCTCGTGTTCTTCCCGGGTGTTCAGGATTCTTCAGGGCGCACGTAAGCTTGTTGTCCTCTCTGTTGGGCGTGAACACCCCCGTTCGAGCTTCTTCGATTTTCATCAGAATTCCGCCTATTACTTTTTTAAGACTTGCCTTCACCATAATAGCCCCTGTCTTTGGGTCCAACTTCCCCTCATGCGCATAAAACCATGTCCTGCACCTCGAGGGATAGGTCATTGTAACTGGAGTGACCCCTGCACTAATCATATCTTTTAGGATTAATCCCACTAAGGCAGGGCCGTCTGGTAGCCACTGGCCCCAGAGTATGGTGCCACTGCTTTTTTGCAGCATTAATCTTGTTCTTTCTCGACCGTTCCTTAGCTAGTTCTGATTCCTTGAACTTCACAAAATCGTCCCAATGATCTTTTGCCTTCACCAGTGCTCCCTCGAATTTTGGAGTCATCTTGTTTGCTTTGACGTACGCAGGCCATGCATGTTTCTTTAAGGTGTTGAATGCGATCGCCATCTTTTTAAGAGCATAGCTTTGGACTTTCTTCAGATCTACATCGGTCAAATTATCTGGTAGTGTGAAATGTGACATCAGCTCAGTCCAAAGGACATCTTTTGCTCTTTCATCGATAAAAGTAACTCCTTCTTGATCTCTCTTTGCTGTCTTTTTTCCATTCTTGTGTGGAGATCGGGATTTGGTCCCTGACAATAACTCCGCATTGATTCTTGAACCTGGTCGTATTTTTCTTAGGTTTCAAGCGGTTCACCAGTTGATGTATTAATGGAATCGATGCTAAACTTTATGCCAGGGTCCAACTTTTTGGCCGGGCCTCGAACTACCCTGTCGCTTGTAGAAGATTTGCTTGATCTGGAGGCCTAAAAGAAGAAAGATTGATTCGTTAATACATATACAACTCAATTAAGAAATGTAATGATCACCGGATGGCTTATATAATAAATATACCTCGCCAGTCTTTGTTATTTGAAGAACATTTTCTTCATCAACATCGTTGTCGAATTCGTCTATTCTCTCGTCTTCATCAAACATACAACCCTCAACGGAATTGTTCAGATATTGCGAGCCGTCATCATCTTCATGTTCATGCTCTGGGCTCGTGGAGTGTATGATGTTGAACAGAGCCTCTTCTCCTTCTCTGCTGGTATTGTCCATAGCATTTATTTAACTAACCCAGAAGAAAGATAAAATAATTTAGTATTCAAATTAGAATGCATGCAATCAATAAGGAAAAGTGAATCATAGTACATAATATGCATCATCGAATATATTCTCGAATAAATTGTCTCGAATATTATTGAATATAATCTCGAATACATCTCGAATATTATCACTAATACATCTCGAATATTATTAATTATATAATATCACTACTACAGATCCAGTTGGTCTCGCGCGGCAGGCGGTGGACACCCAAAGAGAAGGAACTATGACAGGATCATAGCTCGGGTGAGATCCCTGAAGAACCTGCCAGGTATTAGAGAACCTGATGTCCAACGCATCCATGTATCGATGGACGTGCTCATCCTCCTCCTGACACGGCGACGTACCACCTTTGGCGGTGCCGGCTGCCTCCGCACCAAAAGTGGCCCACGCGAAAGCCACCAAAGAAGATCCGGGTCGACGACGGGACCCGGGTTCCTCACCAAGCTGCGCACCCCTGAAGGTAACACCTCCCAGTGCCAGCCCGGCGGGGCCCAGTCCCGAACGTTGCCCCTCTGAAGTAGGACATCATAGTGAACGAGTCGACGGTGAGGATTGGGGCCAAACATCGTTGACTCTGAGAAGAAATTCTATGCAAATTAAACATTTTTAAATTCTTGATTGTGATTTCTTATATACGAGGAACCTTCAGAATCCTAACGAAATCTCTTAACCTTACGACCCGTGACTTTTGCAAATACATAACAAATACTACTTGCAAATTAATACATAACAAACTTTTGCAAATACAACATTAAAATTTGCAACTTTTGCAAATACTAATTGCTATACATTGGATCAAATGTCAAAATTCATCAACTATTTTCTATACATATATTGGATCAAAATGGAAAAATTCCTAAAATGTCAAAATTCCTTCACTTTTTTATACATCTAACTAATCATCTAGCGAAAAAAGTCAAAATTCATGCATCTATGTCAAAATTCGTCAAATGTCAAAATTCCTTAACTTTTTGTATACATCAAAATTCTTGCATCTAATCATCTATACATCTAATTAATCATCTAATTATCAAAATTGTGTGTGTGTTCATCAAAATGGGGGGGGGTTCGGGCCGGGGAGGGGGCGGCGGCCGCCATGGCGGCACAGGGGGCGAGGGAGAGGGGGGAGAGGGGGAGCTCATAGCGGGGCGATGGGGCGACGGCGAGGCAAGGCGAGTCGGGGGTGGTGACGGTGAGGACCTTGGGGTGGGAGGAGCGGGCGCGGGCGGCATTCCGGGCGGCGTCAGGCTGGGCTCGAGGAGGAACGGGCATGGGCGTCGTCGGAGATCGGTGCGAGGAGGCGCGGGCGGCCGATGTTGGGGGCGGCGACGAGCTCCGGCATCAGGGAGGCGAGACGACGACAACGCGGCGATGTCGCGAAGAGGAAAAGAATGCAGAGTAACTGAAAAAAAAATTGAAGTGTTGTATATATAAGGAGGCCTTTAGTCGCGGTTGGTGGCTCCAACCGTGACTAAAGACCCCCCTTTAGTCGCGATTGGAGCCGCCAACCGCGACTAAAGGTGAATTTCAGCGGGCGCGGGCGGCAGGAAGCGAAACCCTTTAGTCGCGGTTGGTGGATCCAACCACGACTAAAGGGGGGGTCTTTAGTCGCGGTTGGAGCCACCAACCACGACTAAAGGTGGTGCTCGCGCAGGCGCGGTGCAGGGGAACTTTAGTCCCACCTCGCCAAACGAGGGGCGGTTGCACTAGTTTATAAGCCCCGCTGCGGCTGCTCCGTCGAGCTCCTCTCTAAGCAGGCCTATGCGGGCCTATTGAACCTGTGCGGCCCTATTGGGCCTACTGGGCCTTGCGGGCCTGTATCCTGGCCGAGGTTGGGTTTCTAGTCGTATGTAGGCCGTGGCGGCCCAGTAGGCGGCCTATTTTTTGTTTTTTTCTTTATTTAATTTCTTTTGTTTCTAAGTTTTTATGTGCTTTATTGAGAGTTAATGAGTGAATCTTTTTGCGTTAGGTCAAAAAAATTATAAATATTTGTTAGTGGCAGTAGTTTTCAAATTCGAATAATTTAAATTTGAATTATTTGAAATTTGTGTGAATCACTAGTTTGTGAATAAGTTTACTTTAAAAATAGATTTTCGAGTGATTCTTTTTTCTACAGTTTACTATAATCATGTTTTATCATTATATCCAATTTGGTAATTCTTAGGTTATTTAAAAATGAAATTCCTTTGTAACAGGCGAGTTTTCGTCTGAAATCCTGATACTTCGAAAGAGATTGTCCATTTTGTACACGAAGTGCATCCAGTTTTTGCCGTAACCCTATCAACTTTTTAGGATATGCTATGTGGGTGAAATGATGATACCATGCCAACTTTCAACATTTTCAGCGTTCATGTGTAGTGCTTATCAATTTCAGGGTCATTTAGCTCAAAAATAATCAGTAAGTGCATGAAAAATAGCAAATGAAGTCAGAAAGGGTTGAAAATTGATGGCCTCCTGTCGAATGGTGCATACTGAACACACAAAAAGTCTGGAGTTGAAATAAGTTTAAAAAATGAAATGCCTTTGTAATAGGCGAGTTTTCGTCTCAAACCTTGATACTTCGAAAGAGATTGTCCATTTTGTACACGAAGTGCATCTAGTTTTTTTTGTAACCCTCTAAACTTTTTAGCACATGCTATGTGGGTGAGATGATTATACCATGCCAACTTTCAACCTTTTGAGAGTTCATTTGTAGTGCTTATTAATTTCAGGGTCATTTAGCTCAAAATCAGTAAATGCATGAAAAATAGCAAATGAAGTCAGAAAGGGTTGAAAATTGATGGCCTCCCTTCAAATGGTGCATAATGAACACACAAAAAGTCTAGAGTTGAAATAAGTTTAAAAAAATGAAATGCCTTTGTAACAGGCAAGTTTTCGTTTGAAACCCTGATACTTTGAAAGAGATTGTCCATTTTGTACACGAAGTGCATCCAGTTTTTGTCGCAACCCTCTCAACTTTTTAGCACATGCTATGTGGGTGAAATGACGATACCATGCCAACTTTCAACCTTTTCAGAGTTCATTTGTAATGCTTATCAATTTCAGGGTCATTTAGCTCAAAAAAATCAGCAAATGCATGAAAAATAGCAAATGAAGTCAGAAAGGGTTGAAAATTGATGGCCTCCCTTCGAATGGTGCATACCAAATGCACAAAACACATAAGTACACTACTATTACGAAGATTCCCTTCGGTTTGTTCGAAGTGGGAATTTCTAGATATATAAGTCCGAAAACTAACTAGAGAAGCCGGTCATATCCCAGAGTGGGATCTTTGGATGTGAAACTTTTTCTTCGCGTGTATCCCTTTGCGTCGTAACCATGGATAATATTCATTGTTTAACTTGATGCTCGGGTCAACAATCACTGTGAAGGGAGCAATTTAATGGAACTTTTCATAATCTTCTAACATGTCTGTCTTGTGCTCCACTCCCATGATGTTTATTTTCCCTGAAAGAACTATGTGGCGCTTTGGCTCATCGCATGATGTATTTGCTTCCTTATCTTTTCTTTTTCTTGGCTTGGTAGACATGTCCTTCACATAGAAAATCTGCACCACATTATTGGCTAGGACGAATGGTTCGTCTGTGTACCCAAGATTGTTGAGATCCACTGTTGTCATTCCAGACTGCGGGTCTTCCTTTACCCCACATCCTGTCAGATTGACCCATTTGCACCTAAACAAAGGGACCTTCAAATCAAGTCCATAGTCAAGTTCCCATATCTCCTCTATGTAACCATAGTATGTGTCCTTTGGCCCATTGTTGTTTGCTGCATCAAAGCGGACACCACTATTTTGGTTGGCGCTCTTTTTTATCTTGGGCGATCGTGTAAAATGTATTCCCTTTTCTCTCGTACCCTTTGAAAGTCAATATAGTCGAAGATAGTAACTTGGACAACAAGTACATGTCATGTTCAATAGTGTCATCATGCATGAGACGTGTCTGCAACCAACTAGCAAAAGTCGCCGTTTGTTCATGTTTAATCCAGTCGTCAGACTTCTCCGGGTGTTTGGAGCGTAGAATATTCTTGTGTTGCTCGATATATCGAGCCACCAAGGCGGACTTTGTAGAACGGTGTAGTGTGCTTGCGGCAAAGAATGCCCATCCCGGCATATTAGTGAATTCTTTCCTAGCGTGCCTTTTCCACCCAGTCTGCCCTCATGCCGCGATTCAGGAACACCTATCGTCTTAATGTCAGGAATAAAGTCAACATAAAACTCAATGACCTCCTCTATTTCATTGCCCTTGGAGATGCTTCCTTCTGGCCTAGCACGATTATGAACATATTTCTTTAAGACTCCCATGAACCTCTCAAAGGGGAACATATTGTGTAGAAATATAGCACCCAGAATGGCAATCTCCTCGATTAGGTGAACTAGGACATGTCTCATGATATTGAAGAAGGATGGTGGGAACACCAACTCAAAACTGACAAGACATTGCACCAATCATTCTATAACCTTGGTAGGATTTCTGGATCGATTACCTTCTGAGAGATTGCATTCAGAAATGCACATAGCTTCACAATGGCTAATCGAACGTTTTTTGGTAGAATCCCCCTCAATTCAACCGGAAGCAGTTGCATCATAATCACGTGGCATACATGAGACTTTATGTTCTGGAAATTTTCCTCTGCCATATTTATTATTCCCTTTATATTCGACAAGAAGCCAGACGGGACCTTCATACTGAGCAGGCATTCGAAGATGATTTCCTTCTCTTCTTTGGTAAGAGTGTAGCTGGCATGACCCTCAAACTGCTTTGGATCCATGCCGTCTTTTCCGTGCATACGTTGCTGGTCCTCCCGTGCCTCCGGCGTATCTTTTGTCTTCCCATACATGCCCAAGAAGCCTAGCAGGTTCACACAAAGATTCTTCATCACGTGCATCACATCGATTACAGAGCGGATCTCGAGGTCCAATACGGTAGGTCCCAAAATATAGACTTCTTCTTCCACATGGGTGCGCTTTTGTCAGCGTCATTCGGAATAGATTGTGCACAAGGACCCTTGCCAAAGATTACTTTTAAATCCTTGACCATATCAAGTATTTAATCACTCGTACGGTGGCGAGGCTTCTTTCGGTGATCTGCCTCACCTTTGGAATGCTTGCCTTTCTTTCCTACGGGATGCCGGCTCTAAAGAAATCAACGATGCCCCAAATACACGTTCTTCTTAAATTTATCCAAATATATAGTATTGGTATCATCTAAACAGTGTGTGCATGCGTGGTATCCCTTGTTTGTCTGTCCTGAAAGGTTATTGAGAGCAGGCCAATCATTGATGGTTACAAACAACAACGCATGTAGGTCAAATTCCTACTGATCTTTCGCATTCCACAGCTGTAAAAGTTCTTCAACTAATGGCCTTATGTACACATCAATGTCATTGTCGGGTTGCTTGGGGCCTTGTATGAGCACTGGCATCATAATGAACTTCCGCTTCATGCACAACCAAGGAGGAAGGTTATAGATACATAGAGTCACATGCCATGTGCTATGATTGTTGTTCTGCTCCCTAGAAGGATTAATGTCATCTGCACTTAAACCAAACCATACGTTCCTTGCATCCTTTGCAAAGTCCTTCCATTTTCTCTCGATTTTTCTCCACTGCGACCCGTCAGCGGGCACTCTCAACTTCCCGTCTTTCTTACGGTCTTCGTTGTGCCATCGCATCAACTTGCATGCTCCTTGTTTTGGAACAAATGTTTCAACCGTGGTATTATAGGAGCATACCACGTCACCTTGGCAGGAATCTTCTTCCTGGGGCGCTCGTCCTCAACATCACCAGGATCATCGTGGCTGATCTTATAGCGCAATGCACAGCATACCGGGCATGCATTCAAATCCTCGTACTCACCGCGGTAGAGGATGCAGTCATTAGGGCATGCATGTATCTTCTCGACCTCTAATCCTCTAGGGCAGACAGCCTTCTTTGCTTCGTACGTACTCTCTGTCAATTCGTTGTCCTTTGGTAGCTTCTTCTGTAACATTATCAGCAACTTTTGAAATGCCTTGTCAGATACACCATTCTCTGCCTTCCATTGTAGAAATTCCAGTGTGGTACCCAGCTTTTTATTGTCATCTTTGTAATTTGGGTACAACCCTTTTTTGTGATCCTCTAACATGCGCTGCAACCTTCAGCTTCTCCTTTTCACTTGTGCAGTTTCTCTTCGCGTCGGCAATGGCCCGACCAACATCATCAGCGGGCTCATCTGATGCCTCTTCTTCAGCTCCCTCCCACATTGTTGGCTCAGCTTCTACCCCCATTGTTTTACCATCGTATTCATGGAACCCACGGCCAGGATAGTTGTCATCATCCTCTTCTTCTTCATTCTCTTCCATTAGGACCCCTCTTTCTTCGTGCTTGGTCGACCAGTTATAGCCGGACATGAAACCGGACTCAAACAGGTGGACGTGAATGGTTCTTGAGTTAGAGTAATTTCGATCATTCTTACAGCCAGCACATGGACAACACATAAAACCACCCGGCCGCTTGTTTGCCTCAGCCGCAACCAGAAAAGTATGCACGCCATTAATGAACTGGGGAGAGCATCGGTCCTCATACATCCATTGCCAGCTCATCTTCATTACACAACACCGAAAAGACCAAATTAATACAAGTTCGTACATAAAGTTCATACACACTTGTTCCTATAAAACAACATACAAACACTCTAGCTAAAGCATTTAAATGCAACAACAAATGCGATCAACATCGCAACTAAGGTAACAATTGATCCAACATCATAGTGATACCAAGCCTCACTATCAATGGCATATCTTTTAAATTTTCTAATCTTCAAGCGCATTGCACCCATCTTGATCTTGTGATCATCGACGACATCGGCAACATATAACTCCAGTTTCATCTTCTCTTCTTCAACTCTTTTCAATTTTTCTTTCAAATACTTGTTTTCTTTTTCAACTAAATTTAAATTCTTGACAAGAATATCTATGTCGGTTGGAATCTCCGGTTCACATACCTCCTAGATAAAAACATCTATGTCAACTTGATTGGCATAATTGTCATGAACACCAAATGCAAGAAAGGGTTATAAAAGAGAGTATATACCACATCCGCATCATAAACCGGATGAGGGCCGACGGGGACAGATTTCAAAACCATGCCATTGTGTATAACAAACAACCATATAGGTAATAAAATTATACAAGTAACTAACTAAATCTTACAAACATGGTTTTTCATTATAAAAAGGATAAGAACAAGAGGCTCACCAAGGTGGTGCCGGCGATGGGACGGTGTGGGCGATCGACGCTGGTTAAGACGGGGACGGGAAGGCACTAAGTAAACCACACCTACAAATGCAAAGTAAGAAGTTAATTTGAGATCAAATTGCATAAATCAAATAAACAACCACATACAAACTAAAACCCACAAATTACTATACTTATAGAGCATTGCAAGAGCTAATCTAGCAATGAGAGACGAAAGGACAAAGTTGCTAACCTTTGTGAACACTTAGATGGATGGTATGCCTCCAAATCCTGACAAATTTTGGCAAAAATGGAGGATGAGCTTGAGGAAGAGAGGAAGAACAGAGAGGACAGGAAAGGGGAAGAACAGAGGACTCTGCTCGGGCTGGCGCCGAAGGGTTTCAATATAGGGGAACCTTTAGTCTCGTTTGGTGATTCCAACCGTGACTAAAGGTTAGCCTATAGTCGCAGTTGAAGCCACCAACAGGGACTAAAGGTGTTGGGGAATGTTGCATGGGAAACAAAAAAATTCCTACACACACGCAGATCTATCCATGGTGATGAGCATCTACGAGAGGGAGAGTGGATCTACGTACCCTTGTAGATCGCTAAGCGGGAAGCGTTAACTAACGCAGTTGGTGTAGTCGAATGTCTTTGCGATCCAAATCACCGTGCGTCCCGCAATCCAATCACGATCCAACCCGCGATCTAATCACGATCCATCCCGCGATCTAATCACGATCCGCCCCGCGAACTTGATCACAATTCGTCCCATGAACTTGATCACGATCCTTCCGGTCTAGCGCCAAACGGACGACACCTCCGTGTTCAACACATGTACAGCTTGATGATGATCTTCGCCGTCTTGATTCAGCAAGAGAGAGTGGAGAGGTAGAAAAGTTTTCCGGCAGCATGACAGTGCTCCGGCGATGGTGGTGGAGCAATTCTGGCAGGGCTTCGCCTAAGCACTGCAGAAATCCGATCTAGAGGAGAAACTATGCATTGGAGGAACGGGTAGCACGTGGCTGAAAAAACTAGTGCAAAACACTAGAAATCCACCAGTATATATAGGAGGAGAGGAGCAGAGGCTTGGATCCCTCCTTAGGTTCGGCCGAACCAGGTGATGGAGGTGGAGTCCACCTCCAATCCTAGTAGGACTAGGATTCACCCTATTTTGCCTTTTTTCCACCTTTTCCTATTGGGTTTTCTTCTCCAGCCACATGGGCCTTGTGTGGGAGTTTCCACCAGCCCACTAAGGGAGGATATTCACTCTCCCACATCCCATGAAGCCTCTTGGGTCGAAATACCCCTCCCGGAGGTCTCCCGGTACACTACCGGCACTCCCGGTACACTACCGAAGAGCCCGAAACTTTTCTGGCGACCAAAACAGCACTTCCTATATATGAATCTTTAGCTCCAGACCATTCCGGAGCTCCTCGTGACGTCCGGGATCTCATCCAGGACTCCGAACAACCTTCGGTCACCACCATACATAACTCTATACTACCGAAACGTCACCAAACCTTAAGTGTGCAGACCCTACGGGTTCGAGAAGTATGTAGACATGACCGAGACACTTCTACAGTCAATAACCAATGGCGGGACCTGGATGTCCACATTTGTTCCTACATATTCTACGTAGATCTTTATTGGTCGAACCTCTATGTCAAGGATTCAGTTAATCCCGTATGATGTTCCCTTTGTTCTTCGGTATGTTACTTGCCCGAGATTCGATCGTTGGTATCTCCATACCTAGTTCAACCTCGTTACCGTCAAGTCTTTTTACTCGTTCTGTAATACAAGATCCCGCAACTAACACTTAGTCACATTGCTTGCAAGGCTCATTGTGATGTTGTATTGCCGAGTGGGCCCCGAGATACATCTCCGTTACACGGAGTAACAAATCCCTGTCTTGATCCATGCCAAGTCAATAGACACCCTTGAAGATACCTGTAGAGCACCTTTATAGTCACCCAGTTATGTTGCGGTGTTTGATACACACAAGGCACTTCTCCGATGTCCGTGAGTTGCATGATCTCATGGTCATAGGAACACATACTTGACATGCAGAAAATAGTAGCAATAAACTGACACAATCATATGCTACGTTTGTAGTTTCGGTCTTGTCCATCACATCATTCTCCTAATGATGTGATCCCATTATCAAATGACATATCATGTCAATGGCCAGGAAACCTTGACCATCTTTGATCAACGAGCTAGTTCACTAGAGGCATACTAGGGACAATGTGTTGTCTATTTACCCACACATGTAATGTCTTTCCAATCAATACATTTATAGCATGGATAATAAACAATTACCATGAAAAAGGAAAGATAATAATAAACACTTTATTTATTGCCTCTAGGGCATATTTCCAATAGTCTCCCACTTGCACTAGAGTCAATAATCTAGTTCACATCACTATGTGATTTACATGGTAATGAATCGAACACTCATGCAGTTCAGGTCTTGATCATGTTTAGCCCTTGGAAGAGGTTTAGCCAACGGGTCTGCAACATTCAGATCTGTGTGCACTTTGCAAATATTTATGTCCTTCTCCTCGATGTAATACCGGATGGAGTTGAAGCGTCGCTTTATGTGTCCGGTCCTCTTGTGAAACCTTGGTTCCTTGGCTAGAGAAATGGCACCAGTGTTGTCACAGAACAGGTTCATTGGATTCAATGCACTAGGCACTACTCTAAGATCTGTCATGAACTGCTTCATCCAGACACCTTCCTTCGCCGCCTCCGAGGCTGCGATGTACTCCGCTTCGCACGTAGAATCATCTGCCACGCTTTGCTTGGAACTGCACCAGCTTACCGCACCATCGTTAAGAATAAATACGTATTCGGTTTGCGACTTAGAGTCGTCCGGATTAGTGTCAAAGCTTGCATTGATGTAACCCTTTGCGATGAGCTCTTGATCACCTCCATAAACGAGAAACATTTCCTTAGTCCTTTTCAGGTACTTAAGGATATTCTTGACCGCTTGCCAGTGCTCCATTCCAAGATCACTTTGAAACCTTCCGGCCATACTTATGGCAAGGCTGACATCGGGTCTTGTGCACAGCATTGCATACATGATAGAGCCTATGGCTGAAGCATAGGGGATGACACTCATCTTTTCTCTATCTTCTGTAGTCACTGGGCATTGAGTCTTACTCAACTTCACAGCTTGTAACATAGGCAAGAACCCCTTCTTGGACTGTTCCATTTTGTACTTCTTCAAAACTTTATCAAAGTATGTGCTCTATGAAAGTGCTATTAAGCGTTTTGATCTATCTCTATAGATCTTAATGCCTAATATGTAAGAAGCTTCTCCTAGGTCCTTCATTGAAAAACTCTTGTTCAAATATTCCTTCACGCTTTCTAGCATTTCTATATTGTTTCCAATCAGCAATATGTCATCCACATATAATATTAGAAACGCTGTAGAGCTCCCACTCACTTTCTTGTAAATACAAGCTTCTCCATCAACTTGTATAAACTCAAATGCTTTGATCACCTCATCAAAGCGCTTATTTCAACTCTGAGATGCTTGCACCAGTCCATAAATGGATCGCTGGAGTTTGCAAACTTTGTCAGCATTCTCTGGATCGACAAAACCTTCGGGTTGCATCATATACAACACTTCCTCAAGGAAACCGTTGAGGAACGCTGTTTTGACATCCATCTGCCAAATTTCATAGGCGAAATAAGCAGCTATTGCCAACATGATTCTGACAGACTTAAGCATCACTACGGGTGAGAATGTCTCATCGTAGTCAACTCCTTGAACTTGTGAAAAACCCTTTGCCACAAGTCGAGCTTTATAGATAGTGATATTACCGTCCGCGTCTGTCTTCTTCTTAAAGATCCATTTGTTCTGAATGGCCTTTCGCCCTTCAGGTAATACTTCCAAAGTCCATACTTTGTTTTCATACATGGAACCCATCTCGGATTTCATGGCCTCTAACCATTTCTCGGAATCCGGGCCCATCACTGCTCCTCCATAGCTCGTAGGTTCATTGTTGGCCAACAACATGACCTCTAAGACAGGGTTGCCGTACCACTTAGGAGTAGTACGCGCCCTTGTCGACCTATGAGGTTCAATAGTAGCTTGATCCGAATCTTCATGATCATCATCATTAACTCCTCTTCTACCATCGTAGGTTGCACAGAAACAACTTTCTGCGCTGTGCTACTTTCTGGTTGAAGTAAAGGTTCAATAACCTCATCAAGCTCTATCTTCCTCCCACTCAATTCTTTCGAGAGAAACTCTTTCTCAAGAAATTTTCTGTTCTTAGCGACAAACACTTTGCCTTTCGATCTGAGATAGAAGGTATACCCGACTGTCTCTTTCGGGTATCCTATGAAGAGGCATTTCTCTGCTTTGGGTTCCAGCTTTTCAGGCTGAAGCTTTTTGACATAAGCATCACATCCCCAAACTTTAAGAAACGACAACTTTGGCCTTTTGCCAAACCATAGTTCATATGGCGTCGTCTCAACAGATTTCGATGGTGCCCTTTTTAAAGTGAGGGCAGTTGTCTCTAATGCATAACCCCAAAACGACAGTGGCAAATCAGCAAGAGACATCATAGAACGCACCATATCTAATAAGGTTCGATTACGACGTTCGGACACACCATTACGCTGTGGTGTTCCGGGCGGTGTCAACTGTGAAACAATTCCACATTGTCTTAAGT
This sequence comes from Hordeum marinum, assembly GCA_022496015.1. Classification (NCBI taxonomy): domain Eukaryota; kingdom Viridiplantae; phylum Streptophyta; class Magnoliopsida; order Poales; family Poaceae; genus Hordeum; species Hordeum marinum. The sequence continues at coordinate 484,777,708 of CM039672.1, forward strand.
GACTGCCAAACTCATAACTCAGAAATTCACCTTCTCGATCAGATTGCAGGAACTTAATCTTCTTGTTACGATGATTCTCAACTTCACTCTGAAATTGCTTGAACTTTTCAAATGTTTCAGACTTGTGTATTATTAAGTAAATATACCCATCTCTACTTAAGTCATCAGTGAAGGTGAGAAAATAACGATATCAGCCGCGCGCTGCAACATTCATTGGACCGCACACATCAATATGTATTATTTCCAATAAGTCACTTGCCCGTTCCATTGTTGCAGAGAACGGCGTTTTAGTCATCTTGCCCATGAGGCATGGTTCACATGTGTCAAGTGATTCAACATCAAGTGACTCCAAAAGTCCATCAACATGGAGCTTCCTCATGCGTTTTACACCAATATGATCTAAATGGCAGTGCCACAAGAAAGTGGTACTATCATTATCAACTCTACATCTTTTGGCATAATTGTTATGAACATGTGTGTCATCACTATCAAGATTCAATATGAATAAACCCCTAACATTGGGTGCATGACCATAAAATATATTACTCATATAAATAGAACAACCTTTATTCTCTGATTTAAATGAGTAACCGTCTCGCAAAAAACAAGATCCATATATAATGTTCATGCTTAACGCAGGCACTAAATAAAAAAGTTTCAGGTTCATCACTAATCCCGATGGTAATCGAAGAGAGAGCGTGCCGACGGCAATCACATCAACCTTGGAACCATTTCCCACACGCATCGTCACTTCGTCCTTCGCCAGCCTTCATTTATTCTGTAGTTCCTATTTTGAGTTGCAAATGTGAGCAACCGAACCGGTATCAAATACCTAGGCACACTACGAGAGCTAGTAAGTTACACATCAATAACATGTATATCATATATACCTTGTTTGTCGTTGGCCGCCTTCTTGTCAGCTAGGTACTTGGGGCAGTTTCGCTTCTAGTGACCAGTTCCTTTGCAATGAAAGCACTCAGTTTCTGGCTTAGGTCCGTGCTTAGGCTTCTTTGTAGGAGTAGCAACTGCTTTGCCATCCTTCTTGGTTTTACCCTTCTTGCCTTTGCCCTTGCCATTTTTCTTGAAACTAGTGGTTTTATTGACCATCAACACTTGATGTTCTTTCTGGATTTTAGACTCAGCAACTTTTAGCATCGCAAACAGCTTGGCGACTGACTTGTTCATCCCATGCATGTTATAGTTCATTACAAAGCTCTTGTAACTAGGTGGCAGTAATTGAAGAACTCTGTCAGTGATTGCCTCTGGCAAGAGGGTAATTCCCAACTCCTCTAGACGATTTGAATACCCAGACATTTTGAGTATGTGCTCACTAATAGACCCGTTCTCCTCCATCTTGCAAGCATAGAATTTATCGGATGTCTCATACCTCTCGATCCGGGCATTCTTTTGAAAGATAAACTTCAACTCCTGGAACATCTCATATGCTCCATGACATTCAAACCGTCTTTTAAGTCCCGGTTCTAAGCCATACAATATTGCACACTGAACTATTGAGTAGTCTCCAGCACGAGCCTCCAAAGCATTCTTAACGTCTTCGGAGGTCATGTCTTCTGGTTGGTTACCAAGCGGTGTATCAAGGACATATTTTTCTAGGAAGCCATGAGGATAATCCTCAGATTATGGGCCCAGTCAACAAAGTTACTTCCATCATATTTCAACTTAGCTTTCTCTGGGAACGCATTAAAATTCAGGGGTGCTACTGCGCGAGCCATTGATCTACAACATAAATAAGCAAAGGTTACTTAGACTATTGTTCAAGATAATGAGTTTAGTTAATCAAATTACTAAAGCTCCCACTCAAATTGACATCCCTCAGGTCATCTGAGTGTCACATGATCCAAATTCACCAACTCAAGTCCGATCATCACGTGAGTTAAGGTGGCTTCAATGGTGAACATCATTATGTTGATCATATCTACTATATGACTCATGTTCAACCTTTCGGTCCCTTGTGTTCCGAGGCCATGTCTGTACATGCTAGGCTCTTCAAGTTTAACCCGAGTGTTCTGCATGTGCAACACTGGCTTGCACCAGTTGTATGAGAACGTAGAGTCTATCACACCCTATCATCACATGGTGTCTCAACACGACAAACTTTCGCAACGGTGCACACTTGGGGAGAACACAATTTATCTTGAAATTAAGTGAGGGATCACCTTATAATGCTATCGTCGTTCTAAGCAAAACAAGGTGCATAAAAGGATTAACATCACATGCAAATCATACGTGACATAATATGGCCATGATCTTGTGCTTTTGATCTCCATCAAGAAAGCACCGGCATGATCTCCATCGTCACCGGCACGACACCATGATCTCCATCATCTCGATCTCCATCAACGTGTTGCCATCGGGGTTGTCGCGCCCAACATGCTTCTACTACTATTGCTACCGTAGCGATAAAGTAAAGCATTACATAGCGCTTAAAGATTGACACGCAGGTCATACAATAATTAAAGACAACCCTATGGCTCCTGTCGGTTGCTGTACTCATCGACATGCAAGTCGTGATAATCTATACATTACATGATCATCTCATACATCACATATATCACATCATGTAATTGGCCATATCATATCACAACATACCCTGCCAAAACAAGTTAGACGTTCTCTAATTGTTGTTGCATGTTTTACGTGGCTGCTACGGGTATCTAGCAAGAACAATTCTCATCTACGCAAAAACCACAATGGTGATACACTAGTTGCTTTTCAACCTTCTCAAGGACCGCCTTTGTCGAATCCGATCCAACTAAAGTGAGAGAAACTGTCACCCGCAAGCCATCTATGCAACAAGTTGCGGTTGAGGGAACCGGTCTCTCATAAGCGTACGAGTAATGTTGGTCCGGGCCGCTTCATCTCACAATACCGCTGAACCAAAATCCGACCAAGGGAGGAAGCAATCTAAGCATCAACGCCCACAAACCTTTTGTGTTCTACTCGAGATCTCATCTACACATAGACCTAGCTCATGATGCCACTGTTGGGGAACGTTGCATGGGAAACAAAAAAATTCCTATGCACACGCAGATCTATCCATGGTTATGAGCATCTACGAGAGGGAGAGTGGATCTACGTACCCTTGTAGATCGCTAAGCGGGAAGCGTTCAGTAATGTGCGTTGTGTAGTCGAACGTCTTCGCGATCCAAATCTCCGTGCATCCCGCGATCCAATCACGATACGTCCCGGGATCTAATCACGATCCATCCCACGAACTTGATCACAATCCGTCCCACGAACTTGATCATGATCCTTCCGATCTAGCGCCGAACGGACGGCACCTCCGCGTTCAGCACACGTACAGGTTGATGACGATCTCCGCCGTCTTGATCCAGAAAGAGAGACCGGAGAGGTAGAAGAGTTTGCCGGCAGCGTGACGGCGCTCCGGCGATGGTGGAGCAATTCCGGCAGGGCTTCGCCTAAGCACTGCAGAAATCCGATCTAGAGGAGAAACTATGCACTAGAGGAACGGGTAGCACGTGGCTGAAAAAACTAGTGCAAAACCCTAGAAATCCACCAATATATATAGGAGGAGAGGAGGAGAGGCTTGGCTCCCTCCTTGGGTTCGGCCGAACCAAGTGGTGGAGGTGGAGTCCACCTCCAATCCTAGTAGGACTAGGATTCACCCTAATTTGCCTTTTTTCCACCTTTTCCTGTTGGGTTTTCTTTTCCAGCCACATGGGCCTTGTGTGGGAGTTTCCACCAGCCCACTAAGGGCTGATATTCACTCTCCCACAGCCCATGAAGCCTCTTGGGTCGAAATACCCCTCCCGGAGGTCTCCCGATACACTATCGGCACTCCCGGTACACTACCGATGAGCCCGAAACTTTTCCGGCGACCAAAATAGGACTTTCTATATATGAATCTTTACCGCCGGACCATTCCGGAGCTCCTCGTGACGTCTGGGATCTCATCCGGGACTACGAACAACCTTCATTCACCATCATACATAACTCTATACTACCGAAACATCACAAAACCTTAAGTGTGCAGACCCTGCGGGTTCGAGAACTATGTAGACATGACCGAGACACTTCTTCGGTCAATAACCAATGGCGGGACCTGGATGTCCACATTGGTTCCTACATATTCTACGAAGATCTTTATCGGTCGAACCTCTATGTCAAGGATTCAGTTAATCCCGTATGATGTTCCCTTTGTTCTTCGGTATGTTACTTGCCCGGGATTCGATCGTCGGTATCTCCATACCTAGTTCAACCTCGTTACCGTCAAGTCTCTTTACTCCTTCCGTAATACAAGATCCCGCAACTAACACTTAGTCAGATTGCTTGCAAGGCTCATTGTGATGTTGTATTACCGAGTGGGCCCCGAGATACCTCTCCTTTACACGGAGTAACAAATCCCAATCTTGATCCATGCCAACTCAACAGACACCCTCGGAGATACCTGTAGAGCACCTTTATAGTCACCCAGTTACATTGCGACATTTATACACACAAGGCACTCCTCGGATGTCCGTGAGTTGCATGATCTCATGGTCATAGGAACACATACTTGACATGCAGAAAATAGTAGCAATAAACTGACACGATCATATGCTACATTTGTAGTGTGGGTCTTGTCCATCACATCATTCTCCTAATGATGTGATCCTGTTATCAAATGACATCTCATGTCAATGGCTAGGAAACCTTGACCATCTTCGATCAACGAGCTAGTTCACTAGCGGCATGCTAGGGACAGTGTGTTGTCTATTTCCCCACACATGTAATGTGTTTCCAATCAATATAATTACAGCATGGATAATAAATGATTATCATGAACAAGGAAATATAATAATAAACACTTTATTTATTGCCTCTAGGGCATATTTCCAACAAAAGGTTCCCATCGGGCCCCAGGTTGACGTCAGCCTCCTACCACACCTTTAGTGTCGGTTCGTGGCACGAACCAGGACTAAAGGTCCGGAACGAACCAGCACCAATGAGCACATTAGTGCCGATTCAAAATCCAACCACGACTAATGAGACAGACGAAAGGTCTTCTTTCTACTAGTGATACTCAATCATCTTTTGGTATTTCACAATTTCTAACACTCACGAGGTACCTATGAGGTCAAAGCTTCAATCGGACACAAAGAAAGATAGGGGCTTATATTATTTCCTCCCAACTATTTACCTCAAGGGTAATGTAAACAGTAATAGATCATGCTCGTCCACTTCTGAGTGGATATATGTGTCTAGATCATTCCCCAACACGTGATGCTTGCCAGAAGATAAAGTGATGGAGATCACCACGACTCTTGCATAAAGGTAAGTACTAGAAAATAAAAGTAACAGATAGGCCCTTCGTAGAGGGAAGCAGAGGTTGTCATGCGCTTTTATAGTTGGATGCACAATCCCTTAATGCAAAAGAATGTCACTTTATATTGCCCCTTGTGATAGAGAACTTTATTATGCAGTCCATCGCTTTTATTTCTTCCCTACCACAAGTTCGTATAAAGTTTATTTTCCTCACAGTAATAGATCACACCAATTTAGAGAGCAATTTTTATTTCCTGCACCAATGACAACTTACTTGAAGGATCTTATCCAATGCATTGGTAGCTATGGTGGGCTCTCGTGGCAAAACTGGATTAAGGGTGTTTGGATGCACAAGTAGTATCTCTACTTGGTGCGGAAGTTTTGGCTAATATGAGGTGGAAGCAAGCGACACATGTTGAAGGATCTATAAAAATATAACTTCTATTAGAAAATAAGCAAACATAAACCATTATGATGTCTTCCTTGTCTGACATCAACTTCTTAACATATAATATTTTAACGAGTGCACACAATCATAAAAGATGTCCAAGATAATATATTTATATGTGAACCTTTGTTTCTTTATTACTTCCTTTTAATTGTTCCAATGACCTACAACTATGTTTGTCAACCCACAACAGGTTTCAATCGACATACTTCTTATATGTGAAGTCATCACTCCCCATAAGATCATCATATATACTCTTTGCTTTTACTCTATACTTCTTTCTACTTCATCTTTCTCAAGATCAAGATCATACCAAACAAGCAAAGCCCTCAACTCAAAAGTACTTTTATTATATAACTCTAAGACTTGCTTACATAGGAGGAATCGTAAAGCAAAAACTCAAAACTAGATCACACCAAAACTTTATTCTACTAGATAAAGATATAACCAAAAGGATTGAAATAAGAAAAGTTGATAAAAATAAAATAAAAATAAAAATAAAAGATGTGATGGTGATACGATACCGAGGCACCTCCCCCAAGCTTGGGGCAAGCCAAGGAGAGTGCACATACCCATGTGTTTAGTTGTCTTGCTTCGGAGGTGGTGATGCTATATACTTGGCGATGATGCCCTTCAGAATGTGATTCTCCTCCTCAAGCTTGTTGTTTTTGTTGTTTGAGATCCATTATTTCCTTGTAAAGTTTTCCAGCGATGGTTGGAGCGCCCTTAACCCATGGATGTTTCATTACTGTGGGGGAAGAAGCAACACTCTTTTTCATATTTTCAAAAGTAAGAAATTTAGCATTGGAAGGAATAACCGAATTCGGAATTGCTGAGCTCTGAAGTTCTTCCAGCATGGCTCCAGGTTGTGGATGAGAGGTAACTTCTTGGTCTTCCTCCATGGCATCTATCCTTTTCAAGTTGGCCTCCATCTCTTCTTCTGTAGCCTGCCCGAAGCAGTTCTCCCCGACCGACTCTTGCGAAGACATCTTGCTCTAAATCTGCTGCAGAAACAGCCTAAAGAGAAAACAAGAGACATCGTCGTGATAGGAGAGTCAAAACCTTCGGGAGATTATATAATGATTTTTTACCGACCCGAAGGAGTATAACACAAGAAAATGGAGTCCGGAAGGTATACGAGGCGACCACATGCCACAGGGTGCGCCCAGGGGGTAGGGCGCGCCCCCCAGGCTTGTCACCTCCTCATGCACTATTCAGACTACTTTAAAATTTCCTTATTTTTTAAATATTCCAAAACAGATAAAAATTGCCATTGAAAAAGTTTTCGAGTCTTTTTACTTACCATACCACATACCTATTCCTTTTCGAAGTTTGAAATGTTTTGGTAAGCCTCCCTAATGTACTCCTCTGGAGTTATGGTATTGATGATATTGGTTTCAACATTTATGGGAGTACCTGAGATATAATGTTTGATTCTTTGACCGTTCACCGCCTTCGGGTTTGTGCCTTTGGCGTTGTTAATCTTGATGGCACCGGAACGGTATACCTCCTTGATAACGTAAGGACCTTCCCATTTAGAGAGAAGTTTTCCTGCAAAAAACCTTAAACGAGAATTGTATAGCAAGACATGATCACCTGGATTAAATTCACGCTTTTGTATCCTTCTACCATGCCATCTATTAACCTTTTATTTAAACAACTTGGCATTCTCATAGGCCTGGGTTCTCCATTCGTCAAGTGAGCTAATGTCAAATAACCTCTTCTCACCAGCAAGTTTGAAATCATAATTGAGCTCTTTGATTGCCCAATAAGCCTTATGTTCTAACTCTAGAGTTAAGTGACATGCTTTACCATAAACCATCTTATACGGAGACATACCCATAGGGTTTTTGTAAGCAGTTCTATAAGCACACAATGCATCATCAAGTTTCTTAGACCAATTGTTCCTAGATCTCTTAACAGTCTTCTGCAAAATCAATTTAATTTCTCTATTGCTCAATTCTACTTGACCACTAGACTGAGGATGATAAGGAGATGAAATTATATGATTAACATTGTATTTAGTGAGCAATTTACGGAAAGCACAATGAATAGAGTGTGAACCACCATCAGCTATCAAATATCTATGGAATCCAAACCTAGGGAAAATAACTTCTTTAAGCATTTTAATAGAAGTGTTATGATCAGTGCTACTGGTTGGAATATCTTCTGCCCACTTAGTAACATAATCAACAGCAACTAGAATACGAGTATACTCGTTAGATTGTGGAAAAGGCCCCATATAATCAAATCCCCAAACATCAAATGGTTCAATAACAAGAGTGCAATTCATAGGCATTTCATGACGTCTACTAATATTACCAATTCTTTGACATTCATCACAAGACAAGACAAACTCACGAGCATCCTTGACGAGAGTAGGCCAATAAAACCCAAATTGTAGTACCTTATGTGCAGTTCTATCTCCAGCGTGGTGTCCTCCGTAGGCTTCGGAGTGACACTTGCGTAAGATCTATTCCTGTTCATGCTCAGGTACACAACGTCTAATAATACCATCTACTCTTTCTTTATAAAGGTGTGGATCATCCCAAAAGTAATGGCTTAAATCATAGAAGAACTTTTCTTTTGTTGGTAGGTGAAAATAGGCGGTATAAATTTAGCAACAATGTAATTGGCATAATTAGCATACCATGGAGCATTGTGTGAAGCATTCACAACAGCTAATTGTTCATCAGGAAAGCTATCGTCAATAGGTAGTGGGTCATCAAGAACATTTTCTAACCTAGACAAGTTATCTGCCATAGGGTTATCAGCACCCTTTCTATCAATAATATGCAAATCAAATTCTTGTAGTAGAAGGACCCACCTAATAAGTCTAGGTTTAACATCTTTCTTTTCCATAAGGTACTTAATAGCAGCATGATCGGTGTGAATAGTTACTTTGGAATCAACAATATAAGGTCTAAACTTATCACAAGCAAACACGACTGCTAAAAATTCCTTTTCGGTAGTAGCATAGTTTCTTTGAGCACTGTCTAGAGTTTTACTAGCATAATGGATAACATTTAATTTCTTATTGACTCTTTGTACTAGAACAACACCAACAGCTAATCACTAGCATCACACATAATTTCAAAAGGTAGGTTCCAGTCATGTGGTTGAACAACAGGTGTGGTAATCTAGGCATTCTTAAGAATTTCAAATGCTTCTACACAATCATCATCAAAAACAAATGGAACATCTTTTTGCAAAAGGTTTGTGAGAGGCCTATAAATATTAGAGAAATCTTTGATAAACCTCCTATATAACTAACATGACCCAGGAAACTTCTTATACCTTTGATATCCGTAGGGCACGGCATTTTTTCAATAGCTTCAACTTTAGCTTTATCAACTTCAATACCTCTTTTGGAGATCTTGTGCCCCAAGACAATACCTTCATTAACCATAAAGTGGCACTTTTCCCAATTCAATACAAGATTAGTTTCTTCACATCTTTGCAAAAATTGGTCAAGGTTGCTCAAACAATCATCAAATGAAGTTCTGTAAACGGAAAAATCATCCATGAAAACCTCAAGAATCTTTTCACAAAAGTCAGAGAATATAGCCATCATACATCTTTGAAAGGTAGCAGGTGCATTGCATAAACCAAAAGGCATACGTCTATAAGCAAAGGTATCGAAAGGGCAAGTAAAAGTGGTTTTTTCTTGATCCTAGCTTGATACAGGTATTTGAGAGAAACCAGAGTAACCATCTAGAAAGCAAAAATGAGTATGTTTGGATAGTATTTCTAGCATTTGATCAATACAAGGTAAAGGTTAATGATCTTTCTTAGTAGCTTTATTTAATTTCCTAAAATCAATTACTATTCTATAATCTATAACAATTCTTTGTGGGATCAATTCATTTTTATCATTAGGAACAACGGTAATACCTCCCTTCTTAGGGACACAATGGACGGGACTAACCCATCTACTATCAGCAACAGGATAAATTGTACCTGCCTCCAGAAGCTGTAATATTTCTTTTCTTACCACCTCTTTCATCTTAGGGTTCAATCGTCGTTGGTGATCAATGACTGGTTTGGCATCAGTCTCCATATTAATTTTATGCTGACATAGAGTGGGACTAATGCCCTTAAGATCATCAAGGGTATAACCAATATCAGCACAGTGCTTCCTCAGAGTTTTCAATAATCTCTTTTCTTCATGCTCTGAAAGGTTAGCACTAATAATAACAGGATATATCTCCTCTTCATCAAGATAAGCATATTTCAATGTATCGGGTAATTGTTTGAGCTCAAGCACGGGATCACCCTTGGGTGGAGGAGGATCCCCAAGTATTTCAACAGGTAAGTTGTGTTTCAAAATAGGCTGCTGATCGAAGAAATTTTTATCTATTTCATTCCTCTCATTCATATGCATGTCATTTTCATGGTCTAGCAAATATTGTTCTAAAGGATCACTAGGAGGCACATCAATAGAAGCAAGAGCAATAATTTCATCTTTACTAAGTTCGTCGTCGGCCTCACCCCAACCATAGCCAGCTTCCCCAGCCACAAATGGAGCAAAGAAAGTCATCTTCCTCATCTCCTCTAGATCCAGTCGCCGCCACCCTATGCTTAAATCCAAGCGAGCCAGAGCGTCCCCATCCTCGCTCGCGCCACCATCCACCCTCCCTCGACTCCGTGGAGCCACCCCACCTCTCAGCTTTGACTTGGAGCCACCATAGGCCAAGAACCCCAGCTGACCCAAAGATGCCGCCCACCTTGGAGCTCGCCGTCAGCGACCCCCTTCGCCCCGCGATCCTTTCGACCACCAGGAGGATCACCTTGGAGTGATGGATCCATTCCCGCCCACGGAAGGCTCCTAAGAGCCGTTGTCCGTCGGCGAAGGTCGTCGGAGCTCCGCCTCCGCTCGGCCACGGGAGGAAGGAGGCAGGGGAGGACCGGTCAAACCTGACTGGTGGACCCACAGGACCACCGTCAGTGACCACTGGCCCCTTTTTTGCGGGGAATTGAGGGCTTTTATTCACAAGAAACAGCTCCGGCGCTGTCAACCAATAGACTAGTGATCAGCAAACTCAGAGGACCACTGGCCCCGCCAAGGCACTTCAGTGAAAGCGTAAAAGCTGAAGTACGTCTTTCCCTCTCGCAAGCGTATTTCCCTCTGAACCATTTTTCTTTTATGTTCTATTTTAAAAATCAGAATTTGACCAGACTTTGACTGGATCTAACTTTTAAAATAAAAATCCAATTGAATTGATTCTTTTTCCCACCTCTCCCAAATTTCACCTAGTTTATTTTCATATTTATTTGAAAATTTTCCAAGACAAATTTTTGTGCTGTTTTTGAATTGTGTGTTAAACCCTTTCTGATGGTCCAAGACAAATTTTCCAAGACAACCTCCGATGGTGCCACATGCATACTGATTGCTTTATCATATAAGCCCTTTCTATGGTGTCGCTCAGACGCCTGAGTGTGGCACGTTGGTTATTTATTTCCTTTATAAGCCCTTTCTATGGCATCACTCAGATGCCAGACTGTGGCTCATTGGTTATTTATTTTCTTTATAAGCCCTTTCTATGGCGTTGCTCAGACGCCCGACTATGGCACGTTTGTTATTTATTTCCTTTATAAGCCCTTTCTGTGGCGTCACTCAGATGCCCGACTGTGGCATCTTTGTTATTTATTTCCTTTATAAGCCCTTTATGTGGTGTCGCTCAGACGCCCGACTGTGGCATGCTGATTATTTGTTTTTCCTTATAATCCCTTAAAGTGGCGTCACTCAGATGCCCGACTGAGGCATGCTTTATATTATTGTCCTTTCGAGGCGTCGCTTTAGACACATGATCGGTCTATTTTATTTCTATTCTCTGATTGCTTATTCATGTTTAATATGAATGACCTACTTGCGTGCATCACAAAATTTTATTTTGTGACTAGTTAAGTGACTGTGGATTAAATTCAGTACATGAATACCATTGCTATGTTATACCTATTTTCATAATGTTTGCGAGTACATTCAGAGTACTCATTGGCTTGTACCTGGCTATTGTCTTTGCCAGATTATGCATGTGGAGAGGAGCATTATGACAACAACCCCGGAACCTAGGCATCGAAGATCGCAGCCATGCGAAGATAGGAGTTGACCAGGTCAGCTGTTCCTGTGGGAAATGGAGTCCCGTAGACGCTGATGACCCCGAACCGCTTCCGCTACCAACCACTAGAAACCTTTTGTTGTACTCATAGACCATGATGGTCTTGTACTTCAGATTTTGTAATTTTGCTTGGAATTTCTGTATCAAGATTGTGTCTCATCAGCTAACAGTAATCCTGGGGTTGATGAGCACAAGGGACATTTACTGGGAAATTAATATCCTGGAAAACCGGTCCTGACAGGTGGGCATCTAAGGCCTCTCTTTTTTTTATTTGGGATTCGCTGGCCTCTTTTATTTTTCATAAAGTCTGGAGTCTCATCCCCACTTGTGAGGCAATCATAGCTTCCATCATCCTTTCCTCACATGGGACAACGCTCTAATAATGATGGTCATCACACTTTTATTTACTTACAACTCAATAATTACAACTCGATAACTAGAACAAATTATGACTCTATATGAATGCCTCTGGTGATGTATCGTTATGTGCAATGATCTAGCATAGCAAATGACATCAAAAAAGCAGACAAACCATGAAAACATCATGCTAGCTATCTTACGATCATGCAAAGCAATATGAAAATGATGGTGCGTGTCATAATAAACGGAACTGTGGAAGTTGCATGTCAATATATCTCGGAATGGCTATGGAAATGCCATAATAGGTAGGTATGGTGGCTGTTTTGAGGAAAGATGTATGGTGACCGTTTTGAGGAAGGTGGTTTTATTGCACCGGCGAAAGTTGCGCGATACTAGAGAGGCTAGCAAAAGAGGAAGGGTGAGAGTGTGTATAATCCATGGACTCACATTAGTCATAAAGAACTCACATACTTATTGCAAAAGTCTATTAGTCATTGAAGCAAAGTATTAGACGCGTGCTCCTTGGGGAGAGGTTGGTAGGAGTAAACCATCGCGTGCTCCCGACCCTCACACAAAGGTCGACAATTAATAAACAAAGCATGCTCCGACTTCCTTACATAATGGTTCACCATATGTGCATGCTACATGAATCACAAACTTCTACACAAGTATTTTTACCAATTCACAATTACTTCCTAACATGACTCTTAATATCCCCATCTTTATATCTCAAAACTTTATGCAAGGAATCAAACTTCTCATAATACTCAATGCACTTAATATGGAAGTTTTGATTATATCCCTCTTGGATGCCTATCATATTAGGACTAAATTCATAACCTATACCAATTACCATGCTGTTCAAGGACTCACAAAAGAATATAAGTGAGGTACAAGAGTTCAATTATTTCTATAAAACCAAATACCATTGTGCTCTAAAAATATTTAAGTATAGCACATAGAGCAAAATTGCCTATCTCAAAAGATATAAGTGAAGCATGATATGTATCCAACATATCTATAATTTTTGATTGTTCCATGCTATTATATTATATGTTTTGGATGTTTTATATGCATTAGTATGCTATTTTATATTATTTTTGGGACTAACCTATTAATCTAGAGCCTAGTGCCAGTTTCTGTTTTTTCCTTGTTTTTGAGAATTGCAGATAAGGAATATCAAACGGAGTCCAAACAGAATAAAATCTCCAAATTAATTTTTCTTGGACCAGAAGGAAACCAGGAGACTTGGAGATGAAGTCGGGAGAGCCATCGTGGCGCCACAAGCCCTAGGGGCGCGCCCAGCAGGCTTGTGGGCCCACGGCAGCTCTCCTAACCCTATTTCTCAGCCTATAAATTCCCAAATATTCCCAATATATCAGAACAAGCCACAAAATCACTTTTCCGCTGCTAGAAGCCTTTGTTCCTGAGAGATCCAATCTTGGAGCCTTTTCCGATAACCTGTCGAAGGGGGATTCGATCATGGAGGGCATCTACATCAACTCCATTGCCTCTCCGATGATGCGTGCGTAGTTCACCATAGACCTTCGGGTCCATAGCCAGTAGCTAGATGGCTTCTTCTCTCTCTTTGCTCTTCAATACCATATTCTTCATGATCTTCATGGAGATCTATCCCATGTAATACTCTTTCGCGGTGTGTTTGTCAAGATCCAATGAATTGTGGGTTTATGTTCAGATTATCCATGAATATTATTTGAGTCTTTTCTGATTTCTTATATGCATGATTTCATATCTTTGCAAGTCTCTTCAAGTTATTCGTTTGGTTTGGCCAACTAGATTGGTAATCTTGCAATAGGAGAAGTGCTTAGTTTTGGGTTCAATCTTGCGGTGTCCTCACCTAGTGAAAAAGTAGGGGTAGCGACGCACGTATTGCATTGCTTCCATCAAGGATAAAAAGATGGGGGTTTCATCATATTGCTTGAGTTTATCCCTCTACATCATGTCATCTTACCTAATGAATTACTCTGTTCTTCATGAACTTAATACTCTAGATGCAGGCAGGAGTCGGTCCATGTGTGGAGTAAATGTAGTAGATGCAGAATCGTTTCGGTCTACTTGACATGGAAGTGATGCTTATATGCATAATCATTGCCTTGGGTATCTTCATAATTTTTCGTTTTTCTATCAATTGCTCGACAGTATTTGTTCACCCACCGTAATACTTGCCATCATGAGAGAAACCTCTAGTGAAACCTATGGCCCCCGGGTCTATTTTCCATATTATACTTTCAGATCTAAAACCAAAAATACTAAAAATACTTTGTTGCATTATGTTTATCTTTTTTTACTTTCCGTTCAAGCATCCTATTATACCTATTATCTCATCCTTGCAAGTAACCATGAAGGGATTGACAACCCCTTTATAGCGTTGGGTGCAAGAGTTTGATTCTTTGTGTAGGTATATCTATTGGGTACTCGCTTGTATCTCCTACTGGATTGATACCGTGGTTCTCAACAACTAAGGGAAATATTTATCTACTTTGCTGCATCAAACTGTTCCTCTTCATGGAAACCAACGCATGCTCGAGAAGTAGCAAGAAGGATTTCTGGCGCCGTTGCTGGGGAGATACACATCAAGCCTAGAAAGTACCCATCACAAACTCATCTCTTGCATTTACATTATTTGCTGTTTGCCTCTCGTTTTCCTATCTCCCACTTCTAAAACGTTTTTCAGAAAATAACAAACAGATTTTCCTTTTTATTCGCCCTTCTTCCGTTCGCCTTTTTGTTGCTATGTTTGCTTGTGTTGCCATGTGCCTTCTATTTGCTTGCATCTTCGCTTGCTAAAAATCTATTGATATGGATCCTCATCCACTTGCTAATCTTTTCAAAAGACCAAATTATGATGAATCAATTGCTAGTGAATTGAGTGCACTTGAATATCTCTATGAAGTTTTGTTTGAAAATCATGAATCTGAAGCTTTTGATGAAGTGTTGAAAGAAGAAATTTGTAAGGAGATTCATGATAGTTCCTTGAATGATAAGCATGATTGCCATGTTGTTAGTATGAATTCTCTAAATATCCATGATGCTAATGATATGCAAAACCACAAGCTTGGGGATGCTATGCTTGATTAATATGATATTATTTGTTCCCCAAGTTTTGGTGATGACACGTATGCTATAATTGATAATGAAAATAATACTTTGTGTGATAGTTATATTGTGAGATTCCTTCATGATGCTACTGAAATTTATTATGAGGGAGGAATATGTGCTTGTAGGCGTTGCAATAATATGAAGTTTCTTCTCTATGTGTTCAAAGTTTTGAAGTTATGCTTGTTTTGCCTTCCTGTGCTAGTTGATTCTTGTTCCCATAAATTGTTTGCTCATAAAATCCCTATGCATAGGAAGTGGGTTAGACTTAAATGGGTTTTCCATGCTATTCATGATTCTCTTTTGCATATCTCAGTTACTACTTTTTATGCGAGCATCATTGAAATCGCTATGCCTAGCTAGGGGCATAAAACAATAGCGCTTGTTGGGAGGCAACCCAAATTTTATTTTTCTTTCTATTTTCTGTTTCTGTTTTGGTGTGTTTCGAACATTATTACTTTTGTAGTAATTGTGTTTTGGTTTTTGAATTAGTGTTTGAGCCAAGTAAAACCTTTGGGGTGATCTATGGTAGTTATTGATTTGATCTTGCTGGAAAACAGAAACTTTTGCGCTCAGTCTAGGAATTTTCTAAAAAAATTAGAGCGTCAAATTGATCTGCAATTTTTACACACAATTTATATACAGATTTCCCTGAGTTTCATAATTGTTCAGAATTTTAAGAGTTCCAAAAGTATTATAAGTCTACAGATTTCTACGGACTATTCTGTTTTTGACAGTTTCTGTTTTCTTTGTGTTGTTTGCTTATTTTGATGTATCTATGGGTCATATCGGGGGGTATGAACCATGGAGAAGTTAGAATACAGTAGGTATTACACAAATACAAATAAATAATTAGTTCACAACAGCACCTAAAGTGGTGATTTATTTATTTTTCTTATACTAACGAATCTCATGAGTTTTCTGTTGAGTTTTGTGTTGTGAAGTTTTCTAGTTTTGGGTGAAAATTTAATGGACTATGGAATAAAGAGTGGAAAGAGCCTAAGATTGGGGATTCCCAATGCACCCCAACCGATATTCAAGGATACCAAAAAGCCTAAGCTTGGGGATGCCCCAGAAGGCATCCCCTCTTTCGTCTTCAATCCATCGGTAAATTTACTTGATGCTATATTTTTATTCACCACATGATATGTGTTTTGCTTGGAGCGTCTTGTATGATATGAGTCTTTGCTCTTTAGTTTGCCACAATCATCCTTGCTGCACACATCTTTTGAGAGAGATACGCTGAATCGTGAATTTATTAGAATACTCTATGTGCTTCACTTATATCTTTTGAGCTAGGCAATGTTGCTCTCGTGCTTCACTTATATCTTTTTAGAGCATGGTCGTGTTATTTTATAAAAAGTATTGAACTCCCATACCTCACTTATATTATTTTGAGAGTTTCTTAAAGAAGCATGGCAATTTGTTTAGGTTATGAATTTAGTCCTAATATAATGGGCATCCAAGAGGGATATAGTAAAAACTTTCATATTAAGTGCATTGAATACTATGAGAAGTTTGATTCCTTGCATATAGTTTTGAGATAATAGAGATGGTAATATGAGAGTCATGCTAGTGACTAGTTGTGAATTGGAAGAGATACTTGTGTTAAAGTTTGTGATTCCCGTAGCATGCACGTATGGTGAACCGTTATGTAACGAAGTCGGAGCATGTTTTGTTTAATGATTGTCAACCTTTGTGTGAGGGTCGGAAGCGCGCGACGGTTAACTCCTACCAACCTCTCCCCTGGGAGCATGCGTCTAATTCTTTATTTGATAACTAAAAGACTTTTGCAATAAGTATGCGAGTTCTTTATGACTAATGTTGAGTCCATGGATTATACGCACTCTCACCCTTCCACCTTTGCTAGCCTCTCTAGTACCGCGCAACTTTCGCCGGTACATCAAACACTCCTTCCTCAAAACAGACACCATATATTTTCCTCAAAACAGCCACCATATATGTTCCTCAAAACAGCCATGCAACTTCCACCATGTAGTTTTTCATGACATGCACCATCACTTTCATCTTGCATATAGAGTCATACTTTGTTCTAGGTATCGAGTTGTAATTTTCTTTTTGAGTTATAAGTAAATAAAAGTGTGATTATTTTCATTAATAGAGCATTGTCCCGTGAGAGAAAAGGATGATGGAATCCATGACTCCCTCACAAGTTGGGATGAGTATCCAGACTTTACAAAAAATAAAAGAGGCCAGCGAAGCCCAAACAAAAAAAATAAAATAGGCCAAAGATGCCCACCAAAAAAATGAGAGAAAGAGAGAAGGGACAATTGCTACTATCTTTTTCCACACTTGTGCTTCAAAGTAGCACCATGATCTTCATGTTAGAGAGTCTCCTATTTTGTCACTTCCATATAACTAGTGGATATTCATCTTGCACGACCACTTAGTTTACTTTTTGAGCTTTCATACACTTATAGCTATAAGTGCATTTGTTGCATGGCAATCCCTACTCACTCACATTGATATATATTGATGGGCATCTCCATGTACCGTTGATATGCCTAGTTGATATGAGATTATCTTCTCCCTTTTGCCTTGCACCTCCCCCATATTCTATTCAACCATAGTGATATATCCATGGCTCACACTCATGTATTGCGTCAGAGTTAAAAAGGTTTGAGAACACCAAAAGTGTGAGAAAATTACTTGACTTGTTCATCGGGGTTGTGCATGATTTAGATACTTTGTGTGAGGAAGATGGAGCATAGCCAGACCATATGATTTTGTAGGGATAACTTTCTAAGGCCATGTTATTTCAAAAGGACACAACTGCCTTGTTGGTGTGCTCGAAGTATTACTATTTTTATGTCAATATTAGACTATTATTTTGAATCTTACGGTTCTGAATATTCATGCAACAATAAAGAATATTACATGGATAAATATGTTAGGTAGCATTCCACATCAAAAATTCTGTTTTTATCATTTACCTACTTGAGTACGAGCGGGAATTAAGCTTGGGGATGATGATACGTATCCAACGTATCTATATTTTTTATTGTTCCATGCTATTATATTATCTGTTTTGGATGTTTTCTATGCATTATATGATATTTTATATTATTTTTGTGACTAACCTATTAATCTAGAGCCTAGTGCCAGTTTCTATTTTTTCCTTGTTTTTGAGAATTGCAGATAAGGAATATCAAATGGAGTCCAAACAGAATAAAATCTCCGGATTAATTTTTCTTGGAGAAGAAGGAAACCAGGAGACTTGGAGATGAAGTAGGGAGAGCCACCGTGGGGCCACAAGCCCTAGGGCATGCCCACCAAGCTTGTGGACCCACGACGACTCTCCTAACCCTATTTCTCAGCCTATAAATTCCCAAATATTCCCAATATATCAGAACAAGCCACAAAACCACTTTTCCGTCGCCAGAAGCCTCCGTTCCCGAGAGATCCAATCTTAGAGCCTTTTCCGGTAATCTACTGGAGGGGGATTCGATCACGGAGGGCATCTACATCAACTCCATTGCCCCTCTAATGATGCGTGAGTAGTTCACCATAGACCTTCGGGTCCATAGCTAGTAGCTAGATGGCTTCTTCTCTCTCTTTGCTCTTCAATACCATGTTCTTCATGATCTTCATGGAGATCTATCCGATGTAATACTCTTTTACGGTGTGTTTGTCGAGATCCGATGAATTGTGGGTTTATGTTTAGATTATCCATGAATATTATTTGAGTCTTTTCTGATTTCTTGTATGCATGATTTCATATCTTGGCAAGTCTCTTCGAGTTATTGGTTTCGTTTAGCCAACTAGATTGGTAATTCTTGCAATGGGAGAAGTGCTTAGTTTTGGGTTCAATCTTGCGGTGTCCTCACCCAGTGACAAAGTAGGGGTAGCGAGGCACGTATTGTATTGCTGCCATCAAGGATAAAAAGATGGCATTTTCATCATATTGCTTGAGTTTATCCCTCTACATCATGTCATCTTACCTAATGCGTTACTCTGTTCTTCATGAACTTAATACTCTAGATGCAGGCAGGAGTCGGTCGATGTGTGGAGTAATAGTAGTAGATGCAGAATCGTTTCTGTCTACTTGACACGGACGTGATGCCTATATTCATAATCATTGCCTTGGATATGTTCATAATTATTCGCTTTCCTATCAATTGCTCGACAGGAATTTGTTCACCCACCGTAATACTTGCCATCATGAGAGAAGTCTTTAGTGAAACCTATGGGTCCCGGGTCTATTTTCCATATTATACTTTCAGATCTAAAACCAAAAATACTAAAAAATACTATGCTGCATTATTTTTACCTTTTGTTTTACTATCCGTTCAAGCATCCTATTATATCTATATCTATCGGATCTCATCCTTGCAAGTAACCTGAAGGGATTGACAACCCCTTTATAGCGTTGGGTGCAAGAGTTTGATTCCTTGTGTAGGTACATCTATTGGGGACTCGCTCATATCTCCTACTAAATTGATACCTTGGTTTTCAACAACTGAGGGAAATATTTATCTACTTTGCTGCATCAAACCGTTCCTCTTCATGGAAACCAATGCATGCTCGAGAAGTAGCAAAGCGCAAAGAGTATTCTAATAAATTTATGATTCATGCGTGTCTCTCTCAAAATGTGTGTGCAGCAAGGATGATTTTGGCAAACTAAAAGTCAAGTACTCATATCATACAAGACTCTCCAAGCAAAACACACATCATGTGGTGAAACAAAATATAGCCTCAAGTAAATTACCGATGGATTGAAGACGAAAGAGGGGACGCCTTCCGGGGCATCCCCAAGATTAGGCTCTTTGGAATCCATGAATATGGCTTGGGTTGCCTTGGGCATCACCAATCTTAGGCTCTTGCCACTCCTTATTCCATAGTTCATCAAATCTTTACCCAATACTTGAAAACTTCACAAGAGGGAACTCAACAGAAAACTCGTGAGATCCGTTAGTATAAGAAAAATAAATCACTACTTTGGGTACCATTGTGAACTCATTATTTATATATATTTGTGTAATATCTACTGTATTCTAACTTCTCCATGGTTCATGCCCCCTGATACAACCCATAGATACATCAAAATTGGTAAACAACACAAAGAAAACAGAATCTGTCAAAACAGAATGGTCTGTAGCAATCTGAAAACTTCATATACTTATGTAACTATAAAAATTCTGAAAATTTATAAAAACCTGGGAAATTTGTATATAAATATTGGGTAAAAATTTCAGATGCATTCTATGCTATGAACAATTTATAAAATTCCTGGACTGGGTGCAAAAGTTTCTGTTTTTCAACAAGATCAAATCAACAACCACCATAGACCATCCGAAAGGTCTTACTTGGCTCAAACACTAATTATAACACCAAAACACAATTACCGCATAAGTAATAATGTGCAAAACACTCCAAAACAGAAGCCAAAAACAAAACATAAAAATAGGAATGAGTTCCCTCCCAACAAGCGCTATTGTTTAACGCCCCTCGCTAGGCATAACGCAATAGATCTAGGTATTGTCATCTTTGGTAAGCAATCCGTTCTCATAACCTAGATCGTCACCATAGACATCATCATATTAAGTGTGTGTTTTATTTTTAACTAGTTCCCTGATTATTTTTTCTAACCAATCATCATTGAATCCTACATAAATGCCCCTAGTGATCCAACATAATTCATCATAGGTTTCAAGGTAAATGGTTTGGGTAATTTCGGAATAGGGAACTCTTCTTCTCAGATTATCATGGTAAGATTGATAATCCCCAGACTCAAAGCCACGCAAGATTTCTTTATCGTTGTAGAATTTCTTTAATCAGAGGGTGCTCATTATACTTTTTATATAAAACAAAATTTTCCCCAGCTTCTTGTATGATAAAATCAAATTAATTCATAAGGATGATCGTGGCAATCTTTTTGGCCTCAGGATGATTAATTTTCGGAAGTTCATAAAACACTTCTTGCAAAGCAGGATGGATGTGCACAAATTTCCTTTACAATTTTTCAAGAAGCATGGCAACAGCATCAGCATAACAATTTGTGCTAAGAAGAATATATTTCTTATTCATAGGCATTACTCGAGAACAATCAAAGAACCCCCGAATAACACTCTTCCCAATAATATTACCGTCTCCCACTTGAAAAGTTTTAACTTTATAATTAGGAGGAGGTTAGATTCATGATCTAGAGAGCAAGATCCAAATTTTTTCTCAAGATTAGCACCAGTAACACCCTCAAAAATTTCAATAATAACCTTCCCAGATTTAGACATGGTTGCAAGGAATCTATCTAGCACGCACGCAAGCAAAAAAGCAAACGAGAAAGCGAACGGGATAAGGGCAAATAAAAAGGCAAATCTTTTTGGTATTTTTTGAAAATCGTTTTAGAAGTGGGGGGAGAGGAAACGAGAGGCAAATGTCAAATAATGTAAATGCAAGAGATGAGTTTGTGATGGGTACTTGATAGGCTTGATGTGTATCCTCCCCGGCAATGGCATTAGAAATCCTTCTTGCTACCTCTTGAGCTTGCGTTGGTTTTGAAGAGGAAAGGTGATGCAGCAAAGTAGATAAGTATTTCCCTTAGTTGATGAGAACCAAGGTATCAATCCAGTAGGAGGAACAAGCTGTTGGAAATATGCCCTAGAGGTACTAAATAAAGTGTTTATTATTGTATTTCCTTGTTCATGATAATTGTTTATTGTCCATGCTATAATTGTATTGATTGGAAACACATTACATGTGTGGATAAATAGACAACACTTTGTCCCTAGTATGCCTCTAGTGAACTAGCTCGTTGATCAAAGATGGTCAAGGTTTCCTAGCTATTGACATTTGATGTTATTTGATAACGGGATCACATCATTAGGAGAATGATGTGATGAAAAAGATCCAAACGACAAACGTAGCATATGATCGTGTTAGTTTATTGCTATTGTTTTCTGTATGTCAAGTATATGTTCCTATGACCATGAGATCATGCAACTCACGGACACTGGAGGATTGCCTTGTGTGTATCAGACGTTGCAACGTAACTGGGTGACTATAAAGGTGCTCTACAGGTATCTCCAAGGGGTGTCTGCTGGGTTGGCATGGATCAAGACTGGGATTTGTTACTCCGTGTGACGGAGAGGTATCTCAAGGCCCACTCGGTAATACAATAACAATAAGCCTTGCAAGGAATGTGACTAAGTGTTGGTCATGGGATCTCGTATTACAGAATGAGTAAAGAGGACTTGCTGGTAACAAGGTGAACTAGGTATGGAGATACCAATGATCGAATCTCGGGCAAGTAACATACCGAAGGATAAAGGGGACATCATACGGGATTAACTGAATCCTTGACATAGAGGTTCGACCGATAAAGATCTTCATAGAATATGTAGGAACCAATATGGACATCCAGGTACCGCTATTGGTTATTGACCATAGAGGTGTCTCGGTCATGTCTACATAGTTCTCGAACCCGTAGGGTCTGCACACTTAAGGTTGGTGACGTTTCAGTAGTATAGAGTTATGCATGGTGGTGATGGAAGGTTGTTCAAAGTCCTGGATGAGATCCTCGACGTCACGAGGAGCTCCGGAATGGTCCAGAGGTAAAGATTCATATATAGGAAGTCCTATTTTGATCGTCGGAAAAGTTTCGGCCTCATCGGTAGTGTACCGGGAGTGCCGGTAATGTACCGGGAGACCATCGGGAGGGGTATTTCGACCCAAGAGGCTACATGGGCTGTGGCAGAGTGAATACCAGCCCTTAGTGGGCTGGTGGAAGTCCCACACAAGTCCCATGGCGGCTGGGAAGAAAAGCCCAAAGAGAAAAAGGTGGAAAAAGGCAAAAAGACCAAATGAAGGAGTCCTAGTCCTACTAGGAATTGGAGGAGGATTCCTCGTCTCCTCCCTTTGGCCGAAGCCTAGATGGCTTGGTCCTTGGGCCAAGCCAGGGCCAAGCCTCCTCCTCTCTTCCTCTTATATATACTAGAGGTTTTAGGGTTTTTGGAACAAGATTTCGCCACGTGCAACCCTACCCTCTAGTTCGTAGTTCTTCCTCTAGATCGATTTCAGCGGTGCTTAGGGCGAAGCCCTACTGAGATTAATCCACCACCATCGTCGCAGCCCTGTCACCCTACTAGAGAACTCGTCTACCTCTCCGCTCCCCCTCTTGCTGGATCAAGAAGGCGGAGATCGTCATCAAGCTGTATGTGTGCTGAACGCGGAGGTGCCGTCCTTTCGGTCTTGATCGGACGGATCGTGATTGGATCGCGGACGCTCGGCGATTTGGATCGCGAAGACGTTCGACTAAATCAACCCCGTTTCTTAATGCTTCCACGCTTAGCAATCTACAAGGGTATGTAGATCCACTCTCCCTCTCGTAGATGCTCATCACCATGGATAGATCTTGCGTGTGCGTAGGAAATTATTTGTTTCCCATGCAACGTTCCCCAACACAAGCAACTCACAAATGGATGCACCTACACAAACAATCAAACTCTTGCACCCCAACGCTATAAAGGGGTTGTCAATCCATTCACGGTTATTTGCAAGGATTAGATCTGATAGAGATAGATGTAAAAGATGCGGAAAGTAAAATGTAAATAAATTGCAGCAAGGTATTTTTGGTATTTTTGGTTTATAGATCTGAAAATATAATATGGAAAGTTGACCCGAGGCATAGGATTCGCTAGAGGCTTCTTTCTAAAGGAAAATATCACAGTGGGTGAACAAATTACTGTCGGGCAATTAATAGATAAGCGAGTAATTATGACGATGTCCAAGGCAATGATTATGCATATATGGCATCACTTCCGTGTCAAGTAGACCGAAACGATTCTGCATCTACTACTATTACTCCACACATCGACTGACTCCTGCATGCATCTAGAGTATTAAGTCAGGAAGAACAGAGTAATATTGATGAAAACCCCATCTTTTCACCCTTGATGGCAACAATACAATACATGCCCTTGCTACCCCTACTTTGTCACTCGGTGAGGACACCTCAAGATTGAACCTAAAACTAAGCACTTCTCCCATTGCAAGAATTACCAATCTAGTTGGCCAAACCAAACCAATAACTAGAAGAGACTTGCAAGATATGAAATCATGCATATAAGAATTTAGAAAGACTCAAATAATATTCATGGATAATCTGAACATAACACATGATACGTCTCCATGTATCCACTTTCCAACTCTTTTGCCCTTGTTTTGCACTCTAATTTGCATGATTTGAATGGAACTAACCCGGACTGACGTTGTTTTCAGCAGAATTGCCTTGATGTTATTTTTGTGCAGAAATAAAAGTTCTCCGGTTCGTCCTAAAAATTTATGGAGAATATTTTTGAATTTAATAAAAACCTGGCGCAAGAATCAACTAGAGGCGGGCCACCTGCAGGCCACTAGCCTGCTAGGCGCGACCTGTTGGAAATATGCCCTAGAGGCAATAATAAATTGGTTATTATCATATTTCCTGTTCATGATAATCGTTTATTATCCATGATATAATTGTATTGATCGGAGACTTAGATGCATGTGTGGATACATAGACAAAACTATGTCCCTAGTGTGCCTCTAATAGACTAGCTCGTTGATCAAAAGATGGTTAAGGTTTCCTAGCCATGGACATGAGATGTCATTTGATAACGGGATCACATCATTAGGAGAATGATGTGATGGACAAGAACCCAAACTACAAACGTAGGCATATGATCGTGTCAGTTTATTGCTACTGTTTTCTGCATGTCAAGTATATGTTCCTATGACCATGAGATCATGCAACTCACGGACACCGGAGGAGTACCTTGTGTGTATCAACGTCGCAACGTAACTGGGGTGACTATAAAGGTACTCTACAGGTATCTCCGAGGGGTGTCTGTTGGGTTGGCATGGATCAAGACTAGGATTTGTTACTCCATGTGACGGAGAGGTATCTCAGGGCCCACTCGGTAATACAACATCATACTAAGCCTTGCAAGCAATGTGACTAAGTGTTAGTCATGGGATCTTGTATTACGGAACGAGTAAAGAGACTTGCCGATAGCGAGGTGAACTAGGTATGGAGGATACCGACGATCGAATCTCGAGCAAGTAACATACTGAAGAACAAAGGGAACATAATACGGGATTAATGAATCCTTGACATAGAGGTTCGACCGATAAAGATCTTCGTAGAATATGTAGTAACCAATATGGGCATCCAGGTCCCGCTATTGGGTTATTGACCATAGAGGTTCTCGGTCATGTCTACATAGTTCTCGAACCCGCAGGGTCTGCACACATTAAGGGTTTGGTGACATTTCGGTAGTATAGAGTTATGCATGGTGGTTGATAACCCACAAGTATAGGGGATCAATTGTAGCCTTTCTCGATAAGTAAGAGTGTTGAACCCAACGAGGAGCTAAAGGTAGGACAAATATTCCCTCAAGTTCTAATCGACCAATGATACAACTCTACGCAGACTTTACGTTCGCTTTACCTAGAACAAGTATGAAACTAGAAGTACTCTTGTAGGTGTGATAGGATAGGTTTGCAAGATAATAAGAACACGTAAATAAAAACTAGGGGCTGTTTAGATAAAGAAAAAATTACATTAGTTTAACGAGTGTGGAAAAGTGGTGGTAGGAGTTGCGGAATTGTCCCTAAGCAATTGACTATGTTACTAGACCGATAGCAAGTTTTATGTGGGAGAGGCCACTGCTAGCGATGTCATCCCCTTACTTGGAATTCTATGCCTTATGATTGGAACTATTAGCAAGCATCCGCAACTACCTAACGTTCATTAAGGTAAAAACACAACCATAGGAATAAGGATACTCCCTCCGATCCTTTTTAGTCTGCATATACTTTTTTCCAAAGTCAAAGTACTCTACTTTGACCAAACTTATAGAGAAGAAAGTATCAACATTTACAATTCAAAATCATATTGTGAGATTCTTTATGAATGTAGTTTCATAGTATATACATTTGATTTTTGTAGATGTGATATTTTTGAATATAAATTTATTCAAACTTTGCAAAGTTTGACTTGGACCAAATCTAATAGCGCGTAGGTAAAAAGGACCGGAGGGAGTATATTGGTCCCCCTTCAATCCCGTATGCCATCAATTTCTATGCTAGGCTGAAGCTTCTATCCACCCTTGCCCTCCATACATAGTCCTATCAACATACGACTAACCCTATGGTGTGATCCACGTCGCGCGCTCATATGATGGGCACCAAAGGACAGCAACATAACCACAAGCAATTTTAAAACCAATGATACCAATTCATCAATCACCGATAGGACAACAAAAATCTACTCAGACATCATAGGATGGCAACACATCATTGGATAATAATATGAAGCATAAAGCACCATGTTCAAGTAGAGGGTCAGCGGTCGTTTGCGGGAGAGTGGACCTCTGAATATAGATGGGGGAAGGTGATGGATGGTTGTTGGTGAATATGACGGAGGTGTTGGTGTTAGATCGCCGTCACACGATGATGTCCCGGGCGGCGTTCGGCTGTTGGAAAATTGCCCTAGAGGAATAATAAAGTGTTTATTATTATATTTCCTTGTTCATGATAATTGTTATTATCCATGCTATAATTGTATTGATTGGAAACACATTACATGTGTGGGTAAATAGACAACACACTGTCCCTAGTATACCTCTAGTGAACTAGCTCGTTGATCAAAGATGGTCAAGGTTTCCTAGCCATTAACATGAGATGTCATTTGATAATGGGATCACATCATTATGAGAATGATGTGATGGACAAGACCCAAACTACAAACGTAGCATATGATCGTGTCAGTTTATTGCTACTGTTTTCCGCATGTCAAGTATGTGTTCCTATGACCATGAGATCATGCAACTCATGGACATCGGAGGAGTGCCTTGTGTGTATCAAATTTCGCACACGTAACTGGGTGACTATAAAGGTGCTCTACAGGTATCTCCGAGGGTGTCTGTTGAGTTGGCATGGATCAAGACTGGATTTGTTACTCCGTGTAACGAAGAGGTATCTCGGGGCCCACTCGGTAATACAACATCACAATGAGCCTTGAAAGCAATGTGACTAAGTGTTAGTTGCGGATCTTGTATTACGGAACGAGTAAAGAGACTTGCCGGTAATGAGGTTGAACTAGGTATGGAGATACCGACGATCGAATCTCGGGCAAGTAACATACCGAAGAACAAAGGGAACATCATACGAGATTAACTGAATCCTTGACATAGAGGTTCGACCGATAAGATCTTCGTAGAATATGTAGGAACCAATGTGGAGATCTAGGTCCCGCCATTGGTTATTGACCGTAGAGGTGTCTCGGTCATGTCTACATAGTTCTCGAACCCGCAGGGTCTGCACACTTAAGGTTTGGTGATGTTTTGGTAGTATAGAGTTATGTATGGTGGTGACCGAAGTTTGTTCGGAGTCCCGGATGAGATCCCAGACGTCACGAGGAGCTCCGGAATGGTCCGGAGGTAAAGTCCTGTTTTGGTCACCGGAAAAGTTCCGGGCTTATCGGTAGTGTACCAGGAGTGCCGGTAGTGTACCGGGAGACCTCCGGGAGGGGTATTTCTACCCAAGAGGCTACATGGGCTGTGGGAGGGTGAATATCAGCCCTTAGTGGGCTGGGTGGAAATCCCACACAAGGCCCATGAGGCTGGGAAGAAAAGCCCAAAGAGAAAAAGGTGGGAAAAGGCAAAAAATAGGGTGAAAGCCCAAAGGATTGGAGGTGGATTCCACCTCTCCCACTTGATTTGGTCGACCCAATTGCTGGTAATTTGAGGGCCAAGCCTCCTCCTCTCTTCCTATATATATACTAGAGATTTTAGGGTTTTTGGCACCAGATTTTAGCCACGTGCTACCCGTTCCTCCAGTGCATAGTTTCTCCTCTAGATCGGATTTCTGTAGTGCTTAGGCGAAGCCCTGCCGGAATTGCACCACCACCATCGCCGGAGCGTCGTCATGCTTACGGCAAACTCTTCTACCTCTCTGCTCTCTCTTGCTGGAATCAAGACAGCGGAGATCGTCATCAAGCTGTACGTGTGATGAACGCGGAGGTGCCATTTGTTCGGCGCTAGATCGGAAGGATCGTGATCAAGTTCGTGGGACGGATCGTGATTAGATCGCGGGACGGATCGTGATTGGATTGCAGGACGCACGGCGATTTGGATCGCGAAGGACTTTTGACTACACCAACCGCGTTACTTAACGCTTCCCCGCTTAGCGATCTACAAGGGTACGTAGATGCACTCTCCCTCTCGTAGATGCTCATCACCATGGATAGATCTGCGTGTGCATAGGAAAAATTTTGTTTCCCATGCAACGTTCCCCTACAGTGGCATCATGATCTAGGTCTATGTGTAGATGAGATCTTGAGTAGAACACAAAGGTTTTGTGGGCGTTGATGCTTAGATTGCTTCCTCCCTTGGTCGGATTTTGGTTCAGCGGTATTGTGAGATGAAGCGGCCCGGACCAACATTACTCGTATGCTTACGAGAGATCGGTTCCCTCGACCGCAACTTGTTGCTTAGATGGCTTGCGGGTGCCAGTTTCTCTCATTTAGTTGGATCGGATTCGACAAAGGCGGTCCTTGAGAAGGTTGAAAAGCAACTAGTGTATCACCGTTGTGGTTTTTGCATAGATGAGAATTGTTCTTGCTAGATACCCGTAGCAGCCAGGTAAAACATGCAACAACAATTAGAGGACGTCTAACTTGTTTTTGCAGGGTATGTTGTGATATGATATGGCCAATTACATGATGTGATATATGTGATGTATAGATTATCACGACTTGCACGTCGATGAGTACGGCAACCGACAGGAGCCATAGGGTTGTCTTTAATTATTGTATGACCTGCGTGTCAACCATTAAGCGCTATGTAATGCTTTACTTTATCGCTACAGTAGCAATAGTAGGAGAAGCATGTTGGGCACGACAACCCCGATGGCGACACGTTGATGGATATCAAGATGATTGAGATCATGGTGTCGTGCCGGTGACGATGGAGATCATGCCGGTGCTTTCATGATGGAGAGCAAAAACACAAGATCATGGCCATATCATGTCACTTATGATTTGCATGTGATGTTAATCCTTTTATGCACCTTGTTTTGCTTAGAATGACGGTAGCATTATAAGGTGATCCCTCACTTAATTTCAAGATAAATTGTGTTCTCCCCGAGTGTGCACCGTTGCGAAAGTTCGTCATGTCGAGACACCACGTGATGATCGGGTGTGATAGACTCTACGTTCACATACAACGGGTGCAAGCCAGTTTTGCACGTGCAGAACACTCGGGTTAAACATGACGAGCCTAGCATGTACAGACATGGCCTTGGAACACAAGAGACTGAAAGGTCGAACATGAGTCATATAGTAGATATGATCAACATAATGATGTTCACCATTGAAGCCACCTTAACTCACGTGATGATCGGACTTGAGTTGGTGAATCTGGATCATGTTACACTCAGATGACCTGAGGGATGTCAATTTGAGTGGAAGCCTTAGTAATTTGATTAACTAAACTCATTATCTTGAACAATAGTCTAAGTAACCTTTGCTTATTTACGTTGTAGATCAATGGCTCGCGCAGTAGTAGCACCCCTGAATGGCTCTGAAGTTCTTCCAGCATGGCTCCAGGTTGTGGATGAGAGGTAACTTCTTGGTATTCCTCCATGGCATCTATCCTTTTCAAGTCGGCCTCCATCTCTTCTTGTAGCCTGCCCGAAGCAGTTCTCCCCGACCGACTCTTGCGAAGACATCTTGCTCTAAATCTGCTGCAGAAACAGCCTAAAGAGAAAACAAGAGACATCGTCGTGATAGGAGAGTCAAAACCTTCGGGAGATTATATAATGATTTTTTACCGACCCGAAGGAGTATAACACAAGAAAATGGAGTCCGGAAGGTATACGAGGCGACCACATGCCACAGGGTGCGCCCAGGGGGTAGGGCGCGCCCCCCAGGCTTGTCACCTCCTCATGCACTATTCAGACTACTTTAAAATTTCCTTATTTTTTAAATATTCCAAAACAGATAAAAATTGCCATTGAAAAAGTTTTCGAGTCTTTTTACTTACCATACCACATACCTATTCCTTTTCGAAGTTTGAAATGTTTTGGTAAGCCTCCCTAATGTACTCCTCTGGAGTTATGGTATTGATGATATTGGTTTCAACATTTATGGGAGTACCTGAGATATAATGTTTGATTCTTTGACCGTTCACCGCCTTCGGGTTTGTGCCTTTGGCGTTGTTAATCTTGATGGCACCGGAACGGTATACCTCCTTGATAACGTAAGGACCTTCCCATTTAGAGAGAAGTTTTCCTGCAAAAAACCTTAAACGAGAATTGTATAGCAAGACATGATCACCTGGATTAAATTCACGCTTTTGTATCCTTCTACCATGCCATCTATTAACCTTTTATTTAAACAACTTGGCATTCTCATAGGCCTGGGTTCTCCATTCGTCAAGTGAGCTAATGTCAAATAACCTCTTCTCACCAGCAAGTTTGAAATCATAATTGAGCTCTTTGATTGCCCAATAAGCCTTATGTTCTAACTCTAGAGTTAAGTGACATGCTTTACCATAAACCATCTTATACGGAGACATACCCATAGGGTTTTTGTAAGCAGTTCTATAAGCACACAATGCATCATCAAGTTTCTTAGACCAATTGTTCCTAGATCTCTTAACAGTCTTCTGCAAAATCAATTTAATTTCTCTATTGCTCAATTCTACTTGACCACTAGACTGAGGATGATAAGGAGATGAAATTATATGATTAACATTGTATTTAGTGAGCAATTTACGGAAAGCACAATGAATAGAGTGTGAACCACCATCAGCTATCAAATATCTATGGAATCCAACCTAGGGAAAATAACTTCTTTAAGCATTTTAATAGAAGTGTTATGATCAGTGCTACTGGTTGGAATATCTTCTGCCCACTTAGTAACATAATCAACAGCAACTAGAATACGAGTATACTCGTTAGATTGTGGAAAAGGCCCCATATAATCAAATCCCCAAACATCAAATGGTTCAATAACAAGAGTGCAATTCATAGGCATTTCATGACGTCTACTAATATTACCAATTCTTTGACATTCATCACAAGACAAGACAAACTCACGAGCATCCTTGACGAGAGTAGGCCAATAAAACCAAATTGTAGTACCTTATGTGCAGTTCTATCTCCAGCGTGGTGTCCTCCGTAGGTCGGAGAGTGACACTTGCGTAAGATCTATTCCTGTTCATGCTCAGGTACACAACGTCTAATAATACCATCTACTCTTTCTTTATAAAGGTGTGGATCATCCCAAAAGTAATGGCTTAAATCATAGAAGAACTTTCTTTTGTTGGTAGGTGAAAATAGGCGGTATAAATTTAGCAACAATGTAATTGGCATAATTAGCATACCATGGAGCATTGTGTGAAGCATTCACAACAGCTAATTGTTCATCAGGAAAGCTATCGCCAATAGGTAGTGGGTCATCAAGAACATTTTCTAACCTAGACAAGTTATGCCATAGGGTTATCAGCACCCTTTCTATCAATAATATGCAAATCAAATTCTTGTAGTAGAAGGACCCACCTAATAAGTCTAGGTTTAACATCTTTCTTTTCCATAAGGTACTTAATAGCAGCATGATCGGTGTGAATAGTTACTTTGGAATCAACAATATAAGGTCTAAACTTATCACAAGCAAACACGACTGCTAAAAATTCCTTTTCGGTAGTAGCATAGTTTCTTTGAGCACTGTCTAGAGTTTTACTAGCATAATGGATAACATTTAATTTCTTATTGACTCTTTGTACTAGAACAACACCAACAGCTAATCACTAGCATCACACATAATTTCAAAAGGTAGGTTCCAGTCATGTGGTTGAACAACAGGTGCGGTAATCTAGGCATTCTTAAGAATTTCAAATGCTTCTACACAATCATCATCAAAAACAAATGGAACATCTTTTTGCAAAAGGTTTGTGAGAGGCCTATAAATATTAGAGAAATCTTTGATAAACCTCCTATATAACTAACATGACCCAGGAAACTTCTTATACCTTTGATATCCGTAGGGCACGGCATTTTTTCAATAGCTTCAACTTTAGCTTTATCAACTTCAATACCTCTTTTGGAGATCTTGTGCCCCAAGACAATACCTTCATTAACCATAAAGTGGCACTTTTCCCAATTCAATACAAGATTAGTTTCTTCACATCTTTGCAAAAATTGGTCAAGGTTGCTCAAACAATCATCAAATGAAGTTCTGTAAACGGAAAAATCATCCATGAAAACCTCAAGAATCTTTTCACAAAAGTCAGAGAATATAGCCAATACATCTTTGAAAGGTAGCAGGTGCATTGCATAAACCAAAAGGCATACGTCTATAAGCAAAGGTATCGAAAGGGCAAGTAAAAGTGGTTTTTCTTGATCCTAGCTTGATACAGGTATTTGAGAGAAACCAGAGTAACCATCTAGAAAGCAAAAATGAGTATGTTTGGATAGTATTTCTAGCATTTGATCAATACAAGGTAAAGGTTAATGATCTTTCTTAGTAGCTTTATTTAATTTCCTAAAATCAATTACTATTCTATAATCTATAACAATTCTTTGTGGGATCAATTCATTTTTATCATTAGGAACAACGGTAATACCTCCCTTCTTAGGGACACAATGGACGGGACTAACCCATCTACTATCAGCAACAGGATAAATTGTACCTGCCTCCAGAAGCTGTAATATTTCTTTTCTTACCACCTCTTTCATCTTAGGGTTCAATCGTCGTTGGTGATCAATGACTGGTTTGGCAT
Organism: Hordeum marinum; assembly: GCA_022496015.1. Classification (NCBI taxonomy): domain Eukaryota; kingdom Viridiplantae; phylum Streptophyta; class Magnoliopsida; order Poales; family Poaceae; genus Hordeum; species Hordeum marinum. Next base: position 484,810,821 of record CM039672.1, read on the forward strand.
CAGTCTCCATATTAATTTTATGCTGACATAGAGTGGGACTAATGCCCTTAAGATCATCAAGGGTATAACCAATATCAGCACAGTGCTTCCTCAGAGTTTTCAATAATCTCTTTTCTTCATGCTCTGAAAGGTTAGCACTAATAATAACAGGATATATCTCCTCTTCATCAAGATAAGCATATTTCAATGTATCGGGTAATTGTTTGAGCTCAAGCACGGGATCACCCTTGGGTGGAGGAGGATCCCCAAGTATTTCAACAGGTAAGTTGTGTTTCAAAATAGGCTGCTGATCGAAGAAATTTTTATCTATTTCATTCCTCTCATTCATATGCATGTCATTTTCATGGTCTAGCAAATATTGTTCTAAAGGATCACTAGGAGGCACATCAATAGAAGCAAGAGCAATAATTTCATCTTTACTAAGTTCGTCGTCGGCCTCACCCCAACCATAGCCAGCTTCCCCAGCCACAAATGGAGCAAAGAAAGTCATCTTCCTCATCTCCTCTAGATCCAGTCGCCGCCACCCTATGCTTAAATCCAAGCGAGCCAGAGCGTCCCCATCCTCGCTCGCGCCACCATCCACCCTCCCTCGACTCCGTGGAGCCACCCCACCTCTCAGCTTTGACTTGGAGCCACCATAGGCCAAGAACCCCAGCTGACCCAAAGATGCCGCCCACCTTGGAGCTCGCCGTCAGCGACCCCCTTCGCCCCGCGATCCTTTCGACCACCAGGAGGATCACCTTGGAGTGATGGATCCATTCCCGCCCACGGAAGGCTCCTAAGAGCCGTTGTCCGCCGGCGAAGGTCGTCGGAGCTCCGCCTCCGCTCGGCCACGGGAGGAAGGAGGCAGGGGAGGACCGGTCAAACCTGACTGGTGGACCCACAGGACCACCGTCAGTGACCACTGGCCCCTTTTTTGCGGGGAATTGAGGGCTTTTATTCACAAGAAACAGCTCCGGCGCTGTCAACCAATAGACTAGTGATCAGCAAACTCAGAGGACCACTGGCCCCGCCAAGGCACTTCAGTGAAAGCGTAAAAGCTGAAGTACGTCTTTCCCTCTCGCAAGCGTATTTCCCTCTGAACCATTTTTCTTTTATGTTCTATTTTAAAAATCAGAATTTGACCAGACTTTGACTGGATCTAACTTTTAAAATAAAAATCCAATTGAATTGATTCTTTTTCCCACCTCTCCCAAATTTCACCTAGTTTATTTTCATATTTATTTGAAAATTTTCCAAGACAAATTTTTGTGCTGTTTTTGAATTGTGTGTTAAACCCTTTCTGATGGTCCAAGACAAATTTTCCAAGACAACCTCCGATGGTGCCACATGCATACTGATTGCTTTATCATATAAGCCCTTTCTATGGTGTCGCTCAGACGCCTGAGTGTGGCACGTTGGTTATTTATTTCCTTTATAAGCCCTTTCTATGGCATCACTCAGATGCCAGACTGTGGCTCATTGGTTATTTATTTTCTTTATAAGCCCTTTCTATGGCGTTGCTCAGACGCCCGACTATGGCACGTTTGTTATTTATTTCCTTTATAAGCCCTTTCTGTGGCGTCACTCAGATGCCCGACTGTGGCATCTTTGTTATTTATTTCCTTTATAAGCCCTTTATGTGGTGTCGCTCAGACGCCCGACTGTGGCATGCTGATTATTTGTTTTTCCTTATAATCCCTTAAAGTGGCGTCACTCGATGCCCGACTGAGGCATGCTTTATATTATTGTCCTTTCGAGGCGTCGCTTTAGACACATGATCGGTCTATTTTATTTCTATTCTCTGATTGCTTATTCATGTTTAATATGAATGACCTACTTGCGTGCATCACAAAATTTTATTTTGTGACTAGTTAAGTGACTGTGGATTAAATTCAGTACATGAATACCATTGCTATGTTATACCTATTTTCATAATGTTTGCGAGTACATTCAGAGTACTCATTGGCTTGTACCTGGCTATTGTCTTTGCCAGATTATGCATGTGGAGAGGAGCATTATGACAACAACCCCGGAACCTAGGCATCGAAGATCGCAGCCATGCGAAGATAGGAGTTGACCAGGTCAGCTGTTCCTGTGGGAAATGGAGTCCCGTAGACGCTGATGACCCCGAACCGCTTCCGCTACCAACCACTAGAAACCTTTTGTTGTACTCATGGACCATGATGGTCTTGTACTTCAGATTTTGTAATTTTGCTTGGAATTTCTGTATCAAGATTGTGTCTCATCAGCTAACAGTAATCCTGGGGTTGATGAGCACAAGGGACATTTACTGGGAAATTAATATCCTGGAAAACCGGTCCTGACAGGTGGGCATCTAAGGCCTCTCTTTTTTTTATTTGGGATTCGCTGGCCTCTTTTATTTTTCATAAAGTCTGGAAGTCTCATCCCCACTTGTGATGCAAATCATAGCTTCCATCATCCTTTCCTCACATGGGACAACGCTCTAATAATGAGGTCATCACACTTTATTTACTTACAACTCAATAATTACAACTCGATAACTAGAACAAATTATGACTCTATATATGGAATGCCTCTGGTGATGTATCGTTATGTGCAATGATCTAGCATAGCAAATGACATCAAAAAAGCAGACAACCATGAAAACATCATGCTAGCTATCTTACGATCATGCAAAAGCAATATGACAAATGATGGTGCGTGTCATACTAAACGGAACTGTGGAAGTTGCATGTCAATATATCTCGGAATGGCTATGGAAATTCCATAATAGGTAGGTATGGTGGCTCTGTTTTGAGGAAAGATGTATGGTGACCGTTTTGAGGAAGGTGGTTTTATTGCACCGGCGAAAGTTGCGCGATACTAGAGCAGGCTAGCAAAGAGGGAAGGGTGAGAGTGTGTATAATCCATGGACTCACATTAGTCATAAGAACTCACATACTTATTGCAAAGTCTATTAGTCATTGAAGCAAAGTATAGACGGCGTGCTCCTGGGGAGAGGTTGGTAGGAGTAAACCATCGCGTGCTCCCGACCCTCACACAAAGGTCGACAATTAATAAACAAAGCATGCTCCGACTTCCTTACATAATGGTTCACCATATGTGCATGCTACATGAATCACAAACTTCTACACAAGTATTTTTACCAATTCACAATTACTTCCTAACATGACTCTTAATATCCCATCTTTATATCTCAAAACTTTATGCAAGGAATCAAACTTCTCATAATACTCAATGCACTTAATATGGAAAGTTTTGATTATATCCCTCTTGGATGCCTATCATATTAGGACTAAATTCATAACCTATACCAATTACCATGCTGTTCAAGGACTCACAAAGAATATAAGTGAGGTACAAGAGTTCAATTATTTCTATAAAACCAAATACCATTGTGCTCTAAAAATATTTAAGTATAGCACATAGAGCAAAATTGCCTATCTCAAAAGATATAAGTGAAGCATGATATGTATCCAACATATCTATAATTTTTGATTGTTCCATGCTATTATATTATATGTTTTGGATGTTTTATATGCATTAGTATGCTATTTTATATTATTTTTGGGACTAACCTATTAATCTAGAGCCTAGTGCCAGTTTCTGTTTTTTCCTGTTTTTGAGAATTGCAGATAAGGAATATCAAACGGAGTCCAAACAGAATAAAATCTCCAAATTAATTTTTCTTGGACCAGAAGGAAACAGGAGACTTGGAGATGAAGTCGGGAGAGCCATCGTGGCGCCACAAGCCCTAGGGGCGCGCCCAGCAGGCTTGTGGGCCCACGGCAGCTCTCCTAACCCTATTTCTCAGCCTATAAATTCCCCAAATATTCCCAATATATCAGAACAAGCCACAAAATCACTTTCCGCTGCTAGAAGCCTTTGTTCCTGAGAGATCCAATCTTGGAGCCTTTTCCGATAACCTGTCGAAGGGGGATTCGATCATGGAGGGCATCTACATCAACTCCATTGCCTCTCCGATGATGCGTGCGTAGTTCACCATAGACCTTCGGGTCCATAGCCAGTAGCTAGATGGCTTCTTCTCTCTCTTTGCTCTTCAATACCATATTCTTCATGATCTTCATGGAGATCTATCCCATGTAATACTCTTTCGCGGTGTTGTTTGTCAAGATCCAATGAATTGTGGTTTATGTTCAGATTATCCATGAATATTATTTGAGTCTTTTCTGATTTCTTATATGCATGATTTCATATCTTTGCAAGTCTCTTCAAGTTATTCGTTTGGTTTGGCCAACTAGATTGGTAATCTTGCAATAGGAGAAGTGCTTAGTTTTGGGTTCAATCTTGCGGTGTCCTCACCTAGTGAAAAAGTAGGGGTAGCGACGCACGTATTGCCTTGCTTCCATCAAGGATAAAAGATGGGGGTTTCATCATATTGCTTGAGTTTATCCCTCTACATCATGTCATCTTACCTAATGAATTACTCTGTTCTTCATGAACTTAATACTCTAGATGCAGGCAGGAGTCGGTCCATGTGTGGAGTAAATGTAGTAGATGCAGAATCGTTTCGGTCTACTTGACATGGAAGTGATGCTTATATGCATAATCATTGCCTTGGGTATCTTCATAATTTTTCGTTTTTCTATCAATTGCTCGACAGTATTTGTTCACCCACCGTAATACTTGCCATCATGAGAGAAACCTCTAGTGAAACCTATGGCCCCCGGGTCTATTTTCCATATTATACTTTCAGATCTAAACCAAAAATACTAAAAATACTTTGTTGCATTATGTTTATCTTTTTTTACTTTCCGTTCAAGCATCCTATTATACCTATTATCTCATCCTTGCAAGTAACCATGAAGGGATTGACAACCCCTTTATAGCGTTGGGTGCAAGAGTTTGATTCTTTGTGTAGGTATATCTATTGGGTACTCGCTTGTATCTCCTACTGGATGATACCGTGGTTCTCAACAACTAAGGGAAATATTTATCTACTTTGCTGCATCAAACTGTTCCTCTTCATGGAAACCAACGCATGCTCGAGAAGTAGCAAGAAGGATTTCTGGCGCCGTTGCTGGGGAGATACACATCAAGCCTAGAAAGTACCCATCACAAACTCATCTCTTGCATTTACATTATTTTGCTGTTTGCCTCTCGTTTTCCTATCTCCCACTTCTAAAACGTTTTTCAGAAAATAACAAACAGATTTTCCTTTTTATTCGCCCTTCTTTCCGTTCGCCTTTTTGTTGCTATGTTTGCTTGTGTTGCCATGTGCCTTCTATTTGCTTGCATCTTCGCTGCTAAAAATCTATTGATATGGATCCTCATCCACTTGCTAATCTTTTCAAAAGACCAAATTATGATGAATCAATTGCTAGTGAATTGAGTGCACTTGAATATCTCTATGAAGTTTTGTTTGAAAATCATGAATCTGAAGCTTTTGATGAAGTGTGAAAGAAGAAATTTGTAAGGAGATTCATGATAGTTCCTTGAATGATAAGCATGATTGCCATGTTGTTAGTATGAATTCTCTAAATATCCATGATGCTAATGATATGCAAAACCACAAGCTTGGGGATGCTATGCTTGATTAATATGATATTATTTGTTCCCCAAGTTTTGGTGATGACACGTATGCTATAATTGATAATGAAAATAATACTTTGTGTGATAGTTATATTGTGAGATTCCTTCATGATGCTACTGAAATTTATTATGAGGGAGGAATATGTGCTTGTAGGCGTTGCAATAATATGAAGTTTCTTCTCTATGTGTTCAAAGTTTTGAAGTTATGCTTGTTTTTGCCTTCCTGTGCTAGTTGATTCTTGTTCCCATAAATTGTTTGCTCATAAAATCCCTATGCATAGGAAGTGGGTTAGACTTAAATGGGTTTTCCATGCTATTCATGATTCTCTTTTGCATATCTCAGTTACTACTTTTTATGCGAGCATCATTGAAATCGCTATGCCTAGCTAGGGGCATAAAACAATAGCGCTTGTTGGGAGGCAACCCAAATTTTATTTTTCTTTCTATTTTCTGTTTCTGTTTTGGTGTGTTTCGAACATTATTACTTTTGTAGTAATTGTGTTTTGGTTTTTGAATTAGTGTTTGAGCCAAGTAAAACCTTTGGGTGATCTATGGTAGTTATTGATTTGATCTTGCTGGAAAACAGAAACTTTTGCGCTCAGTCTAGGAATTTTCTAAAAAAAATTAGAGCGTCAAATTGATCTGCAATTTTTACACACAATTTATATACAGATTTCCCTGAGTTTCATAATTGTTCAGAATTTTAAGAGTTCCAAAAGTATTATAAGTCTACAGATTTCTACGGACTATTCTGTTTTTGACAGTTTCTGTTTTCTTTGTGTTGTTTGCTTATTTTGATGTATCTATGGGTCATATCGGGGGGGTATGAACCATGGAGAAGTTAGAATACAGTAGGTATTACACAAATACAAATAAATAATTAGTTCACAACAGCACCTAAAGTGGTGATTTATTTATTTTTCTTATACTAACGAATCTCATGAGTTTTCTGTTGAGTTTTGTGTTGTGAAGTTTTCTAGTTTTGGGTGAAAATTTAATGGACTATGGAATAAAGAGTGGAAAGAGCCTAAGATTGGGGATTCCCAATGCACCCCAAACCGATATTCAAGGATACCAAAAAGCCTAAGCTTGGGGATGCCCCAGAAGGCATCCCCTCTTTCGTCTTCAATCCATCGGTAAATTTACTTGATGCTATATTTTTATTCACCACATGATATGTGTTTTGCTTGGAGCGTCTTGTATGATATGAGTCTTTGCTCTTTAGTTTGCCACAATCATCCTTGCTGCACACATCTTTTGAGAGAGATACGCTGAATCGTGAATTTATTAGAATACTCTATGTGCTTCACTTATATCTTTTGAGCTAGGCAATGTTGCTCTCGTGCTTCACTTATATCTTTTTAGAGCATGGTCGTGTTATTTTATAAAAAGTATTGAACTCCCATACCTCACTTATATTATTTTGAGAGTTTCTTAAAGAAGCATGGCAATTTGTTTAGGTTATGAATTTAGTCCTAATATAATGGGCATCCAAGAGGGATATAGTAAAACTTTCATATTAAGTGCATTGAATACTATGAGAAGTTTGATTCCTTGCATATAGTTTTGAGATAATAGAGATGGTAATATGAGAGTCATGCTAGTGACTAGTTGTGAATTGGAAGAGATACTTGTGTTAAAGTTTGTGATTCCCGTAGCATGCACGTATGGTGAACCGTTATGTAACGAAGTCGGAGCATGTTTTGTTTAATGATTGTCAACCTTTGTGTGAGGGTCGGAAGCGCGCGACGGTTTAACTCCTACCAACCTCTCCCCTGGGAGCATGCGTCTAATTCTTTATTTGATAACTAAAAGACTTTTGCAATAAGTATGCGAGTTCTTTATGACTAATGTTGAGTCCATGGATTATACGCACTCTCACCCTTCCACCTTTGCTAGCCTCTCTAGTACCGCGCAACTTTCGCCGGTACATCAAACACTCCTTCCTCAAAACAGACACCATATATTTTCCTCAAAACAGCCACCATATATGTTCCTCAAAACAGCCATGCAACTTCCACCATGTAGTTTTTCATGACATGCACCATCACTTTCATCTTGCATATAGAGTCATACTTTGTTCTAGGTATCGAGTTGTAATTTTCTTTTTGAGTTATAAGTAAATAAAAGTGTGATTATTTTCATTAATAGAGCATTGTCCCGTGAGAGAAAAGGATGATGGAATCCATGACTCCCTCACAAGTTGGGATGAGTATCCAGACTTTACAAAAAATAAAAGAGGCCAGCGAAGCCCAAACAAAAAAAATAAAATAGGCCAAAGATGCCCACCAAAAAAATGAGAGAAAGAGAGAAGGGACAATTGCTACTATCTTTTTCCACACTTGTGCTTCAAAGTAGCACCATGATCTTCATGTTAGAGAGTCTCCTATTTTGTCACTTCCATATAACTAGTGGATATTCATCTTGCACGACCACTTAGTTTACTTTTTGAGCTTTCATACACTTATAGCTATAAGTGCATTTGTTGCATGGCAATCCCTACTCACTCACATTGATATATATTGATGGGCATCTCCATGTACCGTTGATATGCCTAGTTGATATGAGATTATCTTCTCCCTTTTGCCTTGCACCTCCCCCATATTCTATTCAACCATAGTGATATATCCATGGCTCACACTCATGTATTGCGTCAGAGTTAAAAAGGTTTGAGAACACCAAAAGTGTGAGAAAATTACTTGACTTGTTCATCGGGGTTGTGCATGATTTAGATACTTTGTGTGAGGAAGATGGAGCATAGCCAGACCATATGATTTTGTAGGGATAACTTTCTAAGGCCATGTTATTTCAAAAGGACACAACTGCCTTGTTGGTGTGCTCGAAGTATTACTATTTTTATGTCAATATTAGACTATTATTTTGAATCTTACGGTTCTGAATATTCATGCAACAATAAAGAATATTACATGGATAAATATGTTAGGTAGCATTCCACATCAAAAATTCTGTTTTTATCATTTACCTACTTGAGTACGAGCGGGAATTAAGCTTGGGGATGATGATACGTATCCAACGTATCTATATTTTTTATTGTTCCATGCTATTATATTATCTGTTTGGATGTTTTCTATGCATTATATGATATTTTATATTATTTTTGTGACTAACCTATTAATCTAGAGCCTAGTGCCAGTTTCTATTTTTTCCTTGTTTTGAGAATTGCAGATAAGGAATATCAAATGGAGTCCAAACAGAATAAAATCTCCGGATTAATTTTTCTTGGAGAAGAAGGAAACCAGGAGACTTGGAGATGAAGTAGGGAGAGCCACCGTGGGGCCACAAGCCCTAGGGCATGCCCACCAAGCTTGTGGACCCACGACGACTCTCCTAACCCTATTTCTCAGCCTATAAATTCCCAAATATTCCCAATATATCAGAACAAGCCACAAAACCACTTTTCCGTCGCCAGAAGCCTCCGTTCCCGAGAGATCCAATCTTAGAGCCTTTTCCGGTAATCTACTGGAGGGGGATTCGATCACGGAGGGCATCTACATCAACTCCATTGCCCCTCTAATGATGCGTGAGTAGTTCACCATAGACCTTCGGGTCCATAGCTAGTAGCTAGATGGCTTCTTCTCTCTCTTTGCTCTTCAATACCATGTTCTTCATGATCTTCATGGAGATCTATCCGATGTAATACTCTTTTACGGTGTGTTTGTCGAGATCCGATGAATTGTGGGTTTATGTTTAGATTATCCATGAATATTATTTGAGTCTTTTCTGATTTCTTGTATGCATGATTTCATATCTTGGCAAGTCTCTTCGAGTTATTGGTTTCGTTTAGCCAACTAGATTGGTAATTCTTGCAATGGGAGAAGTGCTTAGTTTTTGGGTTCAATCTTGCGGTGTCCTCACCCAGTGACAAAGTAGGGGTAGCGAGGCACGTATTGTATTGCTGCCATCAAGGATAAAAAGATGGCATTTTCATCATATTGCTTGAGTTTATCCCTCTACATCATGTCATCTTACCTAATGCGTTACTCTGTTCTTCATGAACTTAATACTCTAGATGCAGGCAGGAGTCGGTCGATGTGTGGAGTAATAGTAGTAGATGCAGAATCGTTTCTGTCTACTTGACACGGACGTGATGCCTATATTCATAATCATTGCCTTGGATATGTTCATAATTATTCGCTTTCCTATCAATTGCTCGACAGGAATTTGTTCACCCACCGTAATACTTGCCATCATGAGAGAAGTCTTTAGTGAAACCTATGGGTCCCGGGTCTATTTTCCATATTATACTTTCAGATCTAAAACCAAAAATACTAAAAAATACTATGCTGCATTATTTTTACCTTTTGTTTTACTATCCGTTCAAGCATCCTATTATATCTATATCTATCGGATCTCATCCTTGCAAGTAACCTGAAGGGATTGACAACCCCTTTATAGCGTTGGGTGCAAGAGTTTGATTCCTTGTGTAGGTACATCTATTGGGGACTCGCTCATATCTCCTACTAAATTGATACCTTGGTTTTCAACAACTGAGGGAAATATTTATCTACTTTGCTGCATCAAACCGTTCCTCTTCATGGAAACCAATGCATGCTCGAGAAGTAGCAAAGCGCAAAGAGTATTCTAATAAATTTATGATTCATGCGTGTCTCTCTCAAAATGTGTGTGCAGCAAGGATGATTTTGGCAAACTAAAAGTCAAGTACTCATATCATACAAGACTCTCCAAGCAAAACACACATCATGTGGTGAAACAAAATATAGCCTCAAGTAAATTTACCGATGGATTGAAGACGAAAGAGGGGACGCCTTCCGGGGCATCCCCAAGATTAGGCTCTTTGGAATCCATGAATATGGCTTGGGTTGCCTTGGGCATCACCAATCTTAGGCTCTTGCCACTCCTTATTCCATAGTTCATCAAATCTTTACCCAATACTTGAAAACTTCACAAGAGGGAACTCAACAGAAAACTCGTGAGATCCGTTAGTATAAGAAAAATAAATCACTACTTTGGGTACCATTGTGAACTCATTATTTATATATATTTGTGTAATATCTACTGTATTCTAACTTCTCCATGGTTCATGCCCCCTGATACAACCCATAGATACATCAAAATTGGTAAACAACACAAAGAAAACAGAATCTGTCAAAAACAGAATGGTCTGTAGCAATCTGAAAACTTCATATACTTATGTAACTATAAAAATTCTGAAAATTTATAAAAACCTGGGAAATTTGTATATAAATATTGGGTAAAAATTTCAGATGCATTCTATGCTATGAACAATTTATAAAATTCCTGGACTGGGTGCAAAAGTTTCTGTTTTTCAACAAGATCAAATCAACAACCACCATAGACCATCCGAAAGGTCTTACTTGGCTCAAACACTAATTATAACACCAAAACACAATTACCGCATAAGTAATAATGTGCAAAACACTCCAAAACAGAAGCCAAAAACAAAACATAAAAATAGGAATGAGTTCCCTCCCAACAAGCGCTATTGTTTAACGCCCCTCGCTAGGCATAACGCAATAGATCTAGGTATTGTCATCTTTGGTAAGCAATCCGTTCTCATAACCTAGATCGTCACCATAGACATCATCATATTAAGTGTGTGTTTTATTTTTAACTAGTTCCCTGATTATTTTTTCTAACCAATCATCATTGAATCCTACATAAATGCCCCTAGTGATCCAACATAATTCATCATAGGTTTCAAGGTAAATGGTTTGGGTAATTTCGGAATAGGGAACTCTTCTTCTCAGATTATCATGGTAAGATTGATAATCCCCAGACTCAAAGCCACGCAAGATTTCTTTATCGTGTAGAATTTCTTTAATCAGAGGGTGCTCATTATACTTTTTATATAAAACAAAATTTTCCCCAGCTTCTTGTATGATAAAATCAAATTAATTCATAAGGATGATCGTGGCAATCTTTTTGGCCTCAGGATGATTAATTTTCGGAAGTTCATAAAACACTTCTTGCAAAGCAGGATGGATGTGCACAAATTTCCTTTACAATTTTTCAAGAAGCATGGCAACAGCATCAGCATAACAATTTGTGCTAAGAAGAATATATTTCTTATTCATAGGCATTACTCGAGAACAATCAAAGAACCCCCGAATAACACTCTTCCCAATAATATTACCGTCTCCCACTTGAAAAGTTTTAACTTTATAATTAGGAGGAGGTTTAGATTCATGATCTAGAGAGCAAGATCCAAATTTTTTCTCAAGATTAGCACCAGTAACACCCTCAAAAATTTCAATAATAACCTTCCCAGATTTAGACATGGTTGCAAGGAATCTATCTAGCACGCACGCAAGCAAAAAAGCAAACGAGAAAGCGAACGGGATAAGGGCAAATAAAAAGGCAAATCTTTTTGGTATTTTTTGAAAATCGTTTTAGAAGTGGGGGAGAGGAAAACGAGAGGCAAATGTCAAATAATGTAAATGCAAGAGATGAGTTTGTGATGGGTACTTGATAGGCTTGATGTGTATCCTCCCCGGCAATGGCATTAGAAATCCTTCTTGCTACCTCTTGAGCTTGCGTTGGTTTTGAAGAGGAAAGGTGATGCAGCAAAGTAGATAAGTATTTCCCTTAGTTGATGAGAACCAAGGTATCAATCCAGTAGGAGGAACAAGCTGTTGGAAATATGCCCTAGAGGTACTAAATAAAGTGTTTATTATTGTATTTCCTTGTTCATGATAATTGTTTATTGTCCATGCTATAATTGTATTGATTGGAAACACATTACATGTGTGGATAAATAGACAACACTTTGTCCCTAGTATGCCTCTAGTGAACTAGCTCGTTGATCAAAGATGGTCAAGGTTTCCTAGCTATTGACATTTGATGTTATTTGATAACGGGATCACATCATTAGGAGAATGATGTGATGAAAAAGATCCAAACGACAAACGTAGCATATGATCGTGTTAGTTTATTGCTATTGTTTTCTGTATGTCAAGTATATGTTCCTATGACCATGAGATCATGCAACTCACGGACACTGGAGGATTGCCTTGTGTGTATCAGACGTTGCAACGTAACTGGGTGACTATAAAGGTGCTCTACAGGTATCTCCAAGGGTGTCTGCTGGGTTGGCATGGATCAAGACTGGGATTTGTTACTCCGTGTGACGGAGAGGTATCTCAAGGCCCACTCGGTAATACAATAACAATAAGCCTTGCAAGGAATGTGACTAAGTGTTGGTCATGGGATCTCGTATTACAGAATGAGTAAAGAGACTTGCTGGTAACAAGGTTGAACTAGGTATGGAGATACCAATGATCGAATCTCGGGCAAGTAACATACCGAAGGATAAAGGGGACATCATACGGGATTAACTGAATCCTTGACATAGAGGTTCGACCGATAAAGATCTTCATAGAATATGTAGGAACCAATATGGACATCCAGGTACCGCTATTGGTTATTGACCATAGAGGTGTCTCGGTCATGTCTACATAGTTCTCGAACCCGTAGGGTCTGCACACTTAAGGTTGGTGACGTTTCAGTAGTATAGAGTTATGCATGGTGGTGATGGAAGGTTGTTCAAAGTCCTGGATGAGATCCTCGACGTCACGAGGAGCTCCGGAATGGTCCAGAGGTAAAGATTCATATATAGGAAGTCCTATTTTGATCGTCGGAAAAGTTTCGGGCTCATCGGTAGTGTACCGGGAGTGCCGGTAATGTACCGGGAGACCATCGGGAGGGGTATTTCGACCCAAGAGGCTACATGGGCTGTGGGAGAGTGAATACCAGCCCTTAGTGGGCTGGTGGAAGTCCCACACAAGTCCCATGCGGCTGGGAAGAAAAGCCCAAAGAGAAAAAGGTGGAAAAAGGCAAAAAGACCAAATGAAGGAGTCCTAGTCCTACTAGGATTGGAGGAGGATTCCTCGTCTCCTCCCTTTGGCCGAAGCCTAGATGGCTTGGTCCTTGGGCCAAGCCAGGGCCAAGCCTCCTCCTCTCTTCCTCTTATATATACTAGAGGTTTTAGGGTTTTTGGAACAAGATTTCAGCCACGTGCAACCCTACCCTCTAGTTCGTAGTTCTTCCTCTAGATCGATTTCAGCGGTGCTTAGGCGAAGCCCTACTGAGATTAATCCACCACCATCGTCGCAGCCCTGTCACCCTACTAGAGAACTCGTCTACCTCTCCGCTCCCTCTTGCTGGATCAAGAAGGCGGAGATCGTCATCAAGCTGTATGTGTGCTGAACGCGGAGGTGCCGTCCTTTCGGTGCTTGATCGGGACGGATCGTGATTGGATCGCGGGACGCTCGGCGATTTGGATCGCGAAGACGTTCGACTAAATCAACCCCGTTTCTTAATGCTTCCCGCTTAGCAATCTACAAGGGTATGTAGATCCACTCTCCCTCTCGTAGATGCTCATCACCATGGATAGATCTTGCGTGTGCGTAGGAAATTATTTGTTTCCCATGCAACGTTCCCCAACACAAGCAACTCACAAATGGATGCACCTACACAAACAATCAAACTCTTGCACCCAACGCTATAAAGGGGTTGTCAATCCATTCACGGTTATTTGCAAGGATTAGATCTGATAGAGATAGATGTAAAAGATTGCGGAAAGTAAAATGTAAATAAATTGCAGCAAGGTATTTTTGGTATTTTTGGTTTATAGATCTGAAAATATAATATGGAAAGTTGACCCGAGGCATAGGATTCGCTAGAGGCTTCTTTCTTAAAGGAAAATATCACAGTGGGTGAACAAATTACTGTCGGGCAATTAATAGATAAGCGAGTAATTATGACGATGTCCAAGGCAATGATTATGCATATAGGCATCACTTCCGTGTCAAGTAGACCGAAACGATTCTGCATCTACTACTATTACTCCACACATCGACTGACTCCTGCATGCATCTAGAGTATTAAGTTCAGGAAGAACAGAGTAATATGATGAAAACCCCATCTTTTCACCCTTGATGGCAACAATACAATACATGCCTTGCTACCCCTACTTTGTCACTCGGTGAGGACACCTCAAGATTGAACCTAAAACTAAGCACTTCTCCCATTGCAAGAATTACCAATCTAGTTGGCCAAACCAAACCAATAACTAGAAGAGACTTGCAAAGATATGAAATCATGCATATAAGAATTTAGAAAAGACTCAAATAATATTCATGGATAATCTGAACATAAACACATGATACGTCTCCATTGTATCCACTTTTCCAAACTCTTTTGCCCTTGTTTTGCACTCTAATTTGCATGATTTGAATGGAACTAACCCGGACTGACGTTGTTTTCAGCAGAATTGCCTTGATGTTATTTTTGTGCAGAAATAAAAGTTCTCGGTTCGTCCTAAAAATTTATGGAGAATATTTTTGAATTTAATAAAAAACCTGGCGCAAGAATCAACTAGAGGCGGGCCACCTGCAGGCCACTAGCCTGCTAGGCGCGACCTGTTGGAAATATGCCCTAGAGGCAATAATAAATTGGTTATTATCATATTTCCTTGTTCATGATAATCGTTTATTATCCATGATATAATTGTATTGATCGGAGACTTAGATGCATGTGTGGATACATAGACAAAACTATGTCCCTAGTGTGCCTCTAATAGACTAGCTCGTTGATCAAAAGATGGTTAAGGTTTCCTAGCCATGGACATGAGATGTCATTTGATAACGGGATCACATCATTAGGAGAATGATGTGATGGACAAGACCCAAACTACAAACGTAGCATATGATCGTGTCAGTTTATTGCTACTGTTTTCTGCATGTCAAGTATATGTTCCTATGACCATGAGATCATGCAACTCACGGACACCGGAGGAGTACCTTGTGTGTATCAAACGTCGCAACGTAACTGGGTGACTATAAAGGTACTCTACAGGTATCTCCGAGGGTGTCTGTTGGGTTGGCATGGATCAAGACTAGGATTTGTTACTCCATGTGACGGAGAGGTATCTCAGGGCCCACTCGGTAATACAACATCATAATAAGCCTTGCAAGCAATGTGACTAAGTGTTAGTCATGGGATCTTGTATTACGGAACGAGTAAAGAGACTTGCCGATAGCGAGGTTGAACTAGGTATGGAGATACCGACGATCGAATCTCGAGCAAGTAACATACTGAAGAACAAAGGGAACATAATACGGGATTAACTGAATCCTTGACATAGAGGTTCGACCGATAAAGATCTTCGTAGAATATGTAGTAACCAATATGGGCATCCAGGTCCCGCTATTGGTTATTGACCATAGAGGTTTCTCGGTCATGTCTACATAGTTCTCGAACCCGCAGGGTCTGCACACTTAAGGTTTGGTGACATTTCGGTAGTATAGAGTTATGCATGGTGGTTGATAACCCACAAGTATAGGGGATCAATTGTAGCCTTTCTCGATAAGTAAGAGTGTTGAACCCAACGAGGAGCTAAAGGTAGGACAAATATTCCCTCAAGTTCTATCGACCAATGATACAACTCTACGCAGACTTTACGTTCGCTTTACCTAGAACAAGTATGAAACTAGAAGTACTTTGTAGGTGTGATAGGATAGGTTTGCAAGATAATAAAGAACACGTAAATAAAAACTAGGGGCTGTTTAGATAAAGAAAAAATTACATTAGTTTAACGAGTGTGGAAAAGTGGTGGTAGGAGTTGCGGAATTGTCCCTAAGCAATTGACTATGTTACTAGACCGATAGCAAGTTTTATGTGGGAGAGGCCACTGCTAGCATGTCATCCCTTACTTGGAATTCTATGCACTTATGATTGGAACTATTAGCAAGCATCCGCAACTACTAACGTTCATTAAGGTAAAACACAACCATAGGAATAAGATACTCCCTCCGATCCTTTTTAGTCTGCATATAACTTTTTTCCAAAGTCAAAGTATCTCTACTTTGACCAAACTTATAGAGAAAAGTATCAACATTTACAATGTCAAATCAATATTGTTAGATTCTTTATGAAATGTAGTTTCATAGTATATACATTTGATTTTGTAGATGTTGATATTTTTGAATATAAATTTATTCAAACTTTGCAAAGTTTGACTTGGACCAAATCTAATACGCGGAGTAAAAAGGACCGGAGGGAGTATATTGGTCCCCCTTCAATCCCGTATGCATCAATTTCTATGCTAGGCTGAAGCTTCTATCACCCTTGCCCTCCAATACATAGTCCTATCAACATACGACTAACCCTATGGTGTGATCCACGCGCGCGCTCATATGATGGGCACCAAAGGACAGCAACATAACCACAAGCAATTTAAACCAATGATACCAATTCATCAATCACCGATAGGACAACAAAAATCTACTCAGACATCATAGGATGGCAACACATCATTGGATAATAATATGAAGCATAAAGCACCATGTTCAAGTAGAGGGTACAGCGGGTTGCGGGAGAGTGGACCTCTGAATATAGATGGGGGAAGGTGATGGAGGTGTTGGTGAATATGACGGAGGTGTTGGTGTAGATCGCCGTCACACGATGATGTCCCGGGCGGCGTTTCGGCTGTTGGAAATATGCCCTAGAGGAAATAAATAAAGTGTTTATTATTATATTTCCTTGTTCATGATAATTGTTTATTATCCATGCTATAATTGTATTGATTGGAAACACATTACATGTGTGGGTAAATAGACAACACACTGTCCCTAGTATACCTCTAGTGAACTAGCTCGTTGATCAAAGATGGTCAAGGTTTCCTAGCCATTAACATGAGATGTCATTTGATAATGGGATCACATCATTATGAGAATGATGTGATGGACAAGACCCAAACTACAAACGTAGCATATGATCGTGTCAGTTTATTGCTACTGTTTTCCGCATGTCAAGTATGTGTTCCTATGACCATGAGATCATGCAACTCATGGACATCGGAGGAGTGCCTTGTGTGTATCAAATTTCGCAACGTAACTGGGTGACTATAAAGGTGCTCTACAGGTATCTCCGAGGGTGTCTGTTGAGTTGGCATGGATCAAGACTGGGATTTGTTACTCCGTGTAACGAAGAGGTATCTCGGGGCCCACTCGGTAATACAACATCACAATGAGCCTTGAAAGCAATGTGACTAAGTGTTAGTTGCGGGATCTTGTATTACGGAACGAGTAAAGAGACTTGCCGGTAATGAGGTTGAACTAGGTATGGAGATACCGACGATCGAATCTCGGGCAAGTAACATACCGAAGAACAAAGGGAACATCATACGAGATTAACTGAATCCTTGACATAGAGGTTCGACCGATAAAGATCTTCGTAGAATATGTAGGAACCAATGTGGAGATCTAGGTCCCGCCATTGGTTATTGACCGTAGAGGTGTCTCGGTCATGTCTACATAGTTCTCGAACCCGCAGGGTCTGCACACTTAAGGTTTGGTGATGTTTTGGTAGTATAGAGTTATGTATGGTGGTGACCGAAGTTTGTTCGGAGTCCCGGATGAGATCCCAGACGTCACGAGGAGCTCCGGAATGGTCCGGAGGTAAAGTCCTGTTTTGGTCACCGGAAAAGTTCCGGGCTTATCGGTAGTGTACCAGGAGTGCCGGTAGTGTACCGGGAGACCTCCGGGAGGGGTATTTCTACCCAAGAGGCTACATGGGCTGTGGGAGGGTGAATATCAGCCCTTAGTGGGCTGGTGGAAATCCCACACAAGGCCCATGAGGCTGGGAAGAAAAGCCCAAAGAGAAAAAGGTGGGAAAAGGCAAAAAATAGGGTGAAAGCCCAAAGGATTGGAGGTGGATTCCACCTCTCCCACTTGATTTGGTCGACCCAATTGCTGGTAATTTGAGGGCCAAGCCTCCTCCTCTCTTCCTATTATATATACTAGAGATTTTAGGGTTTTTTGGCACCAGATTTTAGCCACGTGCTACCCGTTCCTCCAGTGCATAGTTTCTCCTCTAGATCGGATTTCTGTAGTGCTTAGGCGAAGCCCTGCCGGAATTGCACCACCACCATCGCCGGAGCGTCGTCATGCTTACGGCAAACTCTTCTACCTCTCTGCTCTCTCTTGCTGGATCAAGACAGCGGAGATCGTCATCAAGCTGTACGTGTGCTGAACGCGGAGGTGCCATTTGTTCGGCGCTAGATCGGAAGGATCGTGATCAAGTTCGTGGGACGGATCGTGATTAGATCGCGGGACGGATCGTGATTGGATTGCAGGACGCACGGCGATTTGGATCGCGAAGACTTTTGACTACACCAACCGCGTTACTTAACGCTTCCCGCTTAGCGATCTACAAGGGTACGTAGATGCACTCTCCCTCTCGTAGATGCTCATCACCATGGATAGATCTGCGTGTGCATAGGAAAAATTTTGTTTCCCATGCAACGTTCCCCTACAGTGGCATCATGATCTAGGTCTATGTGTAGATGAGATCTTGAGTAGAACACAAAAGGTTTGTGGGCGTTGATGCTTAGATTGCTTCCTCCCTTGGTCGGATTTTGGTTCAGCGGTATTGTGAGATGAAGCGGCCCGGACCAACATTACTCATATGCTTACGAGAGATCGGTTCCCTCGACCGCAACTTGTTGCTTAGATGGCTTGCGGGTGCCAGTTTCTCTCATTTAGTTGGATCGGATTCGACAAAGGCGGTCCTTGAGAAGGTTGAAAAGCAACTAGTGTATCACCGTTGTGGTTTTTGCATAGATGAGAATTGTTCTTGCTAGATACCCGTAGCAGCCAGGTAAAACATGCAACAACAATTAGAGGACGTCTAACTTGTTTTTGCAGGGTATGTTGTGATATGATATGGCCAATTACATGATGTGATATATGTGATGTATAGATTATCACGACTTGCACGTCGATGAGTACGGCAACCGACAGGAGCCATAGGGTTGTCTTTAATTATTGTATGACCTGCGTGTCAACCATTAAGCGCTATGTAATGCTTTACTTTATCGCTACAGTAGCAATAGTAGGAGAAGCATGTTGGGCACGACAACCCCGATGGCGACACGTTGATGGATATCAAGATGATTGAGATCATGGTGTCGTGCCGGTGACGATGGAGATCATGCCGGTGCTTTCATGATGGAGAGCAAAAACACAAGATCATGGCCATATCATGTCACTTATGATTTGCATGTGATGTTAATCCTTTTATGCACCTTGTTTTGCTTAGAATGACGGTAGCATTATAAGGTGATCCCTCACTTAATTTCAAGATAAATTGTGTTCTCCCCGAGTGTGCACCGTTGCGAAAGTTCGTCATGTCGAGACACCACGTGATGATCGGGTGTGATAGACTCTACGTTCACATACAACGGGTGCAAGCCAGTTTTGCACGTGCAGAACACTCGGGTTAAACATGACGAGCCTAGCATGTACAGACATGGCCTTGGAACACAAGAGACTGAAAGGTCGAACATGAGTCATATAGTAGATATGATCAACATAATGATGTTCACCATTGAAGCCACCTTAACTCACGTGATGATCGGACTTGAGTTGGTGAATCTGGATCATGTTACACTCAGATGACCTGAGGGATGTCAATTTGAGTGGAAGCCTTAGTAATTTGATTAACTAAACTCATTATCTTGAACAATAGTCTAAGTAACCTTTGCTTATTTACGTTGTAGATCAATGGCTCGCGCAGTAGCACCCCTGAATGGCTCTGAAGTTCTTCCAGCATGGCTCCAGGTTGTGGATGAGAGGTAACTTCTTGGTATTCCTCCATGGCATCTATCCTTTTCAAGTCGGCCTCCATCTCTTCTTCTGTAGCCTGCCCGAAGCAGTTCTCCCCGACCGACTCTTGCGAAGACATCTTGCTCTAAATCTGCTGCAGAAACAGCCTAAAGAGAAAACAAGAGACATCGTCGTGATAGGAGAGTCAAAACCTTCGGGAGATTATATAATGATTTTTTACCGACCCGAAGGAGTATAACACAAGAAAATGGAGTCCGGAAGGTATACGAGGCGACCACATGCCACAGGGTGCGCCCAGGGGGTAGGGCGCGCCCCCCAGGCTTGTCACCTCCTCATGCACTATTCAGACTACTTTAAAATTTCCTTATTTTTTAAATATTCCAAAACAGATAAAAATTGCCATTGAAAAAGTTTTCGAGTCTTTTTACTTACCATACCACATACCTATTCCTTTTCGAAGTTTGAAATGTTTTGGTAAGCCTCCCTAATGTACTCCTCTGGAGTTATGGTATTGATGATATTGGTTTCAACATTTATGGGAGTACCTGAGATATAATGTTTGATTCTTTGACCGTTCACCGCCTTCGGGTTTGTGCCTTTGGCGTTGTTAATCTTGATGGCACCGGAACGGTATACCTCCTTGATAACGTAAGGACCTTCCCATTTAGAGAGAAGTTTTCCTGCAAAAAACCTTAAACGAGAATTGTATAGCAAGACATGATCACCTGGATTAAATTCACGCTTTTGTATCCTTCTACCATGCCATCTATTAACCTTTTATTTAAACAACTTGGCATTCTCATAGGCCTGGGTTCTCCATTCGTCAAGTGAGCTAATGTCAAATAACCTCTTCTCACCAGCAAGTTTGAAATCATAATTGAGCTCTTTGATTGCCCAATAAGCCTTATGTTCTAACTCTAGAGTTAAGTGACATGCTTTACCATAAACCATCTTATACGGAGACATACCCATAGGGTTTTTGTAAGCAGTTCTATAAGCACACAATGCATCATCAAGTTTCTTAGACCAATTGTTCCTAGATCTCTTAACAGTCTTCTGCAAAATCAATTTAATTTCTCTATTGCTCAATTCTACTTGACCACTAGACTGAGGATGATAAGGAGATGAAATTATATGATTAACATTGTATTTAGTGAGCAATTTACGGAAAGCACAATGAATAGAGTGTGAACCACCATCAGCTATCAAATATCTATGGAATCCAAACCTAGGGAAAATAACTTCTTTAAGCATTTTAATAGAAGTGTTATGATCAGTGCTACTGGTTGGAATATCTTCTGCCCACTTAGTAACATAATCAACAGCAACTAGAATACGAGTATACTCGTTAGATTGTGGAAAAGGCCCCATATAATCAAATCCCCAAACATCAAATGGTTCAATAACAAGAGTGCAATTCATAGGCATTTCATGACGTCTACTAATATTACCAATTCTTTGACATTCATCACAAGACAAGACAAACTCACGAGCATCCTTGACGAGAGTAGGCCAATAAAACCAAATTGTAGTACCTTATGTGCAGTTCTATCTCCAGCGTGGTGTCCTCCGTAGGCTTCGGAGTGACACTTGCGTAAGATCTATTCCTGTTCATGCTCAGGTACACAACGTCTAATAATACCATCTACTCTTTCTTTATAAAGGTGTGGATCATCCCAAAAGTAATGGCTTAAATCATAGAAGAACTTTTCTTTTGTTGGTAGGTGAAAATAGGCGGTATAAATTTAGCAACAATGTAATTGGCATAATTAGCATACCATGGAGCATTGTGTGAAGCATTCACAACAGCTAATTGTTCATCAGGAAAGCTATCGCCAATAGGTAGTGGGTCATCAAGAACATTTTCTAACCTAGACAAGTTATCTGCCATAGGGTTATCAGCACCCTTTCTATCAATAATATGCAAATCAAATTCTTGTAGTAGAAGGACCCACCTAATAAGTCTAGGTTTAACATCTTTCTTTTCCATAAGGTACTTAATAGCAGCATGATCGGTGTGAATAGTTACTTTGGAATCAACAATATAAGGTCTAAACTTATCACAAGCAAACACGACTGCTAAAAATTCCTTTTCGGTAGTAGCATAGTTTCTTTGAGCACTGTCTAGAGTTTTACTAGCATAATGGATAACATTTAATTTCTTATTGACTCTTTGTACTAGAACAACACCAACAGCTAATCACTAGCATCACACATAATTTCAAAAGGTAGGTTCCAGTCATGTGGTTGAACAACAGGTGCGGTAATCTAGGCATTCTTAAGAATTTCAAATGCTTCTACACAATCATCATCAAAAACAAATGGAACATCTTTTTGCAAAAGGTTTGTGAGAGGCCTATAAATATTAGAGAAATCTTTGATAAACCTCCTATATAACTAACATGACCCAGGAAACTTCTTATACCTTTGATATCCGTAGGGCACGGCATTTTTTCAATAGCTTCAACTTTAGCTTTATCAACTTCAATACCTCTTTTGGAGATCTTGTGCCCCAAGACAATACCTTCATTAACCATAAAGTGGCACTTTTCCCAATTCAATACAAGATTAGTTTCTTCACATCTTTGCAAAAATTGGTCAAGGTTGCTCAAACAATCATCAAATGAAGTTCTGTAAACGGAAAAATCATCCATGAAAACCTCAAGAATCTTTTCACAAAAGTCAGAGAATATAGCCATCATACATCTTTGAAAGGTAGCAGGTGCATTGCATAAACCAAAAGGCATACGTCTATAAGCAAAGGTATCGAAAGGGCAAGTAAAAGTGGTTTTTTCTTGATCCTAGCTTGATACAGGTATTTGAGAGAAACCAGAGTAACCATCTAGAAAGCAAAAATGAGTATGTTTGGATAGTATTTCTAGCATTTGATCAATACAAGGTAAAGGTTAATGATCTTTCTTAGTAGCTTTATTTAATTTCCTAAAATCAATTACTATTCTATAATCTATAACAATTCTTTGTGGGATCAATTCATTTTTATCATTAGGAACAACGGTAATACCTCCCTTCTTAGGGACACAATGGACGGGACTAACCCATCTACTATCAGCAACAGGATAAATTGTACCTGCCTCCAGAAGCTGTAATATTTCTTTTCTTACCACCTCTTTCATCTTAGGGTTCAATCGTCGTTGGTGATCAATGACTGGTTTGGCATCAGTCTCCATATTAATTTTATGCTGACATAGAGTGGGACTAATGCCCTTAAGATCATCAAGGGTATAACCAATATCAGCACAGTGCTTCCTCAGAGTTTTCAATAATCTCTTTTCTTCATGCTCTGAAAGGTTAGCACTAATAATAACAGGATATATCTCCTCTTCATCAAGATAAGCATATTTCAATGTATCGGGTAATTGTTTGAGCTCAAGCACGGGATCACCCTTGGGTGGAGGAGGATCCCCAAGTATTTCAACAGGTAAGTTGTGTTTCAAAATAGGCTGCTGATCGAAGAAATTTTTATCTATTTCATTCCTCTCATTCATATGCATGTCATTTTCATGGTCTAGCAAATATTGTTCTAAAGGATCACTAGGAGGCACATCAATAGAAGCAAGAGCAATAATTTCATCTTTACTAAGTTCGTCGTCGGCCTCACCCCAACCATAGCCAGCTTCCCCAGCCACAAATGGAGCAAAGAAAGTCATCTTCCTCATCTCCTCTAGATCCAGTCGCCGCCACCCTATGCTTAAATCCAAGCGAGCCAGAGCGTCCCCATCCTCGCTCGCGCCACCATCCACCCTCCCTCGACTCCGTGGAGCCACCCCACCTCTCAGCTTTGACTTGGAGCCACCATAGGCCAAGAACCCCAGCTGACCCAAAGATGCCGCCCACCTTGGAGCTCGCCGTCAGCGACCCCCTTCGCCCCGCGATCCTTTCGACCACCAGGAGGATCACCTTGGAGTGATGGATCCATTCCCGCCCACGGAAGGCTCCTAAGAGCCGTTGTCCGCCGGCGAAGGTCGTCGGAGCTCCGCCTCCGCTCGGCCACGGGAGGAAGGAGGCAGGGGAGGACCGGTCAAACCTGACTGGTGGACCCACAGGACCACCGTCAGTGACCACTGGCCCCTTTTTTGCGGGGAATTGAGGGCTTTTATTCACAAGAAACAGCTCCGGCGCTGTCAACCAATAGACTAGTGATCAGCAAACTCAGAGGACCACTGGCCCCGCCAAGGCACTTCAGTGAAAGCGTAAAAGCTGAAGTACGTCTTTCCCTCTCGCAAGCGTATTTCCCTCTGAACCATTTTTCTTTTATGTTCTATTTTAAAAATCAGAATTTGACCAGACTTTGACTGGATCTAACTTTTAAAATAAAAATCCAATTGAATTGATTCTTTTTCCCACCTCTCCCAAATTTCACCTAGTTTATTTTCATATTTATTTGAAAATTTTCCAAGACAAATTTTTGTGCTGTTTTTGAATTGTGTGTTAAACCCTTTCTGATGGTCCAAGACAAATTTTCCAAGACAACCTCCGATGGTGCCACATGCATACTGATTGCTTTATCATATAAGCCCTTTCTATGGTGTCGCTCAGACGCCTGAGTGTGGCACGTTGGTTATTTATTTCCTTTATAAGCCCTTTCTATGGCATCACTCAGATGCCAGACTGTGGCTCATTGGTTATTTATTTTCTTTATAAGCCCTTTCTATGGCGTTGCTCAGACGCCCGACTATGGCACGTTTGTTATTTATTTCCTTTATAAGCCCTTTCTGTGGCGTCACTCAGATGCCCGACTGTGGCATCTTTGTTATTTATTTCCTTTATAAGCCCTTTATGTGGTGTCGCTCAGACGCCCGACTGTGGCATGCTGATTATTTGTTTTTCCTTA
This sequence comes from Hordeum marinum, assembly GCA_022496015.1. Taxonomy (NCBI): domain Eukaryota; kingdom Viridiplantae; phylum Streptophyta; class Magnoliopsida; order Poales; family Poaceae; genus Hordeum; species Hordeum marinum. Next base: position 484,835,820 of record CM039672.1, read on the forward strand.
TAATCCCTTAAAGTGGCGTCACTCCGATGCCCGACTGAGGCATGCTTTATATTATTGTCCTTTCGAGGCGTCGCTTTAGACACATGATCGGTCTATTTTATTTCTATTCTCTGATTGCTTATTCATGTTTAATATGAATGACCTACTTGCGTGCATCACAAAATTTTATTTTGTGACTAGTTAAGTGACTGTGGATTAAATTCAGTACATGAATACCATTGCTATGTTATACCTATTTTCATAATGTTTGCGAGTACATTCAGAGTACTCATTGGCTTGTACCTGGCTATTGTCTTTGCCAGATTATGCATGTGGAGAGGAGCATTATGACAACAACCCCGGAACCTAGGCATCGAAGATCGCAGCCATGCGAAGATAGGAGTTGACCAGGTCAGCTGTTCCTGTGGGAAATGGAGTCCCGTAGACGCTGATGACCCCGAACCGCTTCCGCTACCAACCACTAGAAACCTTTTGTTGTACTCATGGACCATGATGGTCTTGTACTTCAGATTTTGTAATTTTGCTTGGAATTTCTGTATCAAGATTGTGTCTCATCAGCTAACAGTAATCCTGGGGTTGATGAGCACAAGGGACATTTACTGGGAAATTAATATCCTGGAAAACCGGTCCTGACAGGTGGGCATCTAAGGCCTCTCTTTTTTTTATTTGGGATTCGCTGGCCTCTTTTATTTTTCATAAAGTCTGGAGTCTCATCCCCACTTGTGAGGCAATCATAGCTTCCATCATCCTTTCCTCACATGGGACAACGCTCTAATAATGATGGTCATCACACTTTTATTTACTTACAACTCAATAATTACAACTCGATAACTAGAACAAATTATGACTCTATATGAATGCCTCTGGTGATGTATCGTTATGTGCAATGATCTAGCATAGCAAATGACATCAAAAAAGCAGACAAACCATGAAAACATCATGCTAGCTATCTTACGATCATGCAAAGCAATATGAAAATGATGGTGCGTGTCATAATAAACGGAACTGTGGAAGTTGCATGTCAATATATCTCGGAATGGCTATGGAAATGCCATAATAGGTAGGTATGGTGGCTGTTTTGAGGAAAGATGTATGGTGACCGTTTTGAGGAAGGTGGTTTTATTGCACCGGCGAAAGTTGCGCGATACTAGAGAGGCTAGCAAAAGAGGAAGGGTGAGAGTGTGTATAATCCATGGACTCACATTAGTCATAAAGAACTCACATACTTATTGCAAAAGTCTATTAGTCATTGAAGCAAAGTATTAGACGCGTGCTCCTTGGGGAGAGGTTGGTAGGAGTAAACCATCGCGTGCTCCCGACCCTCACACAAAGGTCGACAATTAATAAACAAAGCATGCTCCGACTTCCTTACATAATGGTTCACCATATGTGCATGCTACATGAATCACAAACTTCTACACAAGTATTTTTACCAATTCACAATTACTTCCTAACATGACTCTTAATATCCCCATCTTTATATCTCAAAACTTTATGCAAGGAATCAAACTTCTCATAATACTCAATGCACTTAATATGGAAGTTTTGATTATATCCCTCTTGGATGCCTATCATATTAGGACTAAATTCATAACCTATACCAATTACCATGCTGTTCAAGGACTCACAAAAGAATATAAGTGAGGTACAAGAGTTCAATTATTTCTATAAAACCAAATACCATTGTGCTCTAAAAATATTTAAGTATAGCACATAGAGCAAAATTGCCTATCTCAAAAGATATAAGTGAAGCATGATATGTATCCAACATATCTATAATTTTTGATTGTTCCATGCTATTATATTATATGTTTTGGATGTTTTATATGCATTAATATGCTATTTTATATTATTTTTGGGACTAACCTATTAATCTAGAGCCTAGTGCCAGTTTCTGTTTTTTCCTTGTTTTTGAGAATTGCAGATAAGGAATATCAAACGGAGTCCAAACAGAATAAAATCTCCAAATTAATTTTTCTTGGACCAGAAGGAAACTAGGAGACTTGGAGATGAAGTCGGGAGAGCCATCGTGGCGCCACAAGCCCTAGGGGCGCGCCCAGCAGGCTTGTGGGCCCACGGCAGCTCTCCTAACCCTATTTCTCAGCCTATAAATTCCCAAATATTCCCAATATATCAGAACAAGCCACAAAATCACTTTTCCGCTGCTAGAAGCCTTTGTTCCTGAGAGATCCAATCTTGGAGCCTTTTCCGATAACCTGTCGAAGGGGGATTCGATCATGGAGGGCATCTACATCAACTCCATTGCCTCTCCGATGATGCGTGCGTAGTTCACCATAGACCTTCGGGTCCATAGCCAGTAGCTACATGGCTTCTTCTCTCTCTTTGCTCTTCAATACCATATTCTTCATGATCTTCATGGAGATCTATCCCATGTAATACTCTTTCGCGGTGTGTTTGTCAAGATCCAATGAATTGTGGGTTTATGTTCAGATTATCCATGAATATTATTTGAGTCTTTTCTGATTTCTTATATGCATGATTTCATATCTTTGCAAGTCTCTTCAAGTTATTCGTTTGGTTTGGCCAACTAGATTGGTAATCTTGCAATAGGAGAAGTGCTTAGTTTTGGGTTCAATCTTGCGGTGTCCTCACCTAGTGAAAAAGTAGGGGTAGCGACGCACGTATTGCATTGCTTCCATCAAGGATAAAAAGATGGGGGTTTCATCATATTGCTTGAGTTTATCCCTCTACATCATGTCATCTTACCTAATGAATTACTCTGTTCTTCATGAACTTAATACTCTAGATGCAGGCAGGAGTCGGTCCATGTGTGGAGTAAATGTAGTAGATGCAGAATCGTTTCGGTCTACTTGACATGGAAGTGATGCTTATATGCATAATCATTGCCTTGGGTATCTTCATAATTTTTCGTTTTTCTATCAATTGCTCGACAGTATTTGTTCACCCACCGTAATACTTGCCATCATGAGAGAAACCTCTAGTGAAACCTATGGCCCCCGGGTCTATTTTCCATATTATACTTTCAGATCTAAAACCAAAAATACTAAAAATACTTTGTTGCATTATGTTTATCTTTTTTTACTTTCCGTTCAAGCATCCTATTATACCTATTATCTCATCCTTGCAAGTAACCATGAAGGGATTGACAACCCCTTTATAGCGTTGGGTGCAAGAGTTTGATTCTTTGTGTAGGTATATCTATTGGGTACTCGCTTGTATCTCCTACTGGATTGATACCGTGGTTCTCAACAACTAAGGGAAATATTTATCTACTTTGCTGCATCAAACTGTTCCTCTTCATGGAAACCAACGCATGCTCGAGAAGTAGCAAGAAGGATTTCTGGCGCCGTTGCTGGGGAGATACACATCAAGCCTAGAAAGTACCCATCACAAACTCATCTCTTGCATTTACATTATTTGCTGTTTGCCTCTCGTTTTCCTATCTCCCACTTCTAAAACGTTTTTCAGAAAATAACAAACAGATTTTCCTTTTTATTCGCCCTTCTTCCGTTCGCCTTTTTGTTGCTATGTTTGCTTGTGTTGCCATGTGCCTTCTATTTGCTTGCATCTTCGCTTGCTAAAAATCTATTGATATGGATCCTCATCCACTTGCTAATCTTTTCAAAAGACCAAATTATGATGAATCAATTGCTAGTGAATTGAGTGCACTTGAATATCTCTATGAAGTTTTGTTTGAAAATCATGAATCTGAAGCTTTTGATGAAGTGTTGAAAGAAGAAATTTGTAAGGAGATTCATGATAGTTCCTTGAATGATAAGCATGATTGCCATGTTGTTAGTATGAATTCTCTAAATATCCATGATGCTAATGATATGCAAAACCACAAGCTTGGGGATGCTATGCTTGATTAATATGATATTATTTGTTCCCCAAGTTTTGGTGATGACACGTATGCTATAATTGATAATGAAAATAATACTTTGTGTGATAGTTATATTGTGAGATTCCTTCATGATGCTACTGAAATTTATTATGAGGGAGGAATATGTGCTTGTAGGCGTTGCAATAATATGAAGTTTCTTCTCTATGTGTTCAAAGTTTTGAAGTTATGCTTGTTTTGCCTTCCTGTGCTAGTTGATTCTTGTTCCCATAAATTGTTTGCTCATAAAATCCCTATGCATAGGAAGTGGGTTAGACTTAAATGGGTTTTCCATGCTATTCATGATTCTCTTTTGCATATCTCAGTTACTACTTTTTATGCGAGCATCATTGAAATCGCTATGCCTAGCTAGGGGCATAAAACAATAGCGCTTGTTGGGAGGCAACCCAAATTTTATTTTTCTTTCTATTTTCTGTTTCTGTTTTGGTGTGTTTCGAACATTATTACTTTTGTAGTAATTGTGTTTTGGTTTTTGAATTAGTGTTTGAGCCAAGTAAAACCTTTGGGGTGATCTATGGTAGTTATTGATTTGATCTTGCTGGAAAACAGAAACTTTTGCGCTCAGTCTAGGAATTTTCTAAAAAAATTAGAGCGTCAAATTGATCTGCAATTTTTACACACAATTTATATACAGATTTCCCTGAGTTTCATAATTGTTCAGAATTTTAAGAGTTCCAGAAGTATTATAAGTCTACAGATTTCTACGGACTATTCTGTTTTTGACAGTTTCTGTTTTCTTTGTGTTGTTTGCTTATTTTGATGTATCTATGGGTCATATCGGGGGGTATGAACCATGGAGAAGTTAGAATACAGTAGGTATTACACAAATACAAATAAATAATTAGTTCACAACAGCACCTAAAGTGGTGATTTATTTATTTTTCTTATACTAACGAATCTCATGAGTTTTCTGTTGAGTTTTGTGTTGTGAAGTTTTCTAGTTTTGGGTGAAAATTTAATGGACTATGGAATAAAGAGTGGAAAGAGCCTAAGATTGGGGATTCCCAATGCACCCCAACCGATATTCAAGGATACCAAAAAGCCTAAGCTTGGGGATGCCCCAGAAGGCATCCCCTCTTTCGTCTTCAATCCATCGGTAAATTTACTTGATGCTATATTTTTATTCACCACATGATATGTGTTTTGCTTGGAGCGTCTTGTATGATATGAGTCTTTGCTCTTTAGTTTGCCACAATCATCCTTGCTGCACACATCTTTTGAGAGAGATACGCTGAATCGTGAATTTATTAGAATACTCTATGTGCTTCACTTATATCTTTTGAGCTAGGCAATGTTGCTCTCGTGCTTCACTTATATCTTTTTAGAGCATGGTCGTGTTATTTTATAAAAAGTATTGAACTCCCATACCTCACTTATATTATTTTGAGAGTTTCTTAAAGAAGCATGGCAATTTGTTTAGGTTATGAATTTAGTCCTAATATAATGGGCATCCAAGAGGGATATAGTAAAAACTTTCATATTAAGTGCATTGAATACTATGAGAAGTTTGATTCCTTGCATATAGTTTTGAGATAATAGAGATGGTAATATGAGAGTCATGCTAGTGACTAGTTGTGAATTGGAAGAGATACTTGTGTTAAAGTTTGTGATTCCCGTAGCATGCACGTATGGTGAACCGTTATGTAACGAAGTCGGAGCATGTTTTGTTTAATGATTGTCAACCTTTGTGTGAGGGTCGGAAGCGCGCGACGGTTAACTCCTACCAACCTCTCCCCTGGGAGCATGCGTCTAATTCTTTATTTGATAACTAAAAGACTTTTGCAATAAGTATGCGAGTTCTTTATGACTAATGTTGAGTCCATGGATTATACGCACTCTCACCCTTCCACCTTTGCTAGCCTCTCTAGTACCGCGCAACTTTCGCCGGTACATCAAACACTCCTTCCTCAAAACAGACACCATATATTTTCCTCAAAACAGCCACCATATATGTTCCTCAAAACAGCCATGCAACTTCCACCATGTAGTTTTTCATGACATGCACCATCACTTTCATCTTGCATATAGAGTCATACTTTGTTCTAGGTATCGAGTTGTAATTTTATTTTTGAGTTATAAGTAAATAAAAGTGTGATTATTTTCATTAATAGAGCATTGTCCCGTGAGAGAAAAGGATGATGGAATCCATGACTCCCTCACAAGTTGGGATGAGTATCCAGACTTTACAAAAAATAAAAGAGGCCAGCGAAGCCCAAACAAAAAAAATAAAATAGGCCAAAGATGCCCACCAAAAAAATGAGAGAAAGAGAGAAGGGACAATTGCTACTATCTTTTTCCACACTTGTGCTTCAAAGTAGCACCATGATCTTCATGTTAGAGAGTCTCCTATTTTGTCACTTCCATATAACTAGTGGATATTCATCTTGCACGACCACTTAGTTTACTTTTTGAGCTTTCATACACTTATAGCTATAAGTGCATTTGTTGCATGGCAATCCCTACTCACTCACATTGATATATATTGATGGGCATCTCCATGTACCGTTGATATGCCTAGTTGATATGAGATTATCTTCTCCCTTTTGCCTTGCACCTCCCCCATATTCTATTCAACCATAGTGATATATCCATGGCTCACACTCATGTATTGCGTCAGAGTTAAAAAGGTTTGAGAACACCAAAAGTGTGAGACAATTACTTGACTTGTTCATCGGGGTTGTGCATGATTTAGATACTTTGTGTGAGGAAGATGGAGCATAGCCAGACCATATGATTTTGTAGGGATAACTTTCTAAGGCCATGTTATTTCAAAAGGACACAACTGCCTTGTTGGTGTGCTCGAAGTATTACTATTTTTATGTCAATATTAGACTATTATTTTGAATCTTACGGTTCTGAATATTCATGCAACAATAAAGAATATTACATGGATAAATATGTTAGGTAGCATTCCACATCAAAAATTCTGTTTTTATCATTTACCTACTTGAGGACGAGCGGGAATTAAGCTTGGGGATGATGATACGTATCCAACGTATCTATATTTTTTATTGTTCCATGCTATTATATTATCTGTTTTGGATGTTTTCTATGCATTATATGATATTTTATATTATTTTTGTGACTAACCTATTAATCTAGAGCCTAGTGCCAGTTTCTATTTTTTCCTTGTTTTTGATAATTGCAGAAGGAATATCAAATGGAGTCCAAACAGAATAAAATCTCCGGATTAATTTTTCTTGGAGAAGAAGGAAACCAGGAGACTTGGAGATGAAGTAGGGAGAGCCACCGTGGGGCCACAAGCCCTAGGGCATGCCCACCAAGCTTGTGGACCCACGACGACTCTCCTAACCCTATTTCTCAGCCTATAAATTCCCAAATATTCCCAATATATCAGAACAAGCCACAAAACCACTTTTCCGTCGCCAGAAGCCTCCGTTCCCGAGAGATCCAATCTTAGAGCCTTTTCCGGTAATCTACTGGAGGGGGATTCGATCACGGAGGGCATCTACATCAACTCCATTGCCCCTCTAATGATGCGTGAGTAGTTCACCATAGACCTTCGGGTCCATAGCTAGTAGCTAGATGGCTTCTTCTCTCTCTTTGCTCTTCAATACCATGTTCTTCATGATCTTCATGGAGATCTATCCGATGTAATACTCTTTTACGGTGTGTTTGTCGAGATCCGATGAATTGTGGGTTTATGTTTAGATTATCCATGAATATTATTTGAGTCTTTTCTGATTTCTTGTATGCATGATTTCATATCTTGGCAAGTCTCTTCGAGTTATTGGTTTCGTTTAGCCAACTAGATTGGTAATTCTTGCAATGGGAGAAGTGCTTAGTTTTGGGTTCAATCTTGCGGTGTCCTCACCCAGTGACAAAGTAGGGGTAGCGAGGCACGTATTGTATTGCTGCCATCAAGGATAAAAAGATGGCATTTTCATCATATTGCTTGAGTTTATCCCTCTACATCATGTCATCTTACCTAATGCGTTACTCTGTTCTTCATGAACTTAATACTCTAGATGCAGGCAGGAGTCGGTCGATGTGTGGAGTAATAGTAGTAGATGCAGAATCGTTTCTGTCTACTTGACACGGACGTGATGCCTATATTCATAATCATTGCCTTGGATATGTTCATAATTATTCGCTTTCCTATCAATTGCTCGACAGGAATTTGTTCACCCACCGTAATACTTGCCATCATGAGAGAAGTCTTTAGTGAAACCTATGGGTCCCGGGTCTATTTTCCATATTATACTTTCAGATCTAAAACCAAAAATACTAAAAAATACTATGCTGCATTATTTTTACCTTTTGTTTTACTATCCGTTCAAGCATCCTATTATATCTATATCTATCGGATCTCATCCTTGCAAGTAACCTGAAGGGATTGACAACCCCTTTATAGCGTTGGGTGCAAGAGTTTGATTCCTTGTGTAGGTACATCTATTGGGGACTCGCTCATATCTCCTACTAAATTGATACCTTGGTTTTCAACAACTGAGGGAAATATTTATCTACTTTGCTGCATCAAACCGTTCCTCTTCATGGAAACCAATGCATGCTCGAGAAGTAGCAAAGCGCAAAGAGTATTCTAATAAATTTATGATTCATGCGTGTCTCTCTCAAAATGTGTGTGCAGCAAGGATGATTTTGGCAAACTAAAAGTCAAGTACTCATATCATACAAGACTCTCCAAGCAAAACACACATCATGTGGTGAAACAAAATATAGCCTCAAGTAAATTTACCGATGGATTGAAGACGAAAGAGGGGACGCCTTCCGGGGCATCCCCAAGATTAGGCTCTTTGGAATCCATGAATATGGCTTGGGTTGCCTTGGGCATCACCAATCTTAGGCTCTTGCCACTCCTTATTCCATAGTTCATCAAATCTTTACCCAATACTTGAAAACTTCACAAGAGGGAACTCAACAGAAAACTCGTGAGATCCGTTAGTATAAGAAAAATAAATCACTACTTTGGGTACCATTGTGAACTCATTATTTATATATATTTGTGTAATATCTACTGTATTCTAACTTCTCCATGGTTCATGCCCCCTGATACAACCCATAGATACATCAAAATTGGTAAACAACACAAAGAAAACAGAATCTGTCAAAAACAGAATGGTCTGTAGCAATCTGAAAACTTCATATACTTATGTAACTATAAAAATTCTGAAAATTTATAAAAACCTGGGAAATTTGTATATAAATATTGGGTAAAAATTTCAGATGCATTCTATGCTATGAACAATTTATAAAATTCCTGGACTGGGTGCAAAAGTTTCTGTTTTTCAACAAGATCAAATCAACAACCACCATAGACCATCCGAAAGGTCTTACTTGGCTCAAACACTAATTATAACACCAAAACACAATTACCGCATAAGTAATAATGTGCAAAACACTCCAAAACAGAAGCCAAAAACAAAACATAAAAATAGGAATGAGTTCCCTCCCAACAAGCGCTATTGTTTAACGCCCCTCGCTAGGCATAACGCAATAGATCTAGGTATTGTCATCTTTGGTAAGCAATCCGTTCTCATAACCTAGATCGTCACCATAGACATCATCATATTAAGTGTGTGTTTTATTTTTAACTAGTTCCCTGATTATTTTTTCTAACCAATCATCATTGAATCCTACATAAATGCCCCTAGTGATCCAACATAATTCATCATAGGTTTCAAGGTAAATGGTTTGGGTAATTTCGGAATAGGGAACTCTTCTTCTCAGATTATCATGGTAAGATTGATAATCCCCAGACTCAAAGCCACGCAAGATTTCTTTATCGTGTAGAATTTCTTTAATCAGAGGGTGCTCATTATACTTTTTATATAAAACAAAATTTTCCCCAGCTTCTTGTATGATAAAATCAAATTAATTCATAAGGATGATCGTGGCAATCTTTTTGGCCTCAGGATGATTAATTTTCGGAAGTTCATAAAACACTTCTTGCAAAGCAGGATGGATGTGCACAAATTTCCTTTACAATTTTTCAAGAAGCATGGCAACAGCATCAGCATAACAATTTGTGCTAAGAAGAATATATTTCTTATTCATAGGCATTACTCGAGAACAATCAAAGAACCCCCGAATAACACTCTTCCCAATAATATTACCGTCTCCCACTTGAAAAGTTTTAACTTTATAATTAGGAGGAGGTTTAGATTCATGATCTAGAGAGCAAGATCCAAATTTTTTCTCAAGATTAGCACCAGTAACACCCTCAAAAATTTCAATAATAACCTTCCCAGATTTAGACATGGTTGCAAGGAATCTATCTAGCACGCACGCAAGCAAAAAAGCAAACGAGAAAGCGAACGGGATAAGGGCAAATAAAAAGGCAAATCTTTTTGGTATTTTTTGAAAATCGTTTTAGAAGTGGGGGAGAGGAAAACGAGAGGCAAATGTCAAATAATGTAAATGCAAGAGATGAGTTTGTGATGGGTACTTGATAGGCTTGATGTGTATCCTCCCCGGCAATGGCATTAGAAATCCTTCTTGCTACCTCTTGAGCTTGCGTTGGTTTTGAAGAGGAAAGGTGATGCAGCAAAGTAGATAAGTATTTCCCTTAGTTGATGAGAACCAAGGTATCAATCCAGTAGGAGGAACAAGCTGTTGGAAATATGCCCTAGAGGTACTAAATAAAGTGTTTATTATTGTATTTCCTTGTTCATGATAATTGTTTATTGTCCATGCTATAATTGTATTGATTGGAAACACATTACATGTGTGGATAAATAGACAACACTTTGTCCCTAGTATGCCTCTAGTGAACTAGCTCGTTGATCAAAGATGGTCAAGGTTTCCTAGCTATTGACATTTGATGTTATTTGATAACGGGATCACATCATTAGGAGAATGATGTGATGAAAAAGATCCAAACGACAAACGTAGCATATGATCGTGTTAGTTTATTGCTACTGTTTTCTGTATGTCAAGTATATGTTCCTATGACCATGAGATCATGCAACTCACGGACACTGGAGGATTGCCTTGTGTGTATCAGACGTTGCAACGTAACTGGGTGACTATAAAGGTGCTCTACAGGTATCTCCAAGGGTGTCTGCTGGGTTGGCATGGATCAAGACTGGGATTTGTTACTCCGTGTGACGGAGAGGTATCTCAAGGCCCACTCGGTAATACAATAACAATAAGCCTTGCAAGGAATGTGACTAAGTGTTGGTCATGGGATCTCGTATTACAGAATGAGTAAAGAGACTTGCTGGTAACAAGGTTGAACTAGGTATGGAGATACCAATGATCGAATCTCGGGCAAGTAACATACCGAAGGATAAAGGGGACATCATACGGGATTAACTGAATCCTTGACATAGAGGTTCGACCGATAAAGATCTTCATAGAATATGTAGGAACCAATATGGACATCCAGGTACCGCTATTGGTTATTGACCATAGAGGTGTCTCGGTCATGTCTACATAGTTCTCGAACCCGTAGGGTCTGCACACTTAAGGTTGGTGACGTTTCAGTAGTATAGAGTTATGCATGGTGGTGATGGAAGGTTGTTCAAAGTCCTGGATGAGATCCTCGACGTCACGAGGAGCTCCGGAATGGTCCAGAGGTAAAGATTCATATATAGGAAGTCCTATTTTGATCGTCGGAAAAGTTTCGGGCTCATCGGTAGTGTACCGGGAGTGCCGGTAATGTACCGGGAGACCATCGGGAGGGGTATTTCGACCCAAGAGGCTACATGGGCTGTGGGAGAGTGAATACCAGCCCTTAGTGGGCTGGTGGAAGTCCCACACAAGTCCCATGCGGCTGGGAAGAAAAGCCCAAAGAGAAAAAGGTGGAAAAAGGCAAAAAGACCAAATAAGGAAGGAGTCCTAGTCCTACTAGGATTGGAGGAGGATTCCTCGTCTCCTCCCTTTGGCCGAAGCCTAGATGGCTTGGTCCTTGGGCCAAGCCAGGGCCAAGCCTCCTCCTCTCTTCCTCTTATATATACTAGAGGTTTTAGGGTTTTTGGAACAAGATTTCAGCCACGTGCAACCCTACCCTCTAGTTCGTAGTTCTTCCTCTAGATCGATTTCAGCGGTGCTTAGGCGAAGCCCTACTGAGATTAATCCACCACCATCGTCGCAGCCCTGTCACCCTACTAGAGAACTCGTCTACCTCTCCGCTCCCTCTTGCTGGATCAAGAAGGCGGAGATCGTCATCAAGCTGTATGTGTGCTGAACGCGGAGGTGCCGTCCTTTCGGTGCTTGATCGGGACGGATCGTGATTGGATCGCGGGACGCTCGGCGATTTGGATCGCGAAGACGTTCGACTAAATCAACCCCGTTTCTTAATGCTTCCCGCTTAGCAATCTACAAGGGTATGTAGATCCACTCTCCCTCTCGTAGATGCTCATCACCATGGATAGATCTTGCGTGTGCGTAGGAAATTATTTGTTTCCCATGCAACGTTCCCCAACACAAGCAACTCACAAATGGATGCACCTACACAAACAATCAAACTCTTGCACCCAACGCTATAAAGGGGTTGTCAATCCATTCACGGTTATTTGCAAGGATTAGATCTGATAGAGATAGATGTAAAAGATTGCGGAAAGTAAAATGTAAATAAATTGCAGCAAGGTATTTTTGGTATTTTTGGTTTATAGATCTGAAAATATAATATGGAAAGTTGACCCGAGGCATAGGATTCGCTAGAGGCTTCTTTCTTAAAGGAAAATATCACAGTGGGTGAACAAATTACTGTCGGGCAATTAATAGATAAGCGAGTAATTATGACGATGTCCAAGGCAATGATTATGCATATAGGCATCACTTCCGTGTCAAGTAGACCGAAACGATTCTGCATCTACTACTATTACTCCACACATCGACTGACTCCTGCATGCATCTAGAGTATTAAGTTCAGGAAGAACAGAGTAATATGATGAAAACCCCATCTTTTCACCCTTGATGGCAACAATACAATACATGCCTTGCTACCCCTACTTTGTCACTCGGTGAGGACACCTCAAGATTGAACCTAAAACTAAGCACTTCTCCCATTGCAAGAATTACCAATCTAGTTGGCCAAACCAAACCAATAACTAGAAGAGACTTGCAAAGATATGAAATCATGCATATAAGAATTTAGAAAAGACTCAAATAATATTCATGGATAATCTGAACATAAACACATGATACGTCTCCATTGTATCCACTTTTCCAAACTCTTTTGCCCTTGTTTTGCACTCTAATTTGCATGATTTGAATGGAACTAACCCGGACTGACGTTGTTTTCAGCAGAATTGCCTTGATGTTATTTTTGTGCAGAAATAAAAGTTCTCGGTTCGTCCTAAAAATTTATGGAGAATATTTTTGAATTTAATAAAAAACCTGGCGCAAGAATCAACTAGAGGCGGGCCACCTGCAGGCAACTAGCCTGCTAGGCGCGACCTGTTGGAAATATGCCCTAGAGGCAATAATAAATTGGTTATTATCATATTTCCTTGTTCATGATAATCGTTTATTATCCATGATATAATTGTATTGATCGGAGACTTAGATGCATGTGTGGATACATAGACAAAACTATGTCCCTAGTGTGCCTCTAATAGACTAGCTCGTTGATCAAAAGATGGTTAAGGTTTCCTAGCCATGGACATGAGATGTCATTTGATAACGGGATCACATCATTAGGAGAATGATGTGATGGACAAGACCCAAACTACAAACGTAGCATATGATCGTGTCAGTTTATTGCTACTGTTTTCTACATGTCAAGTATATGTTCCTATGACCATGAGATCATGCAACTCACGGACACCGGAGGAGTACCTTGTGTGTATCAAACGTTGCAACGTAACTGGGTGACTATAAAGGTACTCTACAGGTATCTCCGAGGGTGTCTGTTGGGTTGGCATGGATCAAGACTAGGATTTGTTACTCCATGTGACGGAGAGGTATCTCAGGGCCCACTCGGTAATACAACATCATAATAAGCCTTGCAAGCAATGTGACTAAGTGTTAGTCATGGGATCTTGTATTACGGAACGAGTAAAGAGACTTGCCGATAGCGAGGTTGAACTAGGTATGGAGATACCGACGATCGAATCTCGAGCAAGTAACATACTGAAGAACAAACGGAACATAATACGGGATTAACTGAATCCTTGACATAGAGGTTCGACCGATAAAGATCTTCGTAGAATATGTAGTAACCAATATGGGCATCCAGGTCCCGCTATTGGTTATTGACCATAGAGGTTTCTCGGTCATGTCTACATAGTTCTCGAACCCGCAGGGTCTGCACACTTAAGGTTTGGTGACATTTCGGTAGTATAGAGTTATGCATGGTGGTTGATAACCCACAAGTATAGGGGATCAATTGTAGCCTTTCTCGATAAGTAAGAGTGTTGAACCCAACGAGGAGCTAAAGGTAGGACAAATATTCCCTCAAGTTCTATCGACCAATGATACAACTCTACGCAGACTTTACGTTCGCTTTACCTAGAACAAGTATGAAACTAGAAGTACTTTGTAGGTGTGATAGGATAGGTTTGCAAGATAATAAAGAACACGTAAATAAAAACTAGGGGCTGTTTAGATAAAGAAAAAATTACATTAGTTTAACGAGTGTGGAAAAGTGGTGGTAGGAGTTGCGGAATTGTCCCTAAGCAATTGACTATGTTACTAGACCGATAGCAAGTTTTATGTGGGAGAGGCCACTGCTAGCATGTCATCCCTTACTTGGAATTCTATGCACTTATGATTGGAACTATTAGCAAGCATCCGCAACTACTAACGTTCATTAAGGTAAAACACAACCATAGGAATAAGATACTCCCTCCGATCCTTTTTAGTCTGCATATAACTTTTTTCCAAAGTCAAAGTATCTCTACTTTGACCAAACTTATAGAGAAAAGTATCAACATTTACAATGTCAAATCAATATTGTTAGATTCTTTATGAAATGTAGTTTCATAGTATATACATTTGATTTTGTAGATGTTGATATTTTTGAATATAAATTTATTCAAACTTTGCAAAGTTTGACTTGGACCAAATCTAATACGCGGAGTAAAAAGGACCGGAGGGAGTATATTGGTCCCCCTTCAATCCCGTATGCATCAATTTCTATGCTAGGCTGAAGCTTCTATCACCCTTGCCCTCCAATACATAGTCCTATCAACATACGACTAACCCTATGGTGTGATCCACGCGCGCGCTCATATGATGGGCACCAAAGGACAGCAACATAACCACAAGCAATTTAAACCAATGATACCAATTCATCAATCACCGATAGGACAACAAAAATCTACTCAGACATCATAGGATGGCAACACATCATTGGATAATAATATGAAGCATAAAGCACCATGTTCAAGTAGAGGGTACAGCGGGTTGCGGGAGAGTGGACCTCTGAATATAGATGGGGGAAGGTGATGGAGGTGTTGGTGAATATGACGGAGGTGTTGGTGTAGATCGCCGTCACACGATGATGTCCCGGGCGGCGTTTCGGCTGTTGGAAATATGCCCTAGAGGAAATAAATAAAGTGTTTATTATTATATTTCCTTGTTCATGATAATTGTTTATTATCCATGCTATAATTGTATTGATTGGAAACACATTACATGTGTGGGTAAATAGACAACACACTGTCCCTAGTATACCTCTAGTGAACTAGCTCGTTGATCAAAGATGGTCAAGGTTTCCTAGCCATTAACATGAGATGTCATTTGATAATGGGATCACATCATTATGAGAATGATGTGATGGACAAGACCCAAACTACAAACGTAGCATATGATCGTGTCAGTTTATTGCTACTGTTTTCCGCATGTCAAGTATGTGTTCCTATGACCATGAGATCATGCAACTCATGGACATCGGAGGAGTGCCTTGTGTGTATCAAATTTTGCAACGTAACTGGGTGACTATAAAGGTGCTCTACAGGTATCTCCGAGGGTGTCTGTTGAGTTGGCATGGATCAAGACTGGGATTTGTTACTCCGTGTAACGAAGAGGTATCTCGGGGCCCACTCGGTAATACAACATCACAATGAGCCTTGAAAGCAATGTGACTAAGTGTTAGTTGCGGGATCTTGTATTACGGAACGAGTAAAGAGACTTGCCGGTAATGAGGTTGAACTAGGTATGGAGATACCGACGATCGAATCTCGGGCAAGTAACATACCAAAGAACAAAGGGAACATCATACGAGATTAACTGAATCCTTGACATAGAGGTTCGACCGATAAAGATCTTCGTAGAATATGTAGGAACCAATGTGGAGATCTAGGTCCCGCCATTGGTTATTGACCGTAGAGGTGTCTCGGTCATGTCTACATAGTTCTCGAACCCGCAGGGTCTGCACACTTAAGGTTTGGTGATGTTTTGGTAGTATAGAGTTATGTATGGTGGTGACCGAAGTTTGTTCGGAGTCCCGGATGAGATCCCAGACGTCACGAGGAGCTCCGGAATGGTCCGGAGGTAAAGTCCTGTTTTGGTCACCGGAAAAGTTCCGGGCTTATCGGTAGTGTACCAGGAGTGCCGGTAGTGTACCGGGAGACCTCCGGGAGGGGTATTTCTACCCAAGAGGCTACATGGGCTGTGGGAGGGTGAATATCAGCCCTTAGTGGGCTGGTGGAAATCCCACACAAGGCCCATGAGGCTGGGAAGAAAAGCCCAAAGAGAAAAAGGTGGGAAAAGGCAAAAAATAGGGTGAATCCTAGTGCTACTAGGATTGGAGGTGGATTCCACCTCTCCCACTTGATTTGGTCGACCCAATTGCTGGTAATTTGAGGGCCAAGCCTCCTCCTCTCTTCCTATTATATATACTAGAGATTTTAGGGTTTTTTGGCACCAGATTTTAGCCACGTGCTACCCGTTCCTCCAGTGCATAGTTTCTCCTCTAGATCGGATTTCTATAGTGCTTAGGCGAAGCCCTGCCGGAATTGCACCACCACCATCGCCAGAGTGTCGTCATGCTTACGGCAAACTCTTCTACCTCTCTGCTCTCTCTTGCTGGATCAAGACAGCGGAGATCGTCATCAAGCTGTACGTGTGCTGAACGCGGAGGTGCCATTTGTTCGGCGCTAGATCGGAAGGATCATGATCAAGTTCGTGGGACGGATCGTGATTAGATCGCGGGACGGATCGTGATTGGATTGCAGGACGCACGGCGATTTGGATCGCGAAGACTTTTGACTACACCAACCGCGTTACTTAACGCTTCCCGCTTAGCGATCTACAAGGGTACGTAGATGCACTCTCCCTCTCGTAGATGCTCATCACCATGGATAGATCTGCGTGTGCATAGGAAAAATTTTGTTTCCCATGCAACGTTCCCCTACAGTGGCATCATGATCTAGGTCTATGTGTAGATGAGATCTTGAGTAGAACACAAAAGGTTTGTGGGCGTTGATGCTTAGATTGCTTCCTCCCTTGGTCGGATTTTGGTTCAGCGGTATTGTGAGATGAAGCGGCCCGGACCAACATTACTCGTACGCTTACGAGAGATCGGTTCCCTCGACCGCAACTTGTTGCTTAGATGGCTTGCGGGTGCCAGTTTCTCTCATTTAGTTGGATCGGATTCGACAAAGGCGGTCCTTGAGAAGGTTGAAAAGCAACTAGTGTATCACCGTTGTGGTTTTTGCATAGATGAGAATTGTTCTTGCTAGATACCCGTAGCAGCCAGGTAAAACATGCAACAACAATTAGAGGACGTCTAACTTGTTTTTGCAGGGTATGTTGTGATATGATATGGCCAATTACATGATGTGATATATGTGATGTATAGATTATCACGACTTGCACGTCAATGAGTACGGCAACCGACAGGAGCCATAGGGTTGTCTTTAATTATTGTATGACCTGCGTGTCAACCATTAAGCGCTATGTAATGCTTTACTTTATCGCTACAGTAGCAATAGTAGGAGAAGCATGTTGGGCACGACAACCCCGATGGCGACACGTTGATGGATATCAAGATGATTGAGATCATGGTGTCGTGCCGGTGACGATGGAGATCATGCCGGTGCTTTCATGATGGAGAGCAAAAACACAAGATCATGGCCATATCATGTCACTTATGATTTGCATGTGATGTTAATCCTTTTATGCACCTTGTTTTGCTTAGAATGACGGTAGCATTATAAGGTGATCCCTCACTTAATTTCAAGATAAATTGTGTTCTCCCCGAGTGTGCACCGTTGCGAAAGTTCGTCATGTCGAGACACCACGTGATGATCGGGTGTGATAGACTCTACGTTCACATACAACGGGTGCAAGCCAGTTTTGCACGTGCAGAACACTCGGGTTAAACATGACGAGCCTAGCATGTACAGACATGGCCTTGGAACACAAGAGACTGAAAGGTCGAACATGAGTCATATAGTAGATATGATCAACATAATGATGTTCACCATTGAAGCCACCTTAACTCACGTGATGATCGGACTTGAGTTGGTGAATCTGGATCATGTTACACTCAGATGACCTGAGGGATGTCAATTTGAGTGGAAGCCTTAGTAATTTGATTAACTAAACTCATTATCTTGAACAATAGTCTAAGTAACCTTTGCTTATTTACGTTGTAGATCAATGGCTCGCGCAGTAGCACCCCTGAATTTTAATGCGTTCCTAGAGAAAGCTAAGTTGAAAGATGATGGAAGTAACTTTGTGGACTGGGCCCGTAATCTGAGGATTATCCTCACGGCTTCCCAAAAACAATATGTCCTTGATGCACTGCTTGGTAACCAACCAGAAGACATGACCTCCGAAGATGTTAAGAACGCTTGGGAGGCTCGTGCTGGAGACTACTCAATAGTTCAGTGTGCAATATTGTATGGCTTAGAACCGGGACTTCAAAGATGTTTTGAACGTCATGGAGCATATGAGATGTTCCAGGAGTTGAAGTTTCTCTTTCAGAAGAATGCCCGGATCGAGAGGTATGAGACCTCCGATAATTCTATGCTTGCAAGATGGAGGAGAACGGGTCTATCAGTGAGCACATACTCAGAATGTGTGGGTATTCAAATCGTCTAGCGGAGTTGGGAATTACCCTCCCGCTAGAGGCAATCACTGACAGAGTTCTTCACTGCCACCTAGTTACAAGAGCTTTGTAATGAACTATAACATGCATGGGATGAACAAGTTAGTCGTCGAGCTGTTTGCGATGCTGAAAGTCGCTGACTCTGAAATCCAGAAAGAACATCAAGTGTTGATGGTCAATAAAACCACTAGTTTCAAGAAAAATGGCAAGGGCAAAGGCAAGAAGGGTAAAACCAAGAAGGATGGCAAAGCAGTTGCTACTCCTACAAAGAAGCCTAACCACGGACCTAAGCCAGAAACTGAGTGCTTTCATTGCAAAGGAGCTGGTCACTGGAAGCAGAACTGCCCCAAGTACCTGGCTGACAAGAAGGCGGCCAACGACAAACAAGGTATATATGATATACATGTTATTGATGTGTACCTTACTAGCTCTCGTAGTGTGCCTAGGTATTTGATACCGGTTTGGTTGCTCACATTTGCAACTCAAAATAGGAACTACAGAATAAATGAAGGCTGGCGAAGGACGAAGTGACGATGCGTGTGGGAAATGGTTCCAAGGTTGATGTGATCGCCGTCGGCACGCTCTCTCTTCGATTACCATCGGGATTAGTGATGAACCTGAAACTTTTTTATTTAGTGCCTGCGTTAAGCATGAACATTATATATGGATCTTGTTTTTTGCGAGACGGTTACCCATTTAAATCAGAGAATAAAGGTTGTTCTATTTATATGAGTAATATATTTTATGGTCATGCACCCAATGTTAGGGGTTTATTCATATTGAATCTTGATAGTGATGACACACATGTTCATAACATTGATGCCAAAAGACGTAGAGTTGATAATGATAGTACCACTTCCTTGTGGCACTGTCGTTTAGGTCATATTGGTGTAAAACGCATGAGGAAGCTCCATGCTGATGGACTTTTGGAGTCACTTGATTTTGAATCACTTGACACATGTGAACCATGCCTCATGGGCAAGATGACTAAAACGCCGTTCTCTGGAACAATGGAACAGGCAAGTGACTTATTGGAAATCATACATATCAATGTGTGCGGTCCAATGAATGTTGCAGCGCGCGGTGGATATCGTTATTTTACCACCTTAACTGATGACTTAAGTAGATATGGGTATATTTACTTAATGAAACACAAGTCTGAAAATGTTTGAAAAGTTCAAGCAATTTTAGAGTGAAGTTGAGAATCATCGTAACAAGAAGATTAAGTTCCTGTGATCTAATCGAGGAGGTGAATATCTGAGTTATGAGTTTGGCAGTCACTTAAGACAATGTGGAATTTTTTCACGGTTGACACCGCCCGGAACACCACAGCATAATGGTGTGTCCAGACGTCGTAATCGAACCTTATTAGATATGGTGCGTTCTATGATGTCTCTTGCTGATTTGCCACTATCGTTTTAGGGTTATGCATTAGAGATAGCTGCATTCACTTTAAATAGGGCAGCATCGGAATCCGTTGAGACGACGCCATATGAACTATGGTTTGGCAAAAGGCCAAAGTTGTCGATTCTTAAAGTTTGGGGATGTGATGCTTATGTCAAAAAGCTTCAGCCTAAAAAGCTGGAACCCAAAGCGGAGAAATGCGTCTTCATAGGATACCCAAAAGAGACAGTCGGGCATACCTTCTATCTCAGATCCGAAGGCAAAGTGTTTGTCGCGAAGAACGGAACATTTCTTGAGAAACAGTTTCTCTCGAAATAATTGAGTGGGAGGAAGATAGAGCTTGATGAGGTTATTGAACCTTTACTTCAACCAGAAAGTAGCGCGGCGTAGAAAGTTGTTTCTGTGGAACCTACGACGATAGAAGAGAAAGTTAATGATGATGATCATGAAGCTTCGGATCAAGCTACTATTGAACCTCGTAGGTCGACAAGGGCGCGTACTACTCCTGAGTGGTACGGCAACCCTGTCTTAGAGGTTATGTTGTTGGACAACAATGAACCTATGGGCTATGGAGGAGTAGTGATGGGCCCGGATTCCGAGAAATGGTTAGAGGCCATGAAATCCGAGATGGGATCCATGTATGAAAACAAAGTATGAACTTTGGAAGTATTACCTGAAGGGCGAAAGGCCATTCAGAATAAATGGATTTTTAAGAAGAAGATAGACGCGGACGGTAATATCACTGTCTATAAAGCTCGACTTGTGCCAAAGGGTTTTTCACAAGTTCAAGGAGTTGACTACGATGAGACTTTCTCACCCGTAGCGATGCTTAAATCTGTCAGAATCATGTTGGCAATAGCTGCTTATTTCGACTATGAAATTTGGCAGATTGATGTCAAAATGGTGTTCCTCAACGGTTTCCTTGAGGAAGAGTTGTATATGATGCAACCCGAAGGTTTTGTCGATCCAGAGAATGCTGACAAAGTTTGCAAACTCTAGCGATCCATTTATGGACTGGTGCAAGCATCTCGGAGTTGGAATAAGCGCTTTGATGAGGTGATCAAAGCGTTTGAGTTTATACAAGTTGATGGAGAAGCTTGTATTTACAAGAAAGTGAGTGGGAGCTCTATAACGTTTCTAATATTATATGTGGATGACATATTGCTGATTGGAAACAATATAGAAATGCTGAAAAGCGTGAAGGAATATTTGAACAAGAGTTTTTCAATGAAGGACCTAGGAGAAGCTTCTTACATATTAGGAATTAAGATCTATAGAGATAGATCGAAATGCTTAATAGCACTTTCACAGATCACATACCTTGATAAAGGTTTGAAGAAGTTCAAAATGGATCAGTCCAAGAAGGGGTTCTTGCTTGTGTTACAAGGTGTGAAGTTGAGTAAGACTCAATGCCCAGTGACTGCAGAAGATAGAGAAAAGATGAGTGTCATCCCCTATGCTTCAGCCATAGGCTCTATCATGTATGCAATGCTATGCACAAGACCCGATGTCAGCCTTGCCATAAGTATGGCCGGAAGGTTTCAAAGTGATCCTGAAATGGAGCACTGACAAGCGGTCAAGAATATCCTAAAGTACCTGAAAAGGACAAAGGAAATGTTTCTCATTTATGGAGGTGATGAAGAGCTCGTCGTAAAGGGTTACGTTGATGCAAGCTTTGACACTAATCCTGACGACTCTAAGTCGCAAACCGGATACGTATTTATTCTTAACGGGGGAGCGGTAAGCTGGTGTAGTTCCAAGCAAAGCATGGTAGCTGATTCTACGTGCGAAGCAGAGTACATCGCAGCCTCGGAGGCGGCGAAGGAAGGTGTCTAGATGAAGCAGTTCATGACAGATCTTGGAGTAGTGCCTAGTGCACTGAATCCAATGAACCTATTCTGTGACAACACTGGTGCCATTGCTCTAGCCAAGGAACCAAGGTTTCACAAGAGGACCAGACACATAAAGCGATGCTTCAACTCCATCCGGTATTACATCGAGGAGATGGACATAAATATCTGCAATGTGCACACGGATCTGAATGTTGCAGACCCGTTGACTAAACCTCTTCCAAGGGCTAAACATGATCAAAACCAGAGCTGCATGGGTGTTCGATTCATTACCATGTAAATCACATAGTGATGTGAACTAGATTATTGACTCTAGTGCAAGTGGGAAATTGTTGGAAATATGCCCTAGAGGCAATAAATAAAGTGTTTATTATTATATTTCCTTGTTCATGATAATCGTTTATTATCCATGCTATAATTGTATTGATTGGAAACACATTACATGTGTGGGTAAATAGACAACACACTGTCCCTAGTATGCCTCTAGTGAACTAGCTCGTTGATCAAAGATGGTCAAGGTTTCCTAGCCATTGACATGAGATGTCATTTGATAACGGGATCACAGCATTAGGAGAATGATGTGATGGACAAGACCCAAACTACAAACGTAGTATATGATCGTGTCAGTTTATTGCTACTGTTTTCTGCATGTCAAGTATGTGTTCCTATGACCATGAGATCATGCAACTCACGGACATCGGAGGAGTGCCTTGTGTGTATCAAACATTGCAACGTAACTGGGTGACTATAAAGGTGCTCGGCAGGTATCTCCGAGGGTGTCTGTTGAGTTGGCATGGATCAAAACTGGGATTTGTTACTCTGTGTAACGGAGAGGTATCTCGGGGCCCACTTGGTAATACAACATCACAATGAGCCTTGCAAGCAATGTGACTAAGTGTTAGTTGCGGGATCTTGTATTACGGAACGAGTAAAGAGACTTTCCGGTAATGAGGTTGAACTAGGTATGGACATACCGACGATCGAATCTCGGGCAAGTAACATACCGAAGAACAAAGGGAACATCATACGGGATTAACTGAATCCTTGACATAGAGGTTCGACCGATAAAGATCTTCGTAGAATATGTAGGAACCAATGTGGACATCCAGGTCCCGCCATTGGTTATTGACTGTAGAGGTGTCTCGGTCATGTCTACATAGTTCTCGAACCCGCAGGGTCTGCACACTTAAGGTTTGGTGATGTTTCGGTAGTATAGAGTTATGTATGGTGGTGACTGAAGTTTGTTCGGAGTCCTAGATGAGATCCTAGACGTCACGAGGAGCTCCGGAATGGTCTGGAGGTAAAGATTCATATATAGGAAGTCCTGTTTTGGTCGCCGGAAAAGTTCCGGGCTTACCTGTAGTGTACCGGGAGTGCCGGTAGTGTACCGGGAGACCTCCGGGAGGGGTATTTCGACCCAAGAGTCTTCATGGTCTGTGGGAGAGTGAATATCAGCCCTTAGTGGGCTAGTGGAAATCCCACAAAAGGCCCATGAGGCTGGGAAGAAAAGCCCAAAGAGAAAAAGTTGGAAAAAGGCAAAAAATAGGGTGAATCCTAGTCCTACTAGGATTGGAGGTGGATTCCACCTCTCCCACTTGATTTGGTCGACTCAATTGCTGGTCCTTTTAGGGCCAAGCCTCCTCCTCTCTTCCTCTTATATATACTAGAGGTTTTAGGGTTTTTTGGCACCAGATTTTAGCCACGTGCTACCCATTCCTCCAGTGCATAGTTTCTCCTCTAGATCGGATTTCTGCAGTGCTTAGGCGAAGCCCTACCGGAAATGCACCACCACCATCGCCAGAGCGCCGTCATGCTTCCAGTGAACTCTTCTACCTCTCCGCTATCTCTTGCTGGATCAAGACGGCGGAGATCGTCATCAAGCTGTACGTGTGCTGAACGCGGAGGTGTTGTTTGTTTGGCGCTAGATCGGAAGGATCGTGATCAAGTTCGTGGAACGGATCATGATCAAGTTCGCGGGACGGATCATGATTAGATTGTGCGACGGATCATGATAGGATCTCGGGCTGCATGGCGATTTGGATCGCGAAGGCGTTCGACTACACCAACCGCGTTACTTAACGCTTCCCACTTAGCGATCTACAAGGGTACGTAGATCCACTCTCCCTCTCGTAGATGCTGATCACCATGGATAGATCTGCGTGTGCGTAGGAAAAAATTTGTTTCCCATGCAATGTTCCCCTACACCGGCGTCACCGGGTGAGAGGGGGAGAGAGCCCCCCTTCTTCTTCTTCTTCCTTGACCTCCTCCCTAGATGGGAGAAGGGTTTCCCCTCTGGTCCATGGTCTCCATGGCGACGGACAGGCAAGATCCCCTTTGAGATTGGATCTCTCTCTCTCTGTGTGTGTGTGTGTGTCCTTCTGTTTCTGCGCTCCCGATTGGTTTTTGGTGGCTACAGAGGCTTGCAGCGGAGGAACTCTTGATCTAGGTTTATTTCTGGAGGTTTCTGTATTTATAAGACCAGATGGCATCGAGAACAAGTCAGGGGGACCAACGAGGGAGTCACGAGATGACACCGTGTGAATTATGGTTTCATAGAAACCTAAGCTGTCATTTCTTAATGTTTGGGGCTGCGACGCTTGTGTGGAAAATGTTTTCACCTAATGAGGTCGAACCCAAAGCGGAAAAAATGCATCTTCATAGAATACCCTAAGAATAGTTGGGTATACCTTCTATCTCAGATCTGAGTACAAAGTGTTTGTTGCTAAAATTGGGTCCTTTCTTGAGAAAGAGTTTCTCTCGAAAGAATTGAGTGGGAGGAAGATAGAACTTGATGAGGTTGTTGAACCTTTGTTCAACCAAAGAGTAGGACAGCGCAGGAAGATGTTTTTGTGAAGCCTACATTAGTTGAAGAGGAAGTTAATGATGATGATCATGAAACTTCGGATCAAGTTACTATCGAACCTCGTAGGTCGACAAGGACGCGTACTACTCCTGAGTGGTACGACAACCCTATCTTGGAGGTCATGTTGTTGGACAACGATGAACCGAGAAGCGATGATGGGCCCGGATTCCTACAAATGGTTAGAGGCCATGAAATCCGAGAGAGGATCCATGTATGAAAACCAAGTATAGACTTTGTGAAAGCGCGTTATATCGGCTAGAGGGGGTGAATAGGCGATTTTTATAAATTCATCACTTGAGGAATTTCAACCTTGAGGAATTTCAAATGTGACGAATAACTAACAGCGGATTAAGTACTCAAGTGCATGAGGGACATAGTAACAGCATAGTCTTCATGATGAAATGAAACATGCACAAGCAGTGAGTAGCGTGATACAGGATAAGTAATGATGAACAAGGTAATTTGAAGAATTTGAGGTGAGGAATTTGTGAAAGTCTTTAGTCAAATTCTTCAAACAGTAACAATCAATTTCATCAACAGTTTTATGAGGAATAGGGAAGTTGAGGAAATAGAACTAGGTAGCCTGATGAAGACAATGGTTTGATGACCCAGTTCCAACTGCTGTGACAGTTGTACGTCTGGTTGGAGCAGCCTGGTATTTAAACCAGAGGACACACAGTCTTTACTGTATTCTCCTTGAGCTAAGGTCACACAGTCCTCGCCCAACACTCGTGGTAAGTCTTCAGGGTAGACTTCCAAAACCCTCACAAACTGGTCACCTGGCGTCCACAATTTACTGTTGGATGCTCTAAACCAAGGTCACTTCGTGGTCCCCAATTGACTGCAGGAGCACTAGACCATGACGCCTAACCGTCTAGAGGATGCACAGTCCTCAAAGGTAACAAGGGTCGGTTCCACACAGGAAATTCTTCACTGATGCTCAATCACTTTGGGTTTTTTTGTGTGGTTTGGTTGTGGGTTTTTCGTCACTGATGATTTTCTCAAAGTCCTCGGAGGATGGGTTGCTCCCAAATGACAAGTGTTAGTTCTCTCTCGGAGCAGCCAACCAGCTAGTGGTTGTGGGGGTCGGCTATTTATAGCCGGGGTGCAACCTGACATGATATGACATAAATGCCCCCAATGATATGGTTGTTATGTGGATGTTATGATTGGGGATAGCTGGCGCTAAGCACAGCAACGATCGGAATTTTGAACTATGAAAGTCCTCAGACATATCACGTTCCTCACTTGTAGGCAATTCGCACTAGTGAAATCCTAACTCCTCAGTCAGATCAATTTCCTCAGAGACCAGAAGAACATCGTCTCTGTCATTGAAGAACTTGACTGAGTTGTAAGAGATTTCCAAAGGCTTCACTCGAAGGATTGTATTGGTTGAGGATTTTGGAGTTGAGCATCAGTTGGAAATTTCCTTAGTATTACCTCAGCCCCTTTAACAGTACGGTGTTTCCTATGACTCAAGAATAGAAAATGAAACTAAGAAAACAAGTCTTCATGCTTCATAATCCTCATTTGTGTCTTCAAGGTCACACCAACTTCTTCATCTACAAAGTCTTCACAAAGTCTTAACGAAAGTCTTCAGCAAAGTCTTCACTTGAAGACATACATTTTTAGGGGTCTATAATCTCCGAATATATCAAACTCCTCGTCGACTTATAGAGCCTGTGCACACTCACAAACACATTAGTACCTTAACCTATAAGTCTTCAATACACCAAAATCACTAAGGGGCACTAGATGCACTAACAATCTCCCCCTTTTTGGTGATTGATGACAAATAGGTTAAGTTTTCAACGGGGATAAACATATAACGTGAAAGTATAGAGTTTGAGGAATTTGATTGCAAGATATAGAAGAACTCCCCCTGAAGATGTGCATATTTGAGGAATTTGCTTTGGACTGCAAATGTACATGACAGGTTAAAACATGGAGAGCTCCCCCTATATCTTGTAATCCATGCACGCATTTGAACATATGTTATGAAGAATTTGAAATGCATGAGGAAAATGGTGTCTGACGAAATTCAGCATGCATGCATTAAGGTACTTTGAGGAAATAAACATGCGAGGAAATAGTTCAAAAGCGTCAGACCACCATCGGACTTAAGTTTCCAACTCGATCAACAAAAATTTCGGAAGTACGAGAGTTGTAACTTAAACAAAAATAGCCCATATATAGAGACCCGCTTGAAGACTAACTCAAATTTTCTCCCCCTTTGTCATCGAAGACCAAAAGGGAAGAAAAAGTGATGACTAACGCCCCCTTGAGGAATTTCATCTTGTTGGTGAAGAAGGAGCGTTAGCGTTGTCGGGGTCATTCGTTGATGCAGGGCCAACAGCAGTATCTTCAATGTCTTCATCTTCAGCGCGCTCGCGTGATGAAGAATATGAACTGGTGACCATCAGAGGAACTTGGACTTTCTTGAACTTGTTCTGAGGACAACGAGCGAAGTCAGGATATTCTTCATAGTTTACCTCATCCAATTCTTTAGAAGGCATGATGTGATTCAGCACAGCCCAAGAGCGCTTGAGGTTTTCATGAGCATAGTAGTGGTTCCTCTTGACAGTGTTCTGCGTCATAGTCATATTATGCACTATATACCCAAGTTGACGCTTGACACACTTGTGATTTTGATCAACCTTCTAATGAAGACTTAAGAGAAGCTCACGATCAGTCATCACACGTGGAGTGGTTGCATGAGGCTTTTGTGCTGAGGTTTTGGCAGAGGAGTCCTATGTGGAAGAGTCATCATTGGTGGAGTAGGATGCTGCTCAATGAAACTGACCATCCAATGGACGAGTGCCTTGATCAATGACATCCTTGCCTTTTCCTTCATCAATTGTGCTTCTGAGGACTTCAATCGGGGGCAGGAAACTGAAGTGATTCTGGAAGTCAGCCTTGAAGTGAACTGAAGACTTTGTTCTGTTGAAATGCATAATCCAGGGAGCAAAAGGCTTCAACTCAAATGGTGACATAGCAGCACCGGCCAGAGTCCTCATGAAGAAATCGTGAAAGTTGATGGGAATCCCATGAATGATGTTGAAAAGCATATTCTTCATGAGTCCTTCCACTTCTTCTTCTTCTTCAGAGTTGTGGCCCTTCTGAGGACATAGGGTATGAGTGAGTATATGATAGACTGTTCTTGGTACATACAGCAAATCCTTCACAAGAAAGGTTGTCCTTTGAGGCATTCCAAGCGCTAATTTCTTCATCATCACATTCATCATCTGATTCGGCAGTGGTGGATCATTGAACAGGCAGCGGCTTCATCTGAAGGAATAAGAACTGGGTCAGACTGAAGCAATTCAGAAGAGCTTGTAGTGAAATGAGTTGTTCCCGTCATCCAGTCCAAGACCCAGGAGTTGATGTCTGAGGAATTTCCACTAATGTATAGAGTGGCATAGAATTGAAGAATCAACTCCTTGTTCCAGTCACAGACATCTACACAGAAGGGAAGGAGCCCAGCATCATGAAGAACTTGGAGAACCAGCGTGAATGATGGAATAGACTCCATGTCCACATGAGGAATATGATGGTGCTCGAAGATTTTCTTCTTGTCACATAGAACAGAAGCATAGTAGTTCATTTGTGTGGGAGTCCAGAACCTTGTGCGACCAGTCCGAGCAGAATCATATGGATTTGGTCCTATGAAGAACATGTGTTCATTAAAGAAATTTGTCTTGAGGAATTTGGGGCGGACCGAACCTTTGAATGGCATTCTTTGCTTGGGTTGAAGATTTGGTTCAATGCGCCCTTTGATCTCGGTTGGCATGGGAGGAACAGTAGACTGAGTGATTTGTAGAACAGGTGCCTTAGTAGTGGCCGGAGCATCAATTTCTTCAGCTGTTGTAGCTGGAATTTCTTCAGGGTCTGGAAGGTACAGGTGTTCAGAATATTTAGGTATTTCCTCAGTTTGTGCAGGCGACGAGAAATCAGCATCAGAGGAGTTGCCACTGGTGAGTTGGTATGTGCAGATTCCCAATATTCATCATTGATGACTGGAGTAGTGTCACCAATGTCAACTTCTTCATCAATTTCATCAATGCCAGTAGTTAGCAGAAGCCGAGGCGATGATACCTTGGGAGTTGATGCAGCGTCATCAATAACAATTTCCTCATCAATAGGCTTTGTGGAAGCAGCCGAATGATTTTCTTCTTCAGGGACGTCGTAAGCTTCCCCGATTGGCACAATAGCATAGGCTGGTGCCGAGGAAATTGGAGTTGCATCAATTGGAGTTGCTGAGGAACTTGATGAGGTTTTCAACTTCTTCAGCACAGGGGCATTAGAAGTTGATGCCTTTTGCTTGAGGGGATTTTCTTAGTAGTAGAAGTTTCTTCAGGAACGGCTGATGCAGCCGCCCTGGGTGGTTCATTTTCTTCAGGCACAACAGTTTCTTCAGCTGGCCTCTCAGATTCTTCAGGCACAACATTGGAGGTTGTCCTAGTAGGTTCATCAGTGGTCTGAGTTTCCTCAGCAGCACTGGCAGTGGATTCTAGTGCAAAAGCATTTCCTGGAGCAGTTTCATCAGGCTGAGCATTTTCATCAGCTGCCTGAGGAATTCCATCTGCAGTCTGAGGAATTTCTTCAGACTGAGGCTTTTGTGGTTGCGATCAAGCTGCAACCCTGGAGTTGTGGTCCTTCACAGCAGCTTGAGCAGCCCTGATGAATCTAACCTTTGTTCCTTTCCACTCAGCATCATATCTCTCTTGATCTTCAGAGAGAGTGCGGATTTCTAACTGAACTGTGACTAACTACTTGGGAGTCAAGTTCATCACATTGTCATGCAGGAACTTCTCCTTGCATGCTTTATTTCTTCTTGCCCTCATAGCTTCTTCTCTCTTCCACTTTTCTTCAGAAATGAAGTGGGTGAGGACATGATCTACACCGGCAGATTCAGTGAAGAGAGAGGGGTGTTTGGGTCTTCATGCCAAATGTCGATGAAATTCAGGATCGTCTTGGGATCCAACAGAAGAGGAATGGAGCTTCCTTTAGTAGTGGCAGCCCTTTGCTGACTCTGTCTGATGATTTCTTCCAATTTCTCATCATCAGCTTCATCATCATCTCCATCATTACCCTCTGAGGAACCTGAGGGAACTGTAACTACAGCCTTGCTGGTGTGAGGACTTGGTTTCTGACCTCGTCCAGCAGTTTTCTTCAGCTTCAACGCAGAGGGACTGGTTGAAGACTTTGCAGTTGTGCAGGGGCTTGCAGTGAGCTTAGGAACTCTGGTGAAATCCTCACTTCTCTTGCATGTTGCCAAATGCGCTGGTTGAAGATTTTGTAGCTGCAGCTGAAGACTGAGCGGCAGCTGTTCCAGGTGTTGAAGGCTT
Organism: Hordeum marinum; assembly: GCA_022496015.1. NCBI lineage: Eukaryota > Viridiplantae > Streptophyta > Magnoliopsida > Poales > Poaceae > Hordeum > Hordeum marinum. The sequence continues at coordinate 484,866,154 of CM039672.1, forward strand.
TCTAGACTGAGGCCTTTGACCTTGAGGAATTTGCACTGAGGATTTTAATGTTGAGGAACCAATCTTCAGAGCAGATTTCTTCACCATTTTCTTTGGAGCATTGGCAGAAGCTCTGGCAGAGGCAGCAGTAGCAGCAGAATCCTCATTGAATGTTTTTACAGCCTCTTTGGCTTTCCTCGCCAGCTTGGCTTGTTGCTTCTCCCATAGATGAGGAAAGTCCTCAATAGTTTTGAGGCTTGAGGGATCAGCGATATGATTCTGAGCAAGAGGAGGCCTGCTGCAAGGTGGTTTCACAACGAATTTCATCATGTACTTTGGAGTAACATAATGATATTCTCTCCATTCTTTGGCCCATCTCCTCTCAATCTTTTGCAAACGGATCTTCCTCTGCTTGGTCATTTCCTTTCCATGTGTTTCTTCGTCAGGTGTGCAATATTCATCATATATTTCCTCAGGTATCTCGAATGCAGTGTGCACATCTGCCTTCTTCCCTCCTTTCTGAGGCTTCTTCCCGTCAGAAATTTTCTTCACTTGAGGAATATGAACTCTTGAAGACTCTGAGGAGGTACACAGTTTTTCTTCAAGTAGCGCCTGGTGAAGAACACGACGAACACAGAGATGGAAGAAGGAAGGTCGTCAGTTCAGATCTCCCACGCCCTAGCTTGGTAGAGGGAGACAGCTACAGCGGCGGCGAGATGAGGATTTCCACGGCCGATGCGAGTATGGCGTTGACGAGGTTGAGGCAGTGAAGCTCTTCCTCACCGGCGACGATGACTTTAGCGGCGGCGCTATGCGGGAGCTCGGGAGAGGAATGGGATGAGTAACCGAGCACAGTTGAAGGGGAGGAGGTATTTATAGAGGGAGTGAAAACCGATCCACCCGAAGACTTTGGACAGGTTTACCCCTGACCCTTGCTCTCCTTGCGACAGGTGTCACCCATGTTCTGGGTAGTGAGGATTGAGGGGGGTCGTGGGTTATCTAGGCGCGGGAATCGGAACTGTTTGAGCGGGAACCGCCGAAAATTTTGGTAGTGAAGAATTAAAGTTTTCGTTCGCAAATTCTTTTGCTGTCAAGGACACAGTGAAGACTTTGAACAAGTTTCAAAGTAGAACGCATATGAGGAATTTGTGAACAGACTGGGTTGAGTTTAGCATAGATGGGAAAGGGTCCGATCACATTCACTTAGATGAAAATCAACTTGAAGAATTAGCAATAAGTGAATGTTGTTGAGGACATATATATAGTCAATGAAGAATATGAGTCTCAAAGTTTTGAAGAATTTGAAAACTTGAGGAATTTGAAAACTTGAGGAATTTGCAAAGACATCAAAGAGCTCAATTTTGAAGAATTTCAACTTTTGGTTGGTGGCGTGACCCACCGTATAAGAATGATGATTTCAGACACCGCATACATTTGTCGTAGGGTTCTGAGAATCAAATTCTTCGTTAATTTCTTCACACTTAGAGAGTTATTCTTCATTGATTGAAGAAAAACGTTACTTCGTGTGTTGCACATCTAAGTCATCTATTTTGCATAAGTGTTAGGATGTGTGTTCTTCTTCAAAGAACATTTGAAGATTCTAAGATATTTAGCTCACACCGCAACTTGCAGAATCTCTTTTCATCCAAGGGCTTTGTGAAGATATCGGCTAGTTGTTCTTCAGTGGGGATGTGGTCGATGGAGATGTCACCCTTGAGTACATGATCTCGAAGAAAGTGATGACGAATCTGGATGTGCTTGGTCTTGGAGTGTTGAACTGGGTTGTATGCAATCTTGATAGCACTCTCGTTGTCACAGTAGAGAGGCACATTCTTCAGCTTGATGCTGTAGTCCTTGAGGGTTTGCTTCATCCATAGTAACTGAGCACAACACGAGCCAGCATCAATGTACTCAGCTTCAGCAGTAGAGAGAGAAACGTAGTTCAGCTTCTTCGAGGACCAGCAGTCTAAGGATCGTCCGATGAAATGACATGTGCTTGAGGTTGACTTGCGATCCACGCGATCTCCAGCATAGTCAGCATCAGAGTATCCGACGAGGTGAATAATTGAGCCCTTGGGATACCATAATCCAAGTGTTGGTGTGTGAGCTAAGTATCAAATAATATGTTTCACAGCCTTATGGTGTGATTCCTTCGGTGTTGCTTCTCGAGCACACATGCAAACACTTAGCATTATGTCAGGCCTAGATGCACATAGATACAATAAAGATCCAATCATGGAGCGGTATACCTTCTGATCGAAATATTTACCATTTTCATCATTGCAGAGGTGTCCTTTTAAAGGCATTGGAGTTTTGACGCCTTTGCAATCTTGCATGTCGAATTTCCTCAGAACATCTTTGAGGTATTTCTCTTGTGAGATGAAGATGTCGTTGTCTTGTTGACAAATTTGAAGCCCTAAGAAGAATTTCAATTCTCCCATCATAGTCATTTGATATTCTTCACTCATCATATAGGCAAATTCATCACTGTAACGTTTGTCAGTACATCCAAAGATAATATCATCAACATATATTTGGCATATGAACAGTTCATGGTCATAGGATTTTGTGAAAAGAGTTGGGTCGAGTGAATCGGGTTTGAAGCCTTTCTTCATGAGGAATTCCTTCAGTGTGTCATACCACGCCCGAGGGGCCTGCTTGAGGCCATAGAGGGCCTTGTTGATTCTGAAGACTTTGTCAGGATGCTTAGGATCTTCAAAACCTAGGGATTGAGCAACATATACTTCTTCCTCAAGCTTACCATTGAGGAATGCACTTTTCACATCCATTTGATATAAGATGATATTATGATGGTTAGCATAAGCAAGCAATATTCGAATAGCTTCAAGTCTAGCGACGGGTGCAAAAGTTTCATCAAAATCAATTCCTTCAACCTGTGTGTAGCCTTGTGCTACAAGTCGAGCCTTATTCCTCACCACAAGGCCATTTTCATCTTGCTTGTTGCGGTAGATCCACTTGGTACCTATTATGTTATGCTTGCGAGGATCTGGCCGCTTGACAAGTTCCCACACATTGTTGAGCTTGAATTGATGCAATTCCTCTTGCATAGCTTGAATCCACTCAGGCTCCTTCAAAGCTTCATCAAATTTGGTGGGCTCTATAATTGAGACAAAAGCAAAGTGCCCACAAAAGTTAGTCAAATGTGAAGCTCTTGAGCGTGTGAGAGGACCTGGTGCATTGATGTCATCGATGATTTTGTCAATCTGCACTTCATTTGCTACTATTGGATGAGCAGGCTGACGATGTTGAGGATTTTCATTAGCACCATTTTCTTCAGGTATATCAGCAGGATAGTCTTAATTTGATGGAATGATTTCCTCAGGAGGAATGATGTCTTCAGTTGCCTTCAACTTGATAGATTCCTCAGGAAATTGTTCATTTAACACAAAAGGCAGGTGCTCTCTTTGTGAGCCATTAGTTTCATCAAACCGCACATCTATAGTTTCAACAACTTTGTGATGATAAGTGTTGAAGACTTTGTAGGTGTGCGAGTCCTTTCCATAACCAAGCATAAAACCTTCATGTGCTTTTGGTGCAAACTTAGAACTATGGTGGGGATCCCTGATCTAGCATTTTGCACCGAAGACTTTGAGATAACTTACATTGGGTTTCTTGCCTGTCATAAGCTCATATGAAGTTTTCTTGAAGAATTTGTGAAGATATACCATGTTGATGATGTAGCATGCAGTATCAATTGCTTCAGGCCAAAAACGTCGAGGGGTCTTGTATTCATCAAGCATGGTTCGAGCCATCTCGACAAGAGTCTTGTTCTTGCGTTCCATGATGTCGTTCTGTTGAGGAGTATAAGGAGCAGATAACTCATGAGTAATACCAAGTTCATCAAGATATTCATCAAGGTTAGTGTTCTTGAATTCAGTCCCATTATCACTCCTGATATGCTTGATCTTGACGCCAAAGTTGGTGGAGGCCCTTGAAGCAAATCGTCTGAAGACATCCTGCACTTCATTTTTGTACAGAATGATATGAACCCATGTGTAATGAGAGTAATCATCAGCAATGACAAATCCATACAAACTTGAAGAATTTGTTAGTACGGAGTAGTGAGTGGGACCAAAGAGATCCATATGAAGCAATTCAAAAGGTCGGGTAGTGGTCATGATTGTCTTTGAGGGATGCTTGGATCTGGTCATCTTTCCAGATTCACATGTGCCACAAAGGTGGTCCTTGAGGAATTTGACGCCCTCGATGCCAATGACATGCTTTTTCTTCATGAGTGTGAGCAAGTTCCTCATGCTCGCATGTCCAAGTCGTCAATGCCACAACCAGCCTTCTGAGGACTTTGCAAGTAAGCATGTGGCAGGTTGAGGACCTGTAGAGAAATCAACAATATACAAGTCTCCTCTCCTAAAGCCTTTGAAGACTTTGGAATTGTCAGATTCCATGATGACAACACAACGATATTTTCCAAATACGACAACCATATCAAGATCACAAAGCATTGAGACAGACATAAGGTTGAACCCAAGGGATTCGACAATCATCACCTTATCCATGGTTCGGTCCTTTGAGATGGCAACCTTACCAAGTCCCAATACCTTACTTTTTTCCTTTGTCAGCATAGGTGATGTGCTTTAGATGAGATGGAGTAAGTGGCAAATTCATCAGAAGACTCTTGTCACCAGTCATGTGGTTTGTGCATCCACTATCGAGGACCCACTCAGTAGCTTTTGGAGGGTCATCCTGCAGATGAATTAGTATGACTTATGAACTCATATGCTTCAGAGTGAAGAATATGACGTCAATTTCATTAGCCAGAAATTCATCACACAAGATAATAAGCAAGTAGTGTGTGAGGACGTGAGAAATGAGGAATTCATTTCATCATGGTTAGCTTGCGTCCTTTCAAGCATTTTCTTCAGATCTCCAGCATATTCATCAAATGTTCAAATTCATCTGGAGACCTGACTCTACGTGAAGAGATTAGTTCGATTTCTTCACCACCCACATCTCAAGGGGCGGCAAAGAGTTCATCAATTTGTGAGCACCATATGAGAAGGGAGGCATTGAAGCAAGTGTGCTTCGTGTCACAGGGCGAGGGTTAGAGTACTCATATGAATAAGCATAGAAATTCTTCGAGGACTTATGGACATAATGATTTGAAGAATAATGCACATATTCATAACTCTTAGGTTTTCCCTGCAACACAGAACCATTAGCCCGAGAATGATGATTTTGACCATTTGAGGAATTTTGTCCAAGTGAAGACTTTGATCCTCTTGAGGTATTTGATCTGGGGTTCCCTTTCTTCAAGAGTGGTGTCGTGAGGACATTCACTTGAAGATTTTGTAGGTAGCTCTTGGGAACCCAGATTTTCTTCAATGGAGAGTCGTTCCTGCAGTTAGTTCCAACAAATCTAGCAAATACTTCACCCTTCCGATTTTTGAAGAATTTGAAGTTAGAGTCAAGAGACTCATCAGAGGAATATGAAGTTTCACATGTAAAGCCAGATAAAGTAGATGGATCTACAGGTGATCCTTTTGCAGCAACCCATGAGGTTTTGGGGTACTACTCAGGTGTCCAGTAGGATCCATCAGCGTTGAGTTTCCTCACAAAGGCAATACCCTCTTTCCTAGGGTTCCTGTTCCGAATCTGCTTTTTGAGGACATCACAAAGGGTTTGATGCCCTTTAAGACTTTTGTACATGCCTGTCACATACAATTCCTTCAACCCTGCAATGTCATCAGTGATACTTGTGGTATCCTCAGATGAGGAATTTGAAACCACTGGAATAGTTGAAGAATTTGCAGCAGTAGGAGCATTTGAGCATTCAGGTGAAGAATTAGCAGTTTCACGTTTGATGCATTTCAAACAAGGTGGAACAAATTCTTCCTGAGCGGTACTGATCTGTTGAGCCAGTAAGGAATCGTTTTCCCTTTGGAGATCCTCATGTGACACCCTGAATTTCTCAAGATCTTGCTTTCTTTGAAGAAATTCATAAGAAAGCTTCTCATGATCAGCTAAGAGGTCGTTATGATGACTATGAAGGTTATCATACTTAGTATGAAGACTTTTGAGATCGACAGACAGAGTTTGAGTCCGATCCACTTCATGGTTTAACAGATCATCGCTTTTGTCTAGCATTTTCAAGTGCACTTTGTTGCTTAGTGGCAATTTTAACAAGTTTAGCATAGCTGGGTTTCACATATTCATCAGATTCACCTTTACCTGATTCAGATGAGGAATGATGTTTTTGTACCTTTGAGCCTTTTGCCATGAAGCAGTAGGTGGGAGCATAATCATCATTGCTGACGTCCGAGTCGCTGGAGTAGTCATATTCTTCATCGTTGAAGATAGGCTTGCTGACGAAAGTGGTAGCGAGAGCAAGGCTAGCGACATCAGATTCTGATTCTTCCTTAGATTCTTCATCTTCTTCATATTCTTCAGACTCTTCCTCAGAATCCATTTCCTTGCCAATGAATGCTTGAGCTTTTCTGGAACCATTCTTCTTGTGCTTTGAGGACTTTGAAGATGAGGACTTTGCAGATGAGGACTTTGAAGATTTCTTCTTTTTCTTCAAGTCATCAGAACTATCATCCTTGTATTTCTTCTTCTTCTTTGAGTCTTTTTCCCAGAGAGGACAGCCAGAGATAAAGTGACCAGGCTTCTTGCAACGATGACAGGTTCTCTTCTTTTAGTCTTCTGAGGAATCTAATTTCCTCAAGCCACTTCTTGATGACTTTCCAAATCCACCTCTCCTTGAGAACTTCTGGAATTTCCTCACAAGCATAGTTAGTTCCTGACTTAGTTCTTCAGGATCACCAAGGCTACTGTCAGAATCTTGTTCTTCAGATGAGGAAATTGCTTTTGCCTTCAGAGCACGAGATCTTCCATAGCTTGGCCCGTAGAGGTCTCTCTTCTCAGCTTGTTGGAATTCATGAGTATTGAGTCTTTCCAGAATATAAGCAGGATCAAGAGCTTTGTAGTCTCCACGTTCTTGAATCATCAACGCTAGAGTATCAAATGAGGAATCGAGTGATCTCAGCAGTTTCTTCACCACTTCATGGTCAGTGATATAAGTGGCACCCAGTGCTTGAAGTTCATTGGAGATATCAGTGAGGCGATCAAAGGTTTGCTGAACATTTTCATTGTCAAGCCTCTTGAAGCAGTTGAAGAGATTGCGAAGAACATCAACATGAGAATCACGTTGAGTGGAGACGCCTTCGTTGACATTGGACAACCTATCCCAGATAAGCTTAGCAGATTCCAAAGCGCTCACTCTGCCATACTGACCTTTGCTCAGATGTCCACAGATGATATTCTTCGCTTGAGAGTCGAGTTGCTTGAATCTCTTCACATCAGCAGCTGTAACAGTGGGAGCGACAGAAGGCACACCATTTTCCACAACATACCAGAGATTGTTGTCAATGACTTCAAGGTGCATACGCATCTTGTTCTTCCAGTAGGGGTAGTCTGTCCCATCGAAGGTAGGACAGCCCACAAAAACCTTGATCATACCTGCAGTCGACATAACTAGAACTCTAGGTGGTTAAACCAAAATCACACAGAGCGAGGGAGTACCTGCTATGATACCAATTGAAAGTGCGTTATATCGGCTAGAGAGGGGGTGAATAGGCTATTTTTATAAATTCATTACTTGAGGAATTTCAACCTTGAGGAATTTGAAATGTGATGAATAACTAACCGTGGATTAAGTACTCAAGTGCATGAGGGACATAGTAACAGCATAGTCTTCATGATGAAATGAAACATGCACAAGCAGTGAGTAGCGTGATACAGGATAAGCAGTGATGAACAAGGTAACTTGAAGAATTTGAGGTGAGGAATTTGTGAAAGTCTTCAGTCAAATTCTTCAAACAGTAACAATCAATTTCATCAATAGTTTTATGAGGAATAGGGAAGTTGAGGAAATAATACCAGGTAGCCTGATGAATACAATGGTTTGATGACCTAGTTCCAACTGCTATGACAGTTGTACGTCTGGTTGGAGGAGCCTGGTATTTGAACCAGAGGACACACAGTCCCAGGACACACACTCCTTACTATATTCTCCTTGAGCTAAGGTCACACAGTCCTTGCCCAACACTCGTGGTAAGTCTTCAGGGTAGACTTCCAAAACCCTCACAAACTGGTCACCCGGCGATCCACAATTTACTGCTGGATACTTTAGACCAAGGTCACTTCGTGGTCCCCAATTGACTGTAGGAGCACTAGACCATGACGCCTAACCGTCTGGAGGATGCACAGTCCTCAAAGGTAACAAGCGTTGGTTCCACACAGGAAATTCTTCAGTGATGCTCAATCACTTTGGGTTTTTTTGTGGTTTGGTTGTGGGTTTTTCCTCACTGATGATTTTCTCTCAAAGTCCTCGGAGGATGGGTTGCTCTCAAATGACAAGTGTCAGTTCTCTCTCGGAGCAGCCAACCAGCTAGTGGTTGTGGGGGTCGGCTATTTATAGCCAGGATGCAACCTGACATGATATGACATAAATGCCCCCGATGATATGACCATTTTGTGGATGTTATGATTGGGGACAACTGGCGCTAAGCACAGCAACGGTCGGAATTTCGAACTATGAAAGTCCTCAGACATATCATGTTCCTCACTTGTAGGCAATTCGCACTGGTGAAATCCTAACTCCTCAGTCAGATCAATTTCCTCAGAAACCAGAAGAACATCGTCTCTGTCACTAAAGAACTTAACTGAGCCGTAAGATATTTCCAACGGCTTCACTCAAAGGATTGTATTGGTTGAGGATTATGGAGTTGAGCATCAGTTGGAAATTTCCTTAGTATTACCTCGGCCCCCTTTAACAGTATGGTGTTTCCTATGACTCGAGAATAGAAAATGAAACTATTAAAACAAGTCTTCATGCTTCATAATCCTCATTTGTGTCTACAAGGTCACACCAACTTCTTCAGCTACAAAGTCTTCACAAAGTCTTCAGCAAAGTCTTCACTTCAAGACATACATTTTTAGGGGTCGATAATCTCCGAATATATCAAACTCCTCGTCAACTTATAGAGCCTATGTACACTCACAAACACATTAGTACCTTAACCTATAAGTCTTCAATACACCAAAATCAGTAAGGGGCACTAGATGCACTAACACTTTGGTAGACTTGCTCGTTGGATGGCAGGTCATCGAGTACAAATGGACCTTTAAGATGAAGACAGACGCTGATGGTAAATGTCACGATTTATAAAGCTTGACTTGTTGCAAAGAAGTTTATGACAAGTTCAATGAGTTGACTGCGATGAGATTTTCTCACTCGTACCGATGCTAAAGTCTATTGGAATTATGTTAGCGGTTGTTGCATTTTTCAATTATGAAATCTGGAAGATGGATGTCAACACATCGTTTCCTTCCTTGAGGAAAGGTTGTATGAGATACAACCAGAAGGTTTTGTCAGTCCTAAGGATGCTAAAAGGTGAGCAAGCTTCAGTGAGCCTTCTATGGACTGAAGCAAGCATCTTGTAGTTGGAATATACACTTTGATGAGGTGATCAAAGTTTTGAAGTTTATACAAAGTTTACGAGAAACTTGTATTTACAATAAAGTGAGTGGGAGCACTATAGAATTTCTGATAAGTATATGTGGATGACATATTGTTGATCGGAAATAATGTAGAATTTCTGGAAAGCATAAACGGTTGTTTGGAAAGTTATTTTCAAAGGAAGACCTGGATAAAGCTACCTAATTGTTGAGCATCAAGAAATATAGAGATAGATCAATATGCTTGATGAGACTTTCAATGAGTACATACCTTGACAAGATTTTGAAAGAGTTCACAATGGATCAGTCAGAGAAAGAGTTCTCGCCTGATTTGTAAGGTGTGAAGTTGAGTGAGACTCAAAGCTCAACCACGGAAAAAGAAAGAGAAAGGACGAATGTCATCCCCAATGACTTAGCCATAGGCTCTGTATAGTATGCCATGTTGTGTACCGCACCTGTGTGTGCCTTGCCATGAGTCCATCAAGGGGTACAAGAGTGATCCAGGAGTGGATCACTGGACAGCGGTCAAGATTATCCTTAGTAACTTAAAAGACTAAGGATATGTTTCTCGATTATGGATGTGATAAAGAGTTCGTCATAAAGAGTTACGTCAATGCAAGCTTTAACACCAATCCGGATTACTCGTAGTAGCAATCTGGATACGTATAGTGGAGCAGCCATTTGGAATAGTACCAAGTGGACTGTGGTAGCAGTGTTTACAGTTTGACATAGAGATTTGCAAAGTACACACGGATCTAAATGTCGCAGACCCGTTGACTATAAGACCTCTCTCACATGCAAAGCAAGATCGAGCCCCAAAACTCATTGGGTGTTAGATTCATAACAATGCGAGTCACATGGTGATGTGAACTAGATTATTGACTCTAGTGCAAGTGGGAGACTATTGGTAATATGCCCTAGAGGCAATAATAAATTGGTTATTATCATATTTCCTTGTTCATGATAATTGTTTATTATCCATGCTATAATTGTATTGATCGGAGACTTAGATGCATGTGTGGATACATAGACAAAACCATGTCCCTAGTATGCCTCTAATAGACTAGCTCGTTGATCAATGGTTAAGGTTTCCTAGCCATGGACATGAGATGTCATTTGATAACGGGATCACACAAATAGGAGAATGATGTGATGGACAAGACCCAAACTACAAACATAGCATATGATCGTGTTAGTTTATTGCTACTGTTTTCTACATGTCAAGTATATGTTCCTATGGCCATGAGATGCAACTCACGGACACCGAAGGAGTGCCTTGTGTGTATCAAACGTCGCAATGTAACTGGGTGACTATAAAGGTACTCTACAGGTATCTCCGAGGGTGTCTGTTGGGTTGGCATGGATCAAGACTAGGATTTTTTACTCCGTATGGCGGAGAGCTATCTCAGGGACCACTCGGTAATACATCACAATAAGCCTTGCAAGCAATGCGACTAAGTGTTAGTCACGGGAACTTGTATTATGGAACGAGTAAAGATAGTTGCCGGTAACAAGGTTGAACTAGGTACGGAGATACCGACGATCAAATCTCGGGCAAGTAACATACCGAAGAACAACGGGAACATAATACGGGATTAACTGAATCCTTGACATAGAGGTTCGACTGATAAAGATCTTCGTATAATATGTAGGAACCAATATGGGCATCCAGGTCCCGCTATTGGTTATTGACCGTAGAGGTGTCTCGGTCACGTCTACATAGTTCTCGAACCCGCAGGGTCCCCACACTTAAGGTTTGGTGACGTTTCGGTAGTACAGAGTTATGCATGGTGGTGACCGAAGGTTGTTTGGAGTCCCGGATGAGATCCCAAACATTACGAGGAGCTCCAAAATGGTCCGGAGGTAAAGATTCATAAATAGGAAGTCTTGTTTTGGTTGCCGGAAAAGTTTCGGGCTCATCGGTAGTGTACCGGGAGTGCCGGTAGTGTACCGAGAGACCACCGGGAGGGGTATTTCGACCCAAGAGGCTTCATGGGCTGTGGGAGAGTGAATACCAGCACTTAGTGGGCTGGTGGAAGTCCCACATAAGGCCCATGCGGCTGGGAAGAAAAGCCCAAAAGGAAAAAGGTGGAAAAAGGCAAAAAGGGCTAGATAAGGAAGGAGTCCTAATCCTACTACGAGTGGAGGAGGAGGAGGACTCCCTCCTGGTTCGGCCAAACCTCCTTGGCTTGGAAGCCAAGGCTGCCTCCTCTCCTCTCCTCCTATATATACTAGAGGGTTTTAAGGTTTTTGCACAAGATTTTCAGCCACGTGCTACCAGTTCCTCCAGTGCATAGTTTCTCCTCTAGATCGGATTGCTGCGGTGCTTAGGCGAAGCCCTGCCGGAATAGCTCCACCACCATCGCCGGAGCACCGTCACGCTGCCAGAGAACTCTCCTACCTCTCCGCTCCCTCTTGCTGGATCCAGAAGACGGAGATCGTCATCAAGTTGTACGTGTGCTGAACGCGGAGGTGCCGTCCGTTCAGCGCTAGATCGGAAGGACCGTTATCAAGATTGCGAGACGGATCATGATGAGATCGCAGGATGGATCGTGATGAGTTCGCGGGATGGATCGTGATGAGATCGCGGGACGCTCGGCAATTTGGATCGCAAAGACGTTCGACTACACCAACCGCGTTTCTTAGCGCTTCCCGCTTAGCGATCTACAAGGGTATGTCGATCCACTCTCCCTCTCGTAGATGCTCATTACCATGGATAGATCTTGCGTGTGCGTAGGAAATTTTTTGTTTCCCATGCAACTTTACCCAACACGGCCACCCCCCTAGTCGTGCCTAGCAGGCTTGTGGGGCCCTCGTAGCTCCTCCGACCTCCTCTCCAGCTCCATATAACCCTATTCGCGGAGAAAAAAATCAGAGAGAAGAGTTCATCGCGTTTCACGATACGTAGCCGCCGCCACCTCCAATTCTTCCTTTGGAGACCAGATCTGGAGTCCATTTTGGGCTCCGGAGAGGGGAAATCGACGCCATCGTCATCACCAACCATCCTTCATCACCAATTCCATGAGGCTCTCCGCTGTTCGTGAGTAATCCCATCCTAGGCTTGCTGGACAGTGATGGGTTGGATGAGATTTATCATGTAATTCAGTTAGATTTGTTAGGGTTTGATCCCTAGTATCCACTATGTTCTGAGATTGATGTTGCTATCACTTTTCTATGTTTAATGCTTGTCACTAGGGCCTGAGTGCCATGATTTTAGATCTGAACCTATTATGTTTTCATGAATATATATGTGTTCTTGATCCTATCTTGCAAGTTGGAGACACCTGTTGCGAGTTATGATCTGCATCCACTAGGATGACAATAACTGAGATTCTTTCCGGTGATTACCGTAGTTTGAGGAGTTCATGTATTCACTAAGTGCTAATGCTTTCGTTCGGTTCTCTATTAAAAGGAGGCCTTAATATCCCTTGGTTTCCATTAGGACCCCGCTGCCACGAGAGGGTAGGACAAAAGATGTCATGCAAGTTCTTTTCCATAAGCACGTATGACTATATATGGAATACATGCCTACATTACATTGATAAATTGGAGCTAGTTCTGTGTCACCCTAGGTTATAACTATTGCATGATGAATACCATCCGACATAATTATCCATCACTGATCCATTGCCTACGAGCTTTCCACATATTGATCCTTGCTAAGTTACTTCTCCGTTGCTACTTTTACAATCACTATAAAACTACTACTGTTACTTTTGCTACCGTTATCGTTACTTCCATACTACTTTGCTACTGAATACTTTGTTGTAGATATTAAGTCTTATAGGTGTGGTTGAATTGACAACTCAGTTGCGAATACTCGATAATATTCTTTGGCTCCCCTTGTGTCGAATCAGTAAATTGTTGGGGAACGTTGCATGGGAAACAAAAAAATTCCTACGCACACGCAAGATCTATCCATGGTGATGAGCATCTATGAGAGGGAGAGTGGATCTACATACCCTTGTAGATCGCTAAGCGGGAAGCGTTAAGAAATGTGGTTGGTGTAGTCGAACATCTTCGCGATCCAAATCGCCGAGCATCCCGCGATCTCATCACGATCCGTCCCATGATCCAATCATGATCCAGCTCGCAAACTCATCACGATCCGTCCTGCGATCTCATCATGATCCGTCTCGCGATCTTGATCACGGTCCTTCCGATCTAGCGCCGAACGGACGGCACCTCCGCGTTCAGCACACGTACAGCTCGATGACGATCTCCGCCTTCTTGATCCAGCAAGAGGGAGTAGAGATGTAGATGAGTTCTCCGGTAGCGTGACGGTGTTGCGGCGATGGTGGTGGAGCTATTCCAGCAGGGCTTCGCCTAAGCACCGCTGAAAACCGATCTAGAGGAGATACTGCGATCTAGAGGAGAGGTAGCACGTGGCATTAGGGTTAGATTTTTCCTCTAAATCCTCTAGTATATATAGGAGGGGGGAGGGGAGGCGGCAGCCTCAAACCCTCAAGGTTTGGTCGAAATTGGAGGTGGAGGAGTCCTACTCCAATCCTATTAGGAGTAGGATTCCTCCTTTCTTGGAAACCCTTTCCACCTCTCCACCTTCGGATTTTTTTTCCTTCTCAAACCACTCCAGCCAAATGGGCCCTTCGAGTAGGCTTCGGCCAGCCCACAAGGGGCTGGTTTACCTCCTCCCACAGCCCATGTAGCCTCTTGGGTCAAAATACCTCTCCCGATGGTCCCCCGATGCACTACCGGCACTCCCGGTACACTACCGATGAGCCCGAAACTTTTCGGGCGACCAAAACAGGACTTCCTATATATCAATATTTACCTCCGGACCATTCAAGAGCTCCTCCCGACGTCCAGGATCTCATCCGGGACTCCGAACAACCTTCGGTCACCACCATCCATAACTCTATACTACCGAAACGTCAACGAACCTTACGTATGCAGACCCTGCGGGTTCGAGAACTATGTAGACATGACCGAGACACCTCTACGATCAACAACTAATAGCGGGACCTGGATGCCCATATTGGTTCCTACATATTCTATGAAGATCTTTATCGGTCGAACCTCGATGGCAAGGATTCAGTTAATCCCCTGTGATGTTCCCTTTGTTCTTCGGTATGTTACTTGCCCGAAATTCGATCGTCGGTATCTCCATACCTAGTTCAATCTCGTTACTGGCAAGTCTCTTTACTCATTCCGTAATACAAGACCTGTGACTAACACTTAGTCACATTGCTTGTAAGGCTTATTGTGATTTTGTATTACATAGTGGGCCCAGAGATACCTCTCCGTCACACGGAGTAACAAATCCTAGTCTTGATCCATGCCAACCCAATAGACACCCTCGGAGATACCTGTAGAGCACCTTTATAGTCACCCAGTTACGTTGCGATGTTTGATACACACAAGGTACTCCTCCGGCGTCATTGAGTTGCATGATCTCATGGTCATAGGAACATATACTTGACATGCAGAAAACAGTAGCAATAAACTGACACGATCATATGCTATGTTTGTAGTTTGGGTCTTGTTCATGACCATGACTAGGAAATCATAGCCATCTTTGACCATGACCATGATTAGGAGAATGATGTGATCCCGTTATCAAATGACATCTCATGTCCATGACTAGGAAACCATAGCCATCTTTGATCAACGAGCTAGCCTATTAGAGGCATACTAGGGACATGGTGTTGTATATGTATCCACACATCTATCTGAGTTTCCGATCAATACAATTATAGCATGGATAATAAACGATTATCATGAGCAAGGAAATATGATAATAACCAATTTATTATTGCCTCTAGGGCATATTTCCAACATAAATTTGGGTTGAATACTCTACCCTCGAAAACTGTTGCGATCCCCTACACTTGTGGGTTATCAAGACCTTTTTCTGGCGCCGTTGCTGGGGAGCATAGATCTATTCTTTGAGTCACTTGGGATTTATATTTGTTGATCACTATGAAAAATCTGAAAGATCCAAAAACCAAGATCTATCCCTCTACTACGAGGGGAGGTAAGGAACTGCCATCTAGCTCTGCACTTGATTCACCTTCTGTTATGAGTAAGTTTGTGACACCACCACCTACTAGTAATTCTGATATGTCGCAAGTAATTGATGATGCCACTTCTACTATGCATGACGCTTATGATGATACTTTGCTTGATAATACTATGCCACTCGGTGAATTTCTTGATGAAAACATTGCTAGAGTCAATGCTAAAACTATAATACTTCTGAAACTGATGAAATTATTGATACTGAACACATTGAGACACCTGCTAAACCTACCTCACCTAGATATGAATTGCCTGATATTCCTGAGGGTTATGTTATGGAAGATGTAGCTAGGGACTTTCTTGCTTGTAATGATAGAGATGATCTTAAGAAATTACTATGCAAGTGGAAAGAAAAATCTTTGAATGCTAGAATGAAATATGATCCTAAGTTTGCTACTTCAACTATCTTTGTTACTGATGAGGATTATGAATTCTCTGTCGATCCTGAGTTAATTACTTTGGTTGAATCTGATCCTTTCCATGGTTATGAATCTGAAACTGTTGTGGCACATCTCACTAAATTAAATGATATAGCCACCCTATTTACTCATGAGGAAAAAATTCATTACTATTATATCCTTAAGTTGTTTCCTTTCTCGTTAAAGGGTGATGCTAAGATATGGTTTAATTCTCTTGCTCTTGGTTGTGTGTGTAGCCCCCGGGATATGATATATTACTTTTCTGAAAAATATTTCACTGCCCATAAGAAACAAGCTGCCTTGCAGGAAATATTTAACTTTGTGCAAATCGAAGAAGAGAGTCTCCCACAAGCTTGGGGGAGGATTCTCCAATTACTTAATGCTTTGCCTAATCATCCTCTCAAGAAAAACGAAATACTTGATATCTTTTACAATGGACTAGTCGATGCTTCTAGGCACCACCTAGATAGTTATGCTGGTTATGTTTTCAGGGGACGAACTGTTGAACAAGCTGAAATACTATTGAATAATATACTGAGCAATGATAATGATTGGACTATTCTCAAACCACCTCCGAAGCCAACTCCAAAGAAAAGAGGTATTCTATTTCTAAGTCCTGAAGATATGCAAGAGGCAAAGAAATCTATGAAAGAAAAAGGTATTAAAGCTGAAGATGTTAAGAATCTACCACCTATTGAAGAAATACATGGTATTGATAACCCGACACAGGTAGTAGAGGTAAATTCTCTTCGTAGATTTGATGAAAGTGATATTCCTTATAATAAGTCTACTAGCCAATGCTTGGATGAATTTGATAATTTTGTTGTTAAGCAATAAAATTTTAATGCTTATGTTAGTAGACAATTGAAATATAATGCTTTCATGCTTGATCGCTTAGGTGATTATATGACTAGAGCTATCAATGATCTTAAACTTATTAGTAAACATGCTTCTATGGTAACAACTCAAGTAGAACAAGTACTTAAGGCATAGAATGATTTCTTAATGAGATGAATAGTAAGAACAATGATCATTTTGTTAAAGTTGTGACTAGAGGTGGAAGAATGACTCGAGAACCTTTGTATCGTGAGGTCCACCCTAAGAGAATTGAGCAAGATTCTCAAAGGGGTAATATTGATGTACCTAGTCGTTCCAGTAATAAGAAGAACAAGGATGATGATAGAACTTTGCATGCTACTAGTGAACTGCTATAGATACTCCTGAAAACCCAAATGGTATTTCTGTTTCTAATGCTGAGACACAATCTGGTGATGAACATGAGCCTAGTGATAATATTAATGATGATGTTCATGTTGATGCTCATCCTAGTAATGATAATGATGTGGAGATTGAACCTGCTGTTGATCTTGATAACCCACAACCTAAGAATAAGAGATATGAAAAAAGAGATTTTATTGCTAGGAAGCATGGTAAAGAAAGAGAACCATGGGTTCAGAAAACCATGCCCTTTCCTCCTAAACCATCCAAGAAAAAGGATGATGACGATTTTGAGCGCCTTGTTGAAATTCTTAGACATGTCTTTTTGCGTATGCGCTTCATTGGTATTCTGAAAATGTCTCCTTATGCTAAGTATATGAAAGATATTGTGACTAATAAAAGGAAGATACCGGAAGCTGAAATTTCCACCATCCTTGCTAATTATACTTTTAGGGGTGGATTACCAAAGAAATTTGGAGATCCAGGAATACCAACTATACCATGCTCTATTAAAGGGAATTATGTTAAAACTGCTTCATGTGATTTGGGAGCTGGTGTTAGTGTTATGCCTTTCTCTTTATATCATAGACTTGATTTGAATAAGTTGACACCTACTGAAATCTCTTTGCAAATGGCCGATAAATCAACTACTCTACCTATCGGTATTTGTGAGTATGTACCTCTCATAGTTGCAAATGCTACTATCTTGACGGACTTTGTTATTCTTGATATTCCCGAGGGCGACAGTATGTCAAACATCCTTGGTAGACCCTTTTTGAATACTGCATGGGCTGTTATTGATCGCAACAAGGGCAATGTCACTTTTCATATTAATGGTAATGAGCATATGGTACACTTTTTGAAGAAACAACCTCAAGTTCATAGTATCAACTCCATTGAAAAATACCAATGACTATTATTGGGGACTTTGAGTTCCCTCTTCCTACTGTCAAGAAGAAATATGATATACTTAATGTTGGGGATATACATATCCCCATTGAGGTAACTTAGTGTTATTCAAAAATTCTTCAGTTTCATGTTATTCGAAAGAAGTTTGTTAATAAGACTTGATCAACCTTATTGATGGATTCCTTTTGATGAGCATGAGATGGATGAATTTAGAAAGCACAACTTTCTGTACCCAACTTTTACTTTATGTTAGCTAGATGAAATTAAGTAAAATTGCTATTATTTTTCTGTTTTTTGAGTTTCCCGTGCAATAAAAAGTGACCTAAAAATAAAAGTTCTTCAAATGCCCAGAAAATGGAGTATGATTTTTTCTGAAATATTTTAAAAAATCGCACTAAGCACACTGCAGGGGGCTGCACCAGTGGGACACAAGACCATAAGTCGTCACCCCCCTGACCGTGCCTAGCAGGCTAGTGGGTCCCACGTGGCCCCCCTTCACTTATTCCAGCACCCATCCACTTCATCTTCCTCCAGAAAAAATCCCATCATTGCTCAAACCCATGTTCTAGCTCATTTTGTTGCCATTTTCGATCTCCTTGTTCCAAGCTTCATTTGCAAAACTGTTTCGGGAGATTGCTCTTCGGTATGTGACTCCTCCAATGGTCTAATTAGTTTTTGTTCTAGTGCTTTATATATTGCAAATTTTTGTTGCTGTGGTGACCTTGTTCTTGAGCTTGCATGTCAAATTTGTATGGTCCCAAGTATTTTTGATGCATGATCTAGCCTCTAGGCACTTGAGGGAGTAGTTGCTATGAGTTTTGTTGAGTTTTGTTTACCTTTATTTTGAGTCATTAAAAAATTCAGATTTTTTCAGAAAAGGAAAAAATGTTTAGGAAGGTGTTTCAAGGGGCTTCATCGATCAAGAAGGCCCCGAGACTCGCGATACATGAGCCCAACCTTGAACGACCGAGGGAAGCACAAGTATGATGCCGGTCTCAAGGAATAATTCTATGCATACACAAGAAATGCTGGCCTTGAGAAACCCTAAACCCTAAATAGAAGCAATACTATCAACTCACGAATTCTTCGTGCGGAGGTTTGAATTTTCACTCAAGCGTAATAAACCTTCCGTCCTATTTGACCTCTGTGACAAATCATATACCTTGGACATATAGGATTTTAATCATGCATGCAAAATTCCACAATGGGGCGGTTATAGTGATCCGCACAAAACTGAATATAATGATTTTCTTGCTAGCATTGTTGTTAGAGAAACTATAAATATTACACAGGCTACCATAGGGAGCATTCACTTCCCTGCCATACATTATTTTGCTCTGTTCATAGGTAGATGTATTAACGGTAAAACTGAGCATAGCCACCTTTGTGCAACCAATCTTAGTATTCTTAAGAGTGCAGTAATAGGCGAGAGGTGATATAACTTAGGAGCTATTATTGCTAGAAGGTTGCATAATAATGATAAGGATGGAGATTTCTTTGGTGGGATTTATGCCACTCGTTTAGATAATTATCTTGGGGTACCCATACGCGGAAATGATATTGAGTTACCATCTGCTTTTCTTGATTTTGAGGCTTTGGTACGTTTTCAGTTTCTCGAAGGGAATGAACAATCTCTCCAGTACCAACTGATTTTTGACAGACGGTGTGTTGTCCATGTTACCCATCCTGCTCCTGCCTTCTTTAACTTTCAGGAGAAACAGAGATACATAATAACCAGAGAGGAGACATACGAGTACGAGACGAGCGCGGAATCAACTCGCCTTCCTACTGCAGTTGTTCAGGTGATAGCCGTCGCAGCCCAGTACAACCCCAACTATGACTTCGGATATTATCAGGGCCAACCATGGCCATCAACCAACTTAGGCCAAAAGCCTAAGTTTGGGGGAGTACGTATTTCTCACCGACTTTACATTTATGTTCACACACTCATGTTAATAGTCGGTGTTCATACTCTTTCATTGTACCATCCATGGTAGTCTATTGTCTTGTTTTACTTTCTTCTTGTGTGTTTAATTAACCTTGAGAAAAATACAAAAAATAGCATTAAAAAGAAAACCCAAAAAGATTTTTCGTTCTTCTTTTACTTGTTGGGAGCTTTCCCGTGTAAATAGTTTTCTCGTTCATGTTTTGATTTTTCTTTGTTTGGGTCCTAAGGAGAAGACCACAATGAAAATGTCGAGTGGCTCTCGTATGCATTATTGTTTGCCTATTAGAGAGCCCATGTTACCCTTTCTTCTCCTTTGAGTTATTGTTTGCAGACTCCAGCTTAGTCCAAGGCACGTGCACTCTTATTATTATCCACACCATTCGGTCATGCAAGTGAAAGGCAATAATGACGACATTTGATGAAAAGATTGAGATGGAGAAAAGCTGGTATGAACTCGACCTATCTTGCTTTTGTAAATATGATTAGCTCATCGTTTTGATTCAGTTCATTATGGGTGAAACATATTTGCAATGACAATTACAGATTATACTTACTCATGCCATTCTTAATTAGCTAAGACTGGATAATGGATTGTTTTGGGTGCCAACATGCATATTAAAATGGTTGTGATGTAGTATGATGGGATGGTATCCTCCTCTGAATGATTCAAGTGGCTCGACTTGGCACATGTTCATGCATGTAGTTGAAACAATATCAACATAGCCTCTACGATATTTATGTTCATAGTGATTTATATCCTACTCATGCTTGCATTCAATGTTGGTTAATCTCAAAGCATGTTGATGATTGTGTCGCTCTCTAGTTGGTCGCTCCCCGGTCTTTTGCTAGCCTTCACCTGTACTAAGC
The DNA here is from genome assembly GCA_022496015.1 of Hordeum marinum. Lineage (NCBI taxonomy): Eukaryota > Viridiplantae > Streptophyta > Magnoliopsida > Poales > Poaceae > Hordeum > Hordeum marinum. The sequence goes on from CM039672.1 coordinate 484,887,031, forward strand.
GGGAATACTGTTTGTGCATCCAACACCTCAACCCCAAAGTTGTTTTATATGAGTCCACCATACCTACCTATATGCGGTATTTACCTGCCGTTCCAAGTAAATTTGCATGTGCCAAACTCTAAAACTTCAAATAAACATTCTGTTTTGTATGCCAAAATCGCTCAAGTGGCGACTGGGGGCTGTCAGTATCTTCCATGTTAGGTGGGTTATTCTCACGATATGTGTTGATTCACTATCATTCATGAGAAAGTGGCTGGTAATCGGATGACCAGTTCCATGCTCGAAATAAAAAGCAAAATATAATTAAACAAAACTCCCCCAGGACTGTGTTTGTATGGACGGTACCCGTGGATTTGGCTCGCCGTGGAGTGTGACTGATTGGTGGAGGGGGTAAAAACTTTATCATTTTGTTTGGGAATCGCCTATAATGTATCTAGCATGGAAGATGTTGAAAACCTCTTGGTCATTATGTGAGCAATGAAAGCATACCGCTCAAAAATCATTACTTATCTCTGTTTTAAAAAACTCGATATCTGGCACCTCTGCAAATCAATGCTTCCCTCTACGAAGGGCCTTTCCATTTACGTTATTGTTGAGTCATCGTCTTCTTATAAAAAGCACCAGTTAGAGAGCACCACCGTCATTTGTATGCTTTTCTATTAATTGATATTAAATCTGAGCACGACTGGATCTCTCTCACCGTGAATTACAATGTCTAGTCAGACCTTGTTCTTTAGAGGTGCTCTGCATTTATGTTCCGTGGTCTCAGAAAGGGCTAGCGAGATACCATTTTGTCATATTGTATCATGATTGTTTTGAAAAAGTGTTGTCATCCGAGAGTTATTATCATTGCTTGCTAGCTGATTATGTCATTGGTATGAGTAAATGTGGGAACTAAATGTTATTGTGAATGTGGTTAGTCCATGATCTTTGCTGAAAATCTGAACATCAGTTTGACGTATTTACAACAACAAGATCAAACAGAGTTTGTAGAAGTTTTTCTTTATCACTTTCAGTTTATCAAGTGAATTGCTTGAGGAAAAGTAATGGGTTAAGCTTGGGGGAGTTGATACGTATCCATCGTATCCATTTTTCCAAACTCTTTTGCCCTTGTTTTGGACTCTAATTTGCATGATTTGAATGGAACTAACCCAGACTGACACTATTTTCAGCAGAATTGCCTTGGTGTTATTTTTGTGCGGAAATAAAAGTTCGCGCATCATCCTGAAAATTTACGGAGAATATTTTTGGATTTAATAAAAAAATACTGGTGCAAGAGCAACCAGAGGGGGGCCACTTGCAGGCCACAAGCCTGCTAAGTGCAGCCACCCCCCTGGCCACGCCTAGCAGGCTTGTGGGGCCCTCGTGGCTCCTCCAACCTTCTCTCCAGGTCCATATAACCCTATTTGTGGAGAAAAAATAGAGAGAAGAGTTCACCGCTTTTCACGATACGGAGCCGCCGCCCCCTCCTGTTCTTCCTTGGGAGACCAGATCTGGAGTCCATTTTGGGCTCAAGAGAGGGGAAATCGACGCCATCCTCATCACAACCATCCTTCATCACCAATTCCATGAGGTTGTCTGCTGTAACATCCCAAATTTTGGAATGTTATAATAAATATTAGGATAATTGTTTGATTGAGTGAGTGATTGAATTTGAGTGGAATTTGAAACTTTGAAAAACTTTTGAATGAGAGGGAATGACATGACTTTCCCATATGCTTTTGGAATTCAAATTCCTACATTTCAAATCAGTGAGAGAAGATGACATGACTTCTTCAATATAAAAAAGATTTGAAGAGTGAATTTGAAAACGTTTGAAATTTTATGATATGGAGTTCTTTTCATATTTGATTTTCAATATGAAGTTTGAAAGAATTCAAATACCCTTGACAAAACTTGAGTAGAGGAACATGACCCTCCAAACCCGGGGTATTTTGTGAAATATTTGAACCCTAAAACCCAGGGGTTATTTGAAAATTATTTGCAAAAGGAACTAAAAGCCATTTAGGCATTTTCTGAAAATAATTTTTCCAAAGTATTTATTTTGGCCGTGGAAAAATGTTCATATAATTGCATTTAATTCTCTGATCATTTTGGTATATGGAAACTTTTATTTTTGGAAATCTTTTGATTGCCAAAACTATAGTTTCCTTCTCTGTTATTTTATAAAAGGAAAAATTCTTTTAATAGGAAACTCACCCGAGGCCCGTAAGGAAAGGAACCGGCCCAGGATCCCTTCGCCGGATCCGAATCAATATGGATCGGCCGCCCGCTCCTCTTTCCTTTCCCTCCCTCTTGCTGACACGTGGACCCTACTGCTGACTGAATCTCCTCGCGGTCGCCTCTTTCCTTTTATCCTTCCTCCTTCCATTCCCTTGCCAGAGCCGGCCGGATCCGCCGCGATCTCCCTCTCCCTTTCCTTTCTACGACCATCGAGGCCTCCTATAAATAGCGGAGCTCTCCCGCACCCCGTTCCCCCCTAATCCCCCTTCCCGACATCTCCCCTCACCGGAATCCCTCGCCGGAGTTCGCCCGAGCCGTCGCACCATTGCCATCGTACTGCACCACCTTGGTCCCCTCGCCGCCTCCCGAGCCCACCACCTGCTCCACCTCGCTCGCGCGCACCTCCCCATCCACTCGCCCATGCTCCACACCCACCGGAACGACCTCCCCGTCAACCACCCGACGCCACCGCCGCCTCGGAACCCACCGTCGACGCCTCCGACCACCTCCGCCGACGCCAAGGCCACCAACTTGCTCGCCGTCCTCGCCTGCATCGAACGGACAAACCCCCACGCCGGAGGATCACCGGAGCGCCATCCCCGTTGACCCCGCCGCCTCTGCCTCGCTGGAGCTTTGCCGGAGTTGACCTCCACCGTGGTAAGCCTCCTCGCCCGTCCGATCTAGAACCTGCGGTGCAAATTAGAAGCCCCATACCCCTTCGGTTTAATTTAGAAGATCCGGCCGGTTTTCTGTTAAGTTATTATTAACCGAAACGTTTTTTATGGTTCGGTCGTCCGCTCGTTAGCACCCACGCGCACACACCTTCAGCCAATCAGAAGCCGCCACGTAGCCCCCTGTCTGTTAGAGTAATTTTTTTCTTTTTTCTATTTTAGTTTCTTTTACAGATTTAGTTCTATTTTTGTTTTATTCATATATTTTATTTTGATTCTTTTTTCATCATGTCACAAATTTCATATAGTTTCTGTATATATAAAGTTTGACCATATTTGAATAATTTAAAATTGAATTCAAACAAATTTGATTCAAACCTTATTTTCTGAATATCTTGAGCTTTAAAATAGATTTTAAGTTGATTCTTTTTGCTACTGGTCACTAGTGATGTTAGTTATCAGTAGGTAAAATTTTAGAATATTTAGAATATTTTAAATTAGTACTTTTAACAAACCAGATTATGTTTTAGTTCTTTTTAGGTTTATTTCAATTTCTTTTGTTTTATATTGTTTTAATTTATTTTCTTTTATATTAGTTGAATTTTTTTACTTTGTTTTCTGATAGTTAGCAGTAGTATTTCAACAAGTTTATCTTTATGTTATTTATTATTTTTGATAGCATGAAATCAATTCTAGTTTCACAATAACTTGCAAATTGATTTCCTTGCTAGCTTGATTTCTTATTTGAAAATATTTTTAAAAATATGTTTTACAAGTTTCACTTTCTGATAACTTAGTTGCTATATATTTTGTTTTTATGTTATTTTAATATTTTATTGTTCTACTTGTTGTTAGTTTATTAGCTAGAAAACTTAGTATGTTTAGTGTGTTGTTATCATAGTCTTTACTTGTTCTTCAAAAGAAATTATTTTGCTAGTAAAATATTTACAAAAATCCTTTTTTTATATTTTACTTTGTTTTTTTTGTTTTGTTACTTTTGAAAATAGGATTATTTGTAGAGAAAACCAACCCTTGTTTGTGTTGATGAAGTTTTGTTGTTTTGAGTTTTGTCTTAAGTATTTCTTTCATCACAACCTCTTTGCTTTTAGTTTTGTGTTGCTTTTTGATTGTTAGAAATGATTGCTAGTATGATTGCTTATATGAATGCAATGTTTGATTATTATAGATTTTCATCAGAGAGTGGCGTATAGTTCTATCAAGTTATTTCTAAGAGCGATATTATCTTCATCAACAGTACAGGAAAGTTCACTTTGATCATCTCATATTACCTATGTTTTATTTGCATTAGAATCAATCTATCCATCACACATCTAGTAGGTTATGGGACTTGAACTTGTAGTAGTATCATGAGGTAGGAGAAACCTACCATTGCCCGAGAAGGGACATTACTTCACAATTGCTACACTTTAGTAGACGGGGTTGGTTGTGAGATTCAGGACTATTGTGAGGTTAATTAATTATCTCAAGACATGCATGATGATCAAGACTTCAAGACTTCAAGGACTCAATATACCTCTGGGTGGATGACGGTTGAACGGCGCCCTGGAGAAACGAGTGGTTAGCCTAGGTGTTGCTAGAGAAGTGCCAGTATTCATGCGGAAAGGTCCACCGAGGCACAAAGAGATGGATGGATACTTCAATACCCAAGGCTTACCTGCACAGCCACAAGTCATTATGGGCTCTGGCTTGGTTGGACATTGTGGTGACTCTGGACAACCGGTGCTACGAAATGTAGAAGAACGGTTGGAAAGGATGGGCACCGACAGAGTCTCAGAGGAGCCCTTTAGAAGACCATGTTTTGGTCATCCATTCCTCAAACACCCTGAAGTGCGAGGAATCCAACAGAGGCGATCAAATCTTGTGGGGAACATGTGCAAAACTCTGCAGAGTACTCAAACCTAATCGATTATCCGTATCCACGGTCATGGACAACTTGAGCCAAAGGAACTGAAACTATCTGGAACTCTCAACACAAATAATTATAATGATGAGGGTATCATTGTTAACTTGGGTATGAGAATTGGTTGGTGGAACCATCTCATTAATCAACCAATTTTGTAGGAATAATTTCTGCATTACCCCTCTCTTGTTGTAGGAAAAATTTGCTTTACGCAAAACTTGAACTTATAGCCCCACCTGCCATATATGCATATAGTATAGATGATTATTTTTCACCCCCTCTTTTGTGACTTGCCGACATATTCAAAATGTTGACCTACACGACTACAACGTCTCATGTTGCAGGTACTCTTATTCGACGAGTAAGAGTATGATTCAGGGTTACGGTCTACACTCAACCTGCCGTTGGTGTTTATTGAGACTCCACTCCCGTTGACTGTTTCCGCTGAGATTATAAGGTATATATTAGTTTTACGTTAACTACATGTGATTGCACTTTGATATATACATTGATGTACTGTGTGTGCCAGCATACTGATCCAGGGATGGTACAGAACACACAGAGGCTTGACTCGTTTTGAGTCGGGTTGCTACAGAAATGGTATCAGAGCACATGTTGACTGTAGGACGTGACCCTAGAAACTAGAAAGTCCTTAGGAAACGATTTCTCGAGAAACTTTGTTTTCAAAAGACCCTTTACCTCTCATCCTATTTGAGCTTTATCAAATGTTCTCTCTTACCTCAAATAGTTAGACAATACCTTTTCCCCTTTGACCACACTAAGGATCAACTGAGAGCACTTAGAGAAGGACAAGATATCGAAACAATTGATGATCACTTCAAAGTAAAGAAGATTTCACTATGCATTAGAATAATTGAAGCTACACGAGTTGAAGACTGTGAAGACTCGAAGAATTCGAAGACCCTGAAGAATTACAAGATTTATATGACCCCTAGAAGACCAAACCCCTGTTGTACAATCACGTTAGACACGATGATTTGTGAGCTATAATTTGTGTGTGTTTTTCAACAACCACAAATAAAAATCTATTTTCAAAACCATTACTTGTATTGTGGGTATTCCCTCCTTTCTCTCTCTCTCGTATCTCATCCCAAAACCTTGAACCCAATAGATGGTGAATGAAGCTAGACTTGAATTCTCTGGACCAATGACCCAGCTGGAGGTAGAAGTATGGATTCAAAACATGGATGAAAATGAGTTGTTGATGCATAAACTGGGATTTTGAAAAAGTACAAGGATATGATAGAATATGGTAAATGGATAACCCATTACATTTTTGGATGACAATACTCTATAAGATGTTGGGAAGGAAATTAGAAGCTTGGTTTGGATGATATGGATGCTTACCCCAAGAAGAAACATATGTTAATTTTGAGTACCCCTTTTCTGACACCTGCAGATGACCACCCTTTATGAGTCTTTCCTCAAAGGCCCGAAGATGATCATGACCCTGACTAGTGATCATGATTACCCAAGGATCCTACAGGATATGATGAAGCACATCCATCTTGAAGGAGATGCAGTCTACAAAGGCTACCCATTCATGGAAAATGGAGTGGAACTCTGGTATGTGGAGGTACACCTCCACCGTGTGAAAGGAGTTTTCCCAAAGACTATGGGACAATACTTTTTCATATCTCGTGTACCATGAGCAACTTTCTTTGACGCTGTTCGTGAAGCTGCCATGGAAGCCATACGCCAGATTGGAGAAATACTTGAAGCAAGACTCCGCCATGCTCAGGAATACATGCATGAGGTGCATACAGAGATGATGGAGATGAAGCTCATGTCCACCCTGATCAAGGAAAAGATGGATGATTTCAAGGAGCACATCGCAAAGTTCCAGTGGTACTAAAATATCTCCAAGGGGGGAGAAATGAATAAAGTTGGGAGTGATGCTGGACCATACCAAACTATGTGGATGGCAGCAATTGTAATAAAGTACTTTTTAGGAGTTTTAAGAGGTGATTGAGGATGTAACAAAGGATTGAATATGAGAAGAAAGCTAGAATGGCGTAGTTAAGTTTTGAAGATGGCAATAATTGTATCATGAAGCACTCTTGTTTTCGTGAGATTATTTTGTAACGGAAGTCTCAGAGTTTGTAATAAATTCATGAGATCAATGGAATTTATGGTGTCATGATTCTCCTATGTTGAATTACATGAGTTGTTACTCTATGAACAAAAATCTCCGACCATTTTCGAGGATATGAGTAAATATGGTCTGTGAAGGCATATGTTCATTTCATTTTAAGTGTGGTAGTAATCGGTAAAACCACATGATTAATGGAATAAGAAGGTGACATATTGCCAAGGAGTCTGGATCAAATGAAAACGGTTAAAGGTAATGTTGTACCATATCAAACTATGTGGATGATAACCTTTGTGACAAAGTGCTTTTGAATTTGGAATATTGGGAAAAGGAATGATTGTGATGAAACCATACCCAAGGTTAAACAGACCAATGGACAGGAAAATGAATTCCACAGAGTGGAATGTAGACAAGAATAAGTCTGTGAATTGTTACCTCAAGGGTATGGTGGAGTGAACTGAAGGTGATGTTGGAATATGAAACGATAGTAACCCCAAGAGTGAGTTAAAGCTGTTCAAGTATTCAAGTGAACCCACAACTCACTAACCTCAGGATTGACAAGGATCAAGCCCCACCTTTGTGAAGGAAGAAACTTGGAAGAAGCTATTACTGTTCAGCAAACGTTTATCTTAGGACTATCCGAAAGCCTGAGAGTTGTGATGAAACGATAGATGTTTTTTGTTCGGCTTGCAGAATAAATGGATTTATCCGAACTTCATCCGTTGACAAGAGAAATTTCTGCAATGCTTGTGAGGAAGCCCAAGTGTTAGAATACGAGATTCACTAAACCTTATACAAGGTAATGATTTCAGTGCGACATGGCTTGGCCACCATGACGACTTACTCTTATCATTCTCTTGCTATTCAGAATGGTAAATCTGAGTGACTTACCCATAGTAAAGGGACGACGTTCTTTGAAGCTTTTGTTTAAGCCTTAAAATGGTATGATGAAAACCCTTTGTATATGACAGTTGCTGTCACACGTAGGAATTTTACGGTGAGGAATAACGCCAAGACCCATTTCACTGCAGGATACCCACTAATGGTAGACCACCATGAGATCATCGATAAGTTACTTAGGATGAACGCGAGACTTATCAGCTAAGAAGACCCAGTATCGGAGGAAATACATTTTGTTATGAGAACACAAGATTTTGATTTAAATGGAAGAGCATCACTGAAGGAGCTATCGTAAAGAATGTGAACAGACAGATGCACCACAGGATTGCCATGATTTTGAGGGACTAGTAACTCTCATTTTAAGTGTGGTAGACCCCACACTTTCTTGGTCAATGGTCCAGCCCGAGCACACTTAACTTCTCAGTTCTATCCAACCCAAGCATGAGCTCACTTAACAGGCACTTGCTGATATATCTATCATATCAATCCTATTAAACCTTGTTGATGTCTAGGACTTTGTTCATGTTCATGAGTGTGATGAAATTTTGAAAAAATATTTCGAACTTCCCGGTCATATTACGTACATATTTTGAACATTTTTTCCCAAAAAAATTCGAAACAAATTACTAAGTTTGAAATTTCTCCTCTAGATCTTAAAAGCCCCATATCTTTTATTCTGTTAGGTTTTGGGGGATTCTAAAAATCTTCAACGGGGTTACCCCGTTGAATTCGAATGTAACTTTTCGAGTAGATGATTTTTCATATAAAAACTTTTTAATCCGAGTTCATATGCAAAAGTTATGCCCATTTTACTAAATTCCAGAGAGATTTTGCAAATAAAGTCGAAATTTATATTTGTAAATTTTCCAAACAACTAGACCACATATCACATGGGAAACTTATTTTCTTTTTTTTTGACATTTCCATCATTTTATTTTATTTTTTAAAACTGAAAAGGCGGTCCATGGGGGGTGCATTTCGTGAAATTTTCAGCCACCTAGAAAGTTAGTAATGGCGCACCTTCACAAAGTGCGCCATTACTATGTGTATAACTTGGTCAAACCTTGGTCAAAGTTAGTAATGGCGCACTTTGTATAGGTGCGCCATTACTAAGTTTGACATAGTAATGGCGCACCTATGAAAAGTGCGCCATTACTAAGTTTGACCAAGGTTTGACCCAGTGATACTCATATTTATGGCGCACTTTCTGAAGGTGCGCCATTACTATGTCAACTTAGTAATGGCGCACCTATGCAAAGTGCGTCATTACTATGTGTATGTCTGGGTCAAACCTTGGTCAAACTTAGTAATGGCGCACTTTTCACCTGGTGCGCCATTACTGTTTTGGTTACTAATGGCGCACTACACATGGTGCGCCATTACTATTTAGTAATGGCGCACCACATGTATAGTGCGTCATTAGTGTCCATATTGGCTATAGCTGTTTTCCTAGTAGTGTAGCTACTAGCTATGGACCCGTAGGTCTGTGGTGGACTACTCTCGCATCATCAGAGGGGCAATGGAGTTGATGTAGATGCCCTCCGTGATCGAATCCCCCTCCGGCAGATTACCGGAAAAGGCTCCAAGATTGGATCTCTCGGAAATGAAGGCTTCTGGTGGCGGAAAAGTATTTGCGTTCCTCTTTTTGGTATTGGGGGAATATTTGGGTATTTATAGGATGAAGATTAGGGCTAGGACTCCTGTCAGGGAGTCACAAGCCTGCCAGGCGCGGCTAGGGGGGTGGTCGCGCCCCCTGGCTTGTGACCTCCTGGCAGGTCCCTTGCCTTGCACTCCAAGCCTGGTAGGTCTCTTCTGTTCCAAACAAAAATCATCGCCAAGATTTTATTCCATTTGGACGTCGTTTAATATTCCATATCTGCAATACTCAAAAACAAGGAAAAAATAAAAATGGGCACTAGGGTCTAGATTAATAGGTTAGTCCCAAAAATAATATAAAATAGCTTATAATTGCATATAAAACAACCAAAACAGATAATATAATAGCATGGAACAATCAAAAATTATAGATACGTTGGAGACGTATCATGCACCAGGAAGAGGGTTCCTGTCAAGGTGATGTGGTATGCTCCTATAATACCACAAGTGAAACATTTGTTCAGAAACAAAAAAAGCATGCCGAGTTTATGCGGTGGCACATAAAAGACCGTAAGAAAAACAGGAAGTTGAGAGCACCCACCAATGGGTCATGGTGGAGAAAGATCGAGAGAAAGTGGAGGGACTTTACAGGTGACCCAAGGAACATATGGTTTAGTTTAAGTGCAGATGACATTAATCCTTTTGGGGAGCAGAGCAGCAAGCATAGCACATGGCCTGTGACTCTATGTATGTAACCTTCCTCCTTGGTTGTGCATGAAGCGGAAGTTCATTATGATACCAGTGCTCATCCAAGGCCCTAAGCAACCCGGAAATGACATTGATGTGTACCTAAGCCCATTAGTTGATAAACTTTTACAACTATGGAATGGAAAAGGTGTACGTGTGTGGGATGAGAACGAACAGGAGGAATTTGACCTACATGCGTTGTTGTTTGTAACCAGCAATGATTGGACTGCTCTCAATAACCTTTAAGGACAGACAAACAAGGGATACCACACATGCACGCACTGTTTAGATGACACTGAAAGTATATATTTGGACAAATGCAGGAAGAATGTTTACCTAGGGCATCATCGATTTCTTCTGACCAACCATCAATGACGAAAGAAAGGAAAGCATTTCAAAGGTGAGGCAGACACCGGAAGAAGCCCGCCCTCCGTATTGGTGATCACATACTTGATATGGTCAATGATTTACAAGTAATCTTTGGAAAGGTTCGTGGCAGACTATTTGTTTTGACTGGCGATGAGGGACGCGCACCCATGTGGAAGAAGAAATCTATATTTTGAGACCTAGCCTATTTGAAAGACCTAGAGGTCTGCTCTGCAATCAACGTGATGCATGTAACGAAGAATCTTTGCGTGAACCCGCTAGGCTTCTTGGGAGTGTATGGGAAGACAAAAGATACACCGGAGGCACGAGAGGACCAGCAACGTGTGCACGAAAAAGACGGCATGCATCCAAAGCAGTATGAAGGTCCTGCCAGCTACGCTCTTACCAAAGAAGAGAAGGAAATCTTCTTTGAATGCTCGCTCACTATGAAGGTCCCGTATGGCTTCTCATCGAACATAAAGGGAGTAATAAATATGACAGAGAAAAAGTTCCAGAACCTAAAGTCTCATGGCTGCCACGTGATTATGACGTAGTTGCTTCTGGTTGCATTGAGGGGGCTTCTACCGGAAAACATTCAATTAGCCATTGTGAAGCTATGTCCATTCCTTAATGCAATCTCTCAGAAGGTAATCGATCCAAAAATCCTACCAAGATTAAAGAGTGATTTGGTGCAATGTCTTGTCAGTTTCGAGCTGATGTTCCCACCATCCTTCTTCAATATCATGACGCGCGTCCTAGTTCAACTAGTAGATGAGATTAGCATTCTGGGCCTCGTATTTCTACACAATATGTTCCCCTTTGAGAGGTTCATGGGAGTCTCAAAGAAATATGTTCGTAACTGTGCTAGGCCAGAAGGAAGCATCTCCACGGGCCATCAAACAGAGGAGGTCATTGGGTTTTGTGTTGACTTCTTTCCTGACCTTAAGACAATTGGTCTCCCTCAATCACGGTATGAGGGGAGACTGACTGGAAAAGGCATGCTAGGACCAGACACAATAATATGTAGGGACGGGCATTCTTGGTCTCAAGCACACTACACAGTTCCACAAAATTCAACCATGGTGACCCCGTATGTCAATGAACACAAGAATATTCTGTAGCGAAGCAGTATCACCATCACACGGGGTCAAATGGCTACTACAAAGCCCAGTCGTTGTGGGACAAAGCTGATTAAGACCTGCTTGCTAAGAATGTCCACCCAAATACATTGCACTGGCCAGATCGGTCAAGGACTTGGTTCTTCAGGGTTGTGGGAACTTTGGACCCAGAAACAGGGAAGCGTGTCTGGATGAAATCTCAACTTGCAACACCAATCACAAAGCTTTAGGAATCAATCAAGGCAGCACACGAAGGGACGTTCATTCCCGACAAAGATAAGGACGAGCTGACAGAGGCCCTCGGGAATCCTGAACACCATGGACGAACATGAGGTACATCAGGCTCCGTTCCGTGGAAGCATGGGTTTCCCAATAGAGGTGGTTATAGAAGCCAAGAGAGAAAGAGGAAACTGCAAGCAAGTGAAATGGAGAAGCTCAATGCAAGCTTAGCAAAACTAGAGGAACTTGAGCGGCACAAAGATCCTTCCTTTGACGCCGCCCGAGAAGCTGCCCCACCATCTCAACGGAGAAGCAGCGTGGCTTCCACGGAGCTCGTTCAGCCTGATTTCACGGCTCCTCGCTACCCCGTGGATAGTATCACGGAGGCTCAACAATGCGAGTGGTGTCTACTACACAACCTTCTTCTTGTAGACTCGTGTTGGGCCTCCAAGCGCAGAGTTTTGTAGGACAGTGGCAATTTTTCCTCAAGTGGATGACCTAAGGTTTATCAATCCGTGAGAGGTGTAGGATGAAGATGGTCTCTCTCTCAAGCAACCCTGCAACCAAATAACAAAGAGACTCTTGTGTCCCCAACACACCCAATACAATGGTAGATTGTATAGGTGCACTAGTTCGGCAAAGAGATGGTGATACAAGTGCAATATGGATGGTAGATATAGGTTTTTGTAATCTAAAAATATAAAAATAGCAAGGTAACAAGTAACAAAAGTGAGCACAAACGGTATTGGAATGCTTAGAAACAAGGCCTAGGGTCCATACTTTCACTAGTGCAATCTCTCAACAATACTAACATAGTTGAATCATATGTAAATCCCTCACGTGCGACAAAGAGTTCGCTCCAAAGTTACAAATAGCGGAGAACAAACATAGAAATTATTGTAGGGTACGAACCACCTAAAAGTTATCTTTTTTGAACAATTTTATGAGCTATCCCTATAAGTGTCACGAACAGCCCTAGAGTCCGTACTAAGATAACACCTTAAGATACACATCAATCAAAACCCTATTGTCGTCTAGATACTCCAATGTCACCACAAGTACCCATGGGCTTGATTATACGATATGCATCACATAATTTCAGATTCATTAATCCACACAAAGAACTTCAAAGAGTGTCCCAAAGTTTCTACCGAAAAGTCAACACGAAAACGTGTGCCAACCCCTATGCATAGATTCCCAAGGTCACGAAACCCGCAAGTTGATCACCAAAACATACATCAAGTGAATCAATAGAACACCCCATTGTCACCACAGATATCCCATCGCAAGACAAACATCAAGTGTTCTCAAATCCTTGAAGACTCAATCCGATAAGTAAACTTCAAAGGGAAAACTCAATTCATAACAACTAGATAGAGAGGGAAAACACTCCATATGATTCATCTATATTAATAAAGCTCGCGGTACATCAAGATCGTGCCATCCCAAGAACACGAGAGAGAAAGATATCAAACACATAGCTACTCGTACATACCCTCAACCCCGAGGGTGAACTACTCCCTCCTCATCATGGAGAGCGTTAGGATGATGAAGATGGCCTCCGATGATGGTTTCCCCCTCTGGCAGGGTGCCAGAACGGGCTCCCGATTAGTTTTTCGTGGCTCTAGAGGTTTGCGGCGGTGGAACTCCCGATCTAGGTTCTGCGTTGGTTTTTTTTGGTATTTACAGGAATTTATGGCAGTGGAAATAAGTCAGGATGGGCCACGAGGGAGTCACAAGCCTGCAAGGCGCGCCTCTAAGGCTTGTGACTGCCTCGTGGGTCTTCTGGCCCAACTCCGATGCTCTGTGGGTCTCTTCTGGTCCAAAAAAATACACTGTAAAGTTTTATTCCGTTTGGACTCCGTTTTATATTCCTTCTCTGTAAAACCCAAAAACACGGAAAAAAGGAACTGGCACTGGGCTCTAGGTTAATAGGTTAGTCCCAAAAATAATATGAAGTTGTAGTAAAATGATTGTAAGACATCCAAGAATGATAATATAGCAGCATGAAACAAGCAAAAATTATAGATACGCTGGAGACGTATCAGTGAGCTAATGACGAGATGCCAGAACCTAACCTTCAAGGTGGCAGTCGGCTCTGTTCTACCTCCTCGAGCTGAGGGAACTTTCCATTGCTGTCCGATTCCACATGGCTATGTCATTGTGACGGTGGATGAAATAATGGATGGATATGAGGGGCTCGAGCTTGACAACCCTACACATGAAGAGGATATTATTCTTCTGGAAAATGCTGCGAGGAGTACCTGCCTATGGAGAAAGGAGTACATCAAGCTTCCAAACTGGAAGCCTCAGCAGACTCAGACTCCTCGGATGCGTCAGGGCACTCCGCCTCCTCCTCCTCCTCCTCCTCCTTCGCCTCCTCCGACGCATGAGGCCACTCCGCCTCCTTTGGCGTGTGAGGCCACTCCGCCTCCTCCGGTGCGTCAGGCCACTCAGCCTCCTCTGGTGCATCAGACCACACCGCCTCCTCCTCCTCCTCCTCCGACGCGTTAGGCCACTCCGCCTCCTCCGGCGCGTCAGCCATGACGGAAGAGACACGCCACCGCTCCAGTGGCTAGCAGTACAATATGCGGAAAGAAATACAAGTTGGTCCAAGCCTTAAGCCTCTTCCAAAGTTACCATACGAGAGGACTGACAAAGAAAACGATGACATCAGTAAAGCCGAAGTGAAGGCCCATTTTGCACGGAAACATCTACCTCCGAAGGAAACGATATATCCGGTGAAAGCGAAGCGCACTGTGGATGCCCTGAAGCGGCCATCACCGCCTCCGCTGCCATCAAACTATGAACGCTAAATTGTAAAGACATATAATGAAGCGCAGCGGTTGGGAAGTACTTCTAGTGATGCAGGAGTCAAAGAACGAAGAAGTGGGAAAACAATTCCCTAGCTTGGCGAACAGGAGAAGCAATCGTGCCCCCCGCTCAAGGTGTCTAGTGATATTGCTAATCATCCGGTGCTACTGCTCGGTACCAATCCTGCTGATTACTTGGGCGATGATGTACATTTTGAAACGGCTAAGGTAGTAGTACAAGACTTTAAATACGAGCACGGGAAGCTTCTCGTCAAACCTGATCATCCTCGTCTAACAACGATGTTGTACAAATTGCATGAGTGGTACATGAAAACCTACAGGAAGTCTAGGAAAGACAGTATGATGATCAGAATTAAGAAAGAGCACAACTTCCTTGGACTCGACCTGATGCCTAATGAATTTATGGAGTTATTTCAGTTATACAATCAACAGGCCCTCGACAAACAACTCATGACTTGCTAATGTCTGTAAATATTGATTCTAATTTTCATCAATAACATTATCATGCTTGCTTATCAGTTTGATTGAACTCTATTCTCGTAAAGTGCTTGTATCAGGCACCCAGGACTGTTTTATGTGGATACTACGTATGCGAGTTCATTCGCCACTCGACCTCTGAGCGGGGCTTATCTGACAAAAAATTTGAAGTACGTAAATAATAATCACAATTTTATTTTATATATTACCATCGATTGTGTTGAGTTTCATTCATATATATGTATTGACCCCCTTCTTTAAATTAGATCTGGAAGATGTCAGATGAACTCCTACCATATGATCGCATACGAGCAACTCAAGAGGAATTGGTGGGATTCTTTCTTGAGCACGTCATACCTAAAGACGGAGAATACCATGTGGAATTGCGATTGGGTCTTAGGTAGATGATGTTAGAGATTGTAAGAGATGTTATATTGTATATATGTAGTAACGTCGGATAGATATACGAAAACTTGTTGTTCAACCAAGCACGGAGAAATATATGTCACTTCTCTATATATGTTCATGACGACCTTGCGTAATTAATGGTTTCCTTCATTTGCTTACTAGCTAGCGTCGAGTTCTCTCTATATGTATAGTAGCTAGCGTCGACCAAGCACGGAGAAAGAGAGGTCACTTCTCTCTATTAGCTAGCTAACACAATATGAAACCCCTAAATTAACCCTCCAAAACCCCTAAACCCCCTTCCAAAAAAAACCAACGCCTGCGAGCTGCTGACGTGTGGCTGCCTTTTGGTCCCGGATGGTGTTACCAACGGGGACAAAAGGTACTATTGCCTGGGCGCCCCGCAACGGCCACGTGAAGCCCCTTTGGTCCCGGTTCGTAAGCAAACCGGGACTAAAGGTTTTGGGTATTAGTCCTACTTGTTTTGTCCTGGTTCCAGAACCAGGACTAAAGACCCTCTAAAACCAGAACTAGTTCCCTGTTTTCTACTAGTGACTATCATAAAAACATGTAATGTGCCAAGAGCTACTTGTGTATTTATATCTCCATCATCAAATCACCATACAAGATGACAATGGACAACAAACAAAACTTAGGAACAACCATAAATCATTCATGCATCAGGATATGTAAGTAACCAAGAAACAAATGTTGCATATATTTGTCATGCAGGACTTCGGCTTACATGCTATAAATATATAAACAAATCAGTTGTTAACATGAATAGAAAAATCCATAACCAAGCCATAGTCCCTCATTTGTCATCGCTAATGATAATGATAGCAAAGAACAGAATAGACATAGGTAAACAAATAAAAAAACGGGGATTTTTCCTAGCTAGCTAGCCCTCTTGTTCAAATGGATCGACTGATAGATGTATCATCAATGATGCTTCAAACAAAATAAAGCTAACATGAATAAGTTAGATCACCTGAAGGAAAGGTTGTGATTGGAAGAGGAGCAACTCGCGGACGAAGAAGTCGTATACTCCAAAACGACACTCTTTGCCGCTGGAGTGAGAATAGGCGTGCTATCGGAGACCAGCTAGGGAGGCCCTTGCCTCATGCCATGTGGCCAGGTTATGGAGACGAGTATGCAGCTCCATCTTTACGCACACACGAGCGTGGCAGTTGTAGAAACTTATAAGGGCATCTTCAATAGCTGTAAGATAGTTGTTGGTAAACTTTGCCACCTAGGATATATGATGATGTGGCAATAAATAAATGAGGAGAGGGGGGAAAGTTGTATGTAGATTAACCAACAGCTCTTGCACAAGCTCCAAGGCTAAATAGAGAGCAATTGCATTTATTCCCTCTTCTCCTATTGGATAATATAGATGCAACCATTGGAGTAGTTGTATGATCCCTTGTTGATTGATGACATGGACAATTTTTACCAACAATACTACATACAAACTATTGGATATGCACCAAGATAATAGATTTAGCATCGATTGCCACCTATTACCTACAACATAAAGCCCCGTTCAGAATATTAGTAAATAAAACTCTCTATTTGTGTATTTCAAACAACCTAGAGCATAAAACAACATTCAGGATAGCGAGAATATACTTAAGGGATGAGCTTACTACTTTGCAAGAAGAAAACACAAAAGTTGATGATGAAGAACTTCTGATGGTAAGGAATAAAATTCACGAATTGTTATAGACAAATCCACCCACTTATTCTGGACCAATGGTATGTTATGTGTCCTTGCTGTGAAGGTGCATAAGAAGGATTGTTGCAAAAGCTATGTTGTCCATGCAAATAAAATAAAATCCATGTACAAGTTAGTACTTTTTTTGAAAATAAATGATTGAGGTTCTATTAATGAAACAAATCCATTGAATTGCCCCGACGTCGGATCTGATTGAGAAAACATGCATGCATCCAAGTATTTTCTTTTTCAATGGTTCGCTTGCACTTGGGACAAGGCTTCAAATTGGCTAGTATCCTAGAAAACAGAACCAACAAGTGGTGAATAAATAAAAAAATATGAAAACAACTAAGCATAAATACGTAATGTATCTACAAAGATGCATCATTATTGTATTTATGTTTCATTTTTTCATAAAAGGAGTTTGAAGGATAGATCAATAGCAGCCAAAAGAGTAGTTAAGAATCTAAGTTTCAGTTTCAAACCTATTTTGCTACAAGGTCTTTCTTCTTCTCCGCCAAATAATGGTGTGCCTTCTTATTAAATCTTTTCTTTTTCTTCATGATATTTAGTGCACTATCAGAGAAGGTTATTTGTAGCCCAATCACTCACAACACTTGTAGCTTGAGCACATAGCATCATCAAATGGGATTGGGATCTAACAACAATTCAGAGAATCCCTAGAACAAACGTGTCATGGTTGCGGTCGGACACCATCAAGGAGACCTAATAACAACAAAGTTAAGTCAACCGGGAATCAATGCGAGTTATGTTAAAAAACAAAGGAATCAATGTCAGTAAATGCAAAATTAATGTAACCAAACTATCATGTTGATGTACATCCGATAGAAATAAGAACGCGGGGTAATTAGTCACCAAAATATAACTACACCTTAAATATCCCCAAGTCCTACAACTTGCATAGAATGTGATGATTTAGTCCAAAACTTGTAAAAGTGCACCCCACAGTCCTACAACTTGCACCCAATGTGACGATTTAGTCCTAGGCCAATCACAATGCGCCAGCTGGCAGCCAGGTGGTGGACCGGTCCTCCCCTGCCGTTTTCCCAAACCCCTTGCCTTTTTTCTCTTTTCCACCCGCAATCCACCCCACCCGAATTAAATTTGTTGGAGCGAAGCTTTGCGTTCGGTTCGCTCTCGCACGTTCGTGTGTCCTGTCGGGGGCGACAGGACCGCTCCGTCGATCGCTCGCTAATGAAGTCACCAACTGCGTCGTCGTCGCTGGAGTTCTTCCCACCGGAGCCACCGCCGTCCGCTCACCTCGTCCGGGATTTTCGGTGTCTTCCCGCCGGACTACTGTGAGCCATCTTCTCCTCTCTGCTCCGCTCTTTTCTCCTCTACTCCGCTCTCTTCTGCTCCTGCTCTGCTCCACCGTGTTCCTCTAACCTCCATGGTCGTAGATCTTGTGTAGTGCTGCTGGTTTTGTAGGGTTGTTTCAGGCTTGTAGATCTTGGGTTTTGTGATGATTTTGTGCTCGGGTTTGGCATGCTAGCTAGGGTTTTGGCCAGATGATCATGTGTATGATATTATGGTTTATAAGTTTATTTCGGCAATAAACATTGTGGCGAAAGTATGTTCATTTCTTGAAGTTAGTACCTTTGTGCTCTTTGGAGATGCCTTAGTCCTATGAATGTCTGAACATGTTGTTAAATTGCTGAACTTTTGTCTCTAGTTAACCGAATCTTGGTTGTAGTTTCCTCAATTTTGTTAATAAACTGAATTTAGTTGCTACAGTTAATTCAACATAACTGAATAAATTAAATGAACTAACCTTTTGACTTGAGTAAAGTTAACTGAATAATTCCATGTAGTGTAGTTATTTGAATAATTTCGGTTATTTGAATAAGTTCACTCATCCTCTTCTGACGGGGGTGAGTCCTCTGACCAAGAGGAGCAGGAGGAGCATGAGGTTGTTGTCGTCTCCAAAGACGAGCAGGAGGTGATAATGTGTGCGTCCGTCGTCAACGCCAAGGAGGGAGGCCCAGAGCTCCCAATTGATGTGGAGGCACTGCCAGACGTGCCCGACATCGTCAAGATGGAGGTTTAGGAGGACCAGCTTGTGGTGGATGACAAGAAGAAGAGGAAGAAAGCAGTGGAGAAGCCTCTTGCAGGGCCGGTGCGCCGCTCAAAGCGTCTCAAGCGCCTGAAGAACTGAAGATTCAACAAATCTGAAGATGCAGTTAGCAAGATTGAAGAAATGAAGAAGTTAGCAGTTATGTATGCTAATTAGTTATAGATTTCAACATATAAGTTATCTACAAGTTATCATGACTTAAGTATTTTGTGTTAAGTGTGTTGGTTGAAGCACCTAAGTTATCTGTACTGAAGTGTGTTGGTTTAAACAGCTAAGTGTGTTGCTCATGCTATCTTGCTTGACTTGCTATTGTCTTGCTCTACCTTGCTGCTGTGTTGATGTGCCTTGTTGCTATGTGCTGCTGATGTCTCCTCTTGTGTGTTGTCTGGACCATATATAGCATATATGTAGCATGCATGCTTTGACCATATATAGCATGGATTCAGTTAACATGCCTGGACCATATAGCAGATTAGTGTATGTTCTAGAATTCAGTTAGAACATGCTATAATGAGTTAAACTAAAACAAATCCAGTTCAAAAAATTCAGTGAATTAATTCAGGAGATTCAATAAACAACAAGGAACATTAATGACAACAATTTAATTGAAAATGAAAACACACATAAATTAGAACACACATAAATCAGAGCACTTAAACTTCACAAATAGTTCAGTACACAAAGAAGATCAGAGACCTTCAAGTTCACACATACTCCAGTACACATATTACTAAAATCACCTCAAGTTCATGAAATTAAAGCTAGTACAAATTATGTGAGCAATACAACAACAATGCATCACTCAAATTCATCAAGGATCTCCTTCATCTTCGTTATCTTGCACTTGGTGTCCTCTTTATGTTTGAAGAGGTCACCAATCATGTACTCCAGTTTCTTCTTCTCTTGCTTTAACCGATCCCTCTCCAACACAAGATTATCCCTCTCTTGCATCAATTTACCATTATGATCCGTGAATTGGTCCCTCTCTTGCTTCATCAAGTCCCTCTCTTTCTTTGCCTTGGCTCTAACAACCTGGTGAATATTAGTGGCAGACTTGTCACTAATCTTCTTCTTCTCCAGCTTTGCATTTAGGTCAATTAATGCAATCTAAGTGCTTCCTAGCTGTTCGATTGCTTGCTCCTTGTCAGCAACCATCTTAGCAAAATCCACCTTGAAAAACCTCAGATCTTTTTTCCATTTTTTCCTTCTCTTTCAGGATCTTAAAGTTTTCTTCAGCATTCACAACATTTTGCCTGAGCCTCAGCTTGTTCTCATCTTCATACATGTCCCAAATGTTTCCTAAAGCCATCTTTAGTTGAGGAGGCCACTCTGGATCAACCCACTGCACATAGTTGCATTTTGATCCTACCTGACGATTTAAACAAATAACAGTTCATAGTTAAGGAAAAACTGTGCAAGAAATTCAGAATCCAGAGTTAACAGTTAAGTGTTAAAATGCAGAGTTCAGTGTTAAAATGCAGAGTTAACTGTTAAAATTCAGAGTTAAGTTAACTGTTAAAATTCATACTTAACTGTTAAAATCCAAAGTGCACTGTTAAATTCCAGAGTTCAGATTTGACTGTGAAATTACAGATATGAGTGTTAAATTACAGACTTCCCTCTTTAACAATCAGACTTAACATTGAGACTTCACTGTTAACAAGCTAAAGCTAACATTCAGACTTCACTGCTAACATTCAGACTTTAGTTCAGTGCTAACATTAATGAACTAAATACACTCAGATTTGACAACATTAACATGGCATCATTAACATTGGCTATAAAATTAACATTGCATCATTGGCATTGGCATTGGTATTGGTATTGGATACTAACCTTTTGTCCACAGCCTAGGAACCTCCTGCCACTATCCACAGATTCAAAATCCACTAACTTCTGACACACTGCAAGGTGCTCACATCTAGCACCAAGTTCTGTAGCAAGGCCGCTCCATTCAGAGCAGTTAATGGTGGTAGGTTCCTAAAAACAAATGGTGGTAGTGCAATTTAGGAAAATTTTCCCCATTTGAACCCTAAACCTAGCCATCTGATTTAGAGGACTTACCGGACTGGTGACTGATTTGCTGTTCGATGATGAGGTTGCAGAATCGTTCTAGGAAACCATGGCGAGTGAGAAGATTGATAACGGTGGCACCAAGCTTGACGGCAACGGCGGCGATATGGATAAGTGCAGATGGGGTGGAGCTGGGGCGGACGCGAAGCTCCCCTCCGACAGATTTAATTCAGGTGGAAGTGCAGGTGGGGTTCGGTGGAGACTATGGTGGACTGCGGGTGGAAAAGAGAAAAAGGCAGGGGGGTTTGGGCAAAACGGCAGAGGAGGACCGGTCCAGCACCTGGCTGCCAGCTGGCGCATTGTGACTGGCCTAGGACTAAATCGTCATTGGGTGCAAGTTGTAGGACCGTGGGGGTGCACTTTTACAAGTTTTGGACTAAATCATCACATTATATGCAAGTTGTAGGACTTGGGGTGCTTTTAACTCATTTTTCTACAAGGTCTTTGGTCTTCTCCGCCAAATAATGGTGTGCCTTCTTATTAAATCTTTTCTTTTTCTTCATGATATTTAGTGCACTATCAAAGAAGGTTATTTGTAGCCCAATCACTCACAACACTTCTAGCTTGAGCACATAGCATCATCAAATGGGATTGGGAGCTAACAACAATTGAGAGAATCCCTAGAACAAACGTGTCATGGTTGCGGTCGGACACCATCAAGGAGACCTAATAACAACAAAGTTAAGTCAACCGGGATTCAGTGTCAGTTATGTTAAAAAACGAAGGAATCAATGCCAGTAAATGCAAAATTAATGTAACCAAACTATCATGTTGATGTACACTCGATAGAAATAAGAACACGGGGTAATTAGTCACCAAAATATAACTACACCTTAAATATCCCAAAGCACAGAGTTGACATGTCATTAAGTTAATTGCTTGGTATTTTTTCTGATGAAAATGAGGATACCTGTTAGAGCATAAACGCACAATAGCATGTATTTAGTTGCAACACACACAAAAAGTTAACATACTACAGTTTACTGCCCATGTCGTTCCATGATGCAAATTCCAATGCCTAGACTAATTAGAACACATTGATGTGGCCTTCGAACTCGCAAGCAAAGATTTGGTCAAAAGAAGAACAACTGAAAAAAACTGGCCCTTTTCTTCCCAAATCAAAGGAAGTTACTACCATATGACTAGGGGTTGGACTGACAAATGTAGTTTCATTGCAATCCGCTTTAACTTATCAAAAGGGATTGGCACCGATAGATGAGCCATTTGACTGACAAATGCAGCTTCATTGCAATCCACTTCAACTTATCCAAAGGGATTGGTACCGGTAGATGAGCCAGTTGACGTCGTCTTGCTGGCGCAACACGTTCTCTTGGGAGTCGTTGGCACACGTCCTAGTCGTCGGGGAGTAGCAATGGATACCCACCGTTTGTCAGGTCAAACGTGACCGACCATGCACGCTGGCCCCGGACATCAATGCGGCGCTGCGGCACGCCATATGCTTCGACAACCACTATTGACGGACATCGCCTTGCTGTTGGACCGCAACGCCTGCCACACATTGCGAAATCCAACCGCCGGACGTTGCCGCTGCCGCCGTCACATGCCCTCACATCAGTGCTCCAATAGCCATGTCTCGCACCGCTCAATCATCGCGCAACCGCGTCGCAGATCCATATGTCGCTGCCGTTGCCACTCATGGCCCTTAGGAGACATGGCTACGAGGCTCAAAATGGAGAATTTCTTGATGGGACTGGGTCCTACCATCGACAGCCAGGACCGCGACCGCGGAATGGGCGAGGAGGAGGAGAGAGGGGAGAAAGATAGGATTGGGAACGACAGGGTGCGAAGATGAGGAGGCCTCGTGCGCGTCAGACGTGTGTTCATGGGTCTATTTTCCTTTACCTTTTTTTTCGCTCAGGGATGCAAAAAATGAGTGAGGAAAGATAATACGTGGATGAGAACGTGAAGATCGAGCCATCATGACATTCGATCTTTTTATTAGGAAAACGTTCCCTGCCGGTGATACGTCTCCAACGTATCTATAATTTTTTATTGTTCCATGATATTATATTATCAACTTGGGATGTTTTATATGCATTTATATGTTATTTTATATCATTTTTGGGACTAACTTATTAACTCAGTGCCCAGTGCCAGTTTCTGTTTTTCCGTGTTTTTGACCTTTTTCAGATAAGAATATTAAACGGAGTCCAAACAGAATAAAACCTTCGGGATGATTTTTTCCACGACAGAACAGATCTAGAAGACTTGAGAACCAAGGCAGAGGGCCACGGAGGAGGCCACGAGCCCCCTAGGCACGCCCCAGGGGGGTGGGCGCGCCTAGCAGGCTCGTGGGCCCCTCGTGCCTCCTTTGCCCTACCTCTTTCGCCTATAAATTCCCTAAAATCCCAAAGTCAACAGAGGGAGCCATGAAAATACTTTTCCGCCGCCGCAAGCTTCTGTTACCGCGAGATCCCATCTGGGGACCGTTCTGGTGTCCTGCCGGAGCGGGATTCGGACACGGAGGGCTTCTTCATCAACACCATTGCCTCTTCGATGATGCGTGAGTAGTTCACCATAGACCTTCGGGTCCATAGCTAGTAGCTAGATGGCTTCTTCTCTCTCTTTGATCTTCAATACAAAGTTCTCCATGATCTTCATGGAGATATATCCGATGTAACTTTCTTTTGCGGTGTGTTTGTCGAGATCCGATGAATTGTGGATTTATGATCAAATTATCTATGAATATTATTTGAGTCTCCTCTGATTTCTTATATGCATGATTTCGTATCCTTGTAAGTCTCTTCGAGTTATGGGTTTCGTTTGGCCAACTTGATCTATAATTCTTGCAATGGGAGAAGTGCTTGGTTTTGGGTTCATACCGTGCGGTGTCCTCACCTAGTGACAGAAGGGGTAGCGAGGCACGCATCGTGTTGTTGCCATCAAGGGTAAAAAGATGGGGTTTATATCATATTGCATGAATTTATCCCTCTACATCATGTCATCTTGCTTAAGGCGTTACTCTGTTTGTTATGAACTTAATACACTAGATGCATGCTGGATAGCGGTCGATGTGTGGAGTAATAGTAGTAGATGCAGAAAGTATCGGTCTACTTGTCTTGGACGTGATGCCTATATGTATGATCATTGCCTTAGATATCGTCATGACTTTGCGTGATTCTATCAATTGCTTGACAGTAATTTCTTCACCCACCGTAATACTTGCTATCATGAGAGAAGCCTCTAGTGAACACTATGGCCCCTGGGTCTATTTTAAACATTATATATTCAGATCCATACAAAAATACCCAAAATACCTTGCTGCACTTTTATTTATTTATTTTTATTTACCTATTATCACTATCAGATCTCACGTTGCAAGTAATCGTAAAGGGATTGACAACCCCTTTATCGCGTTGGGTGCAAGTTTGTTTGTTTTTGCGCAGGTGCCTTGGTGCCTCATCTTGATACTCCTACTGGATTGATACCTTGGTTCTCAAACTGAGGGAAATACTTATCTCTACTTTGCTGCATCACCCTTTCCTCTTCAAGGGAAAAACCAACGCAAGCTCAAGAAGTAGCAGCCGGCAGGCCGGCAGAAGCTTTCAGTCGGACTCACGTGTGGCGTTGGATCTAACTTCATCCAACACACCGCGCACATCCTCCCCCAGGTCCATACGTTGCAGGGCCCATGAACCGCTTATCCCGTTGGAACCATCCAACTTTTTTGCTGGAACCAACGTCGGTAGGTGCTACATCGATGGAAAATGTTACAACCGCATTTGACAAAATTGACATGAGCAGTAAAAAAGGCATCGGTGGAACCAACATCGAAATTTGCTACATGCTTCTTCCGACATCACAATTTTGTTACAACCAGCATCACAATTTGCATTTTGCTAGATCGCACATGGCATCTCTATTTTTGCTACAACCGGCAATGAAAAAGCTACAACCAGCAAACAGTTTTGTTTTGCTACAACCACAGTTTTCCTACAACCAATTTTTTTGCTACAATCGGCATTCAAATCATTGTTGCAACCGTTGTTGCATTTTGCTACCACCGGTGATTTTTTTGCTACATCCATCATGCCAAAGCTGAGACCGGCGACGGTGGCGAGATGTTTTGCTGCAACCTTCATATGATTTTGCTACTACCGGCGGATTTTTTTTTGCTACATTAATTACGCCGAAGTTGAGACCGGCGACGGCGGCAAGCTGATTTTGCTGCAACTGTTCTTTGATTTTGCTACCATCGATAAGTTTTTTGGTACATTCATTATGCTTCGGCGAGGCGAAGCTACGTCCATGGCATGCGCGGGCGGCGGGTGCGAGATCCATCCATGGCGAGCGCGGGCGGAGTTGCATCCATGACAGCACATCCATGGTAGCACGAGAGCTGCATCCTTTTTTGCTACTACCGTATTTTTGATTTGTTGAAACTAGCACGTTTTTGGTTTATTGCTACCATCATCTTTTGGCTACAAGTGACACCGTCGTCGCCATTGATGCTGCAACCGGAGGTGGGCAGCACCGACGAGGTATAGTGCTGTAGTCAGCGCCATGGAGCTACCATGGATGCAATAGAGAAGGCAAACCAAGAAGCTGCTACTGGGGATCAATGGTTTTTTTTCCTGCGATTTTGATGATGGGGAGCGTGGTCAGCGACAGAGCTGGCCAAACGGGCCGTGCTTTTTGGGCCGGCCCAAAAGCACGGCGGCCCAGCACATTACGGGTTGGGCCCGGCACGATTTAATCGGACTGTGCCAGGCCCGCAGCCCGCCTCGGGCCGTGCCTGGGCCTGAAGGCTGGGCATGCGGGCCGGCACGACACGGCCCATTTAGCTTTATTTTTATTTTTTATTTATATATATATATAATACAAAAAATAGCCCACTAGGCCAAAATCGGACCCAAAATCAGCCCCAAAAAGCCCATAGTCTAGCAGTCCAACGGGCCTAGCGTGCCGACGGGCCAGCCCGTTTAGCTCCCGGGCCGTGCTTGAACCAGTGGGGTCAACATGCGGGCCGGCACAGCACGGCCCGTTTACTAAACGTGCCTGGGCGGGCCGTGCCGTGCCGGCCGGCCCGTTTGGCCAGGTCTGGTCAGCGACCCGTCGGGCACAAATGAGTGAGGGTGGTTGGCGGAAGACGACCGTCGCAGGGAGAGATGGAGCGTCCGCCATGGCTTTTTCCCGATGTTTTTTTCATTCGTTTCAGATGCGAACACAGGGTGAAAGAGACGATTGGAAAGCGATCGAACGGCTGCGCGTGAATCGGATGCGCGCGGCGACCGGCCGAATTTGGGCCGGTCGACCGGCGTCTATCACTGCCCTTTTTATATTAATATAATAGAGATCAATCAAAGGAAAATTCGTTTCTGAGTCCAGGCTCATCTACACCTGCCGATGGAAAAAATAAAAACAAATACTAGAAAAATTCAAAAAATTCCATTTTTTTGTGTGGTACATATTTTGATGCGTGAGGTCTGCTCCAAATTTCAACTTATTTGAACATCCGAGCAGCTCTCAACAAAAAAGACAAATCGGGTCAACAAATTTGGTGAACAGTAAACCTTTTTTTCAGACCCCGATTTGTCTTTTTTGCTGAGAGCTTCTCAAATGTCTAAATAAGTTGAAATTTGAAGCGAACCTCACGCATCAAAATATGTACCACACAAAAAAATTTGAATTTTTTTTAATTTTTTTATTATTTATTTTGATTTTTTTCGTGAGCGCGGTTGCAGATGCACCCGAGAGCCGAAATCGCGGGACTTTTAATCCCACGCCCCTCAACTCCCACCTCTAGTTCCACTGGCAAAGGGCCGGGACTGGAATGGTCGAGCCAGACCGGATCGGACCAGCACGGGAGCGGGAGGAGGAATCAGGTGCACGCTGTCCTGTCTGGCCCTCTCCTCTGGTCTCGTTTCGGAGCAGAGCAGCGACGACTCGTCTTGGACTCCCCCCTCCCCTCTCGCTCGCTGCTCCGCCCCGCTCCGCCTCCGCTTCCCGCCCAGTGGACCTCGCTCGCTCGCCCATTCTCACCGCCATTCCGGCGAGGTAACCCCCCCCCTCCCCCTCCCCGTCCTCGGTAGCCAGCAGTCGCCGCGGTTCGAGCGCGTACCACGGGGGCCTCGAGGCAGGCTCCAGGGCTCGCCCCCTCCGCCGCCAAACCCGGGCCAAGCTAGCTAGCTAGGGTTTCCGGTCCCGCAGCTCCGCGGCGCGCCTCTCGCGACCCCCCCGCCTCTCCCCCTGTCGGCCTCCCGCGCGGGCGAGCACTCGCCCCGCGCCCTAAACCCTAGCCCCGCCAGGTCCGAATCTGACGGGCGGGCTCCGGGCTCCTTCTCGCGGCCGCGGGTGGACCGGCGATTCCCGGCTCCGGGCTCCTTCGTGGTGGATAATTCCTGGGATCCTGGATTGGTTCACGCGCGGGTGGGTAGTCTAGTGTAGTGTAGTGCTGTAGGATGCGCACTTCGGCCTGCTGCTTCCTTACCCTGTACCTGTAAATCGGAGGTTAAATCGGAGGGCTGCTGTTTTCTTTGTTGGCGCAGTCATGTATAGTTGCTGGCCGCCCTTTGGTTTGTTGGATTGATCTGTCTGTGCCTGTAAATCGTAGGCAGCGGCGTGCTGTCTGACCGGTCTGTGCGGCATTTTGTGACAGTTTCGTTCAGCTTTTGGTTTCTGAGATGCTGACTAATGGCCACCCCTCGCTCAAGCTGGACCAGGAGAACTTGGGAAACCTTAATTGCTATATGTCCAATTCTTCCGGCATAACTGGACCACTGTAATCCACCGCATTAATTTTGGTCGCGGTTGCAGCTTCAGACCAGAACACCACCTTAGCACGGTTGTTTGCTTGCACATTTGCCAGCCACACTCTAGAGTTTCAGTTCACCCTGATGCTCTCTATTCACGAGTGGTCTTCCTCTGCTTGCAGGAATTAATGGTGGTGTGATCTCTCCTTGTCTTAGCCATGTATATAAAGAAGGTAACTGTGCTACCTTCGGAATGACTTGCCTGTGTCTTTTTTTTATCATGTCGCTGCTTCCTCCTCTTGACGCAATACCTGTCTGTACAGGTTATAATCGAAGGGTTTAAAAGCTACAGGGAGGAGACCTCGACAGAACCTTTCAGCCCCAAAGTTAACGTAGTCGGTAATCTTCCTCTCTCTGTAATGAACTTGGCCATAGGGTTCTGTGGTTCGTGTGTTTTGCTTGTCAGCTGCCTCATGGTAACTTAAGGTGTTGTCACTGTCAGCCTGTCAAACAGCCACCTCCAGGTCTCTGGGGCCTGGACCAGATAATCCTTATGTTGTTGGCTAATTGCATACTTATTGGATGTTGATCCAAGACTCAAGTCATTGTTCAGTGTTTCTCTGACATTTTAGCATCACTCTCTAGATTTGCGTAACCATCACATACACGTTTGAATTAAATAAATGAAATGTGTTGCGACGACCTCTTTTTGTTAAAACCTTTCACTCTATCATGCTTTCATTATTGGATTCCATGGTAGCAATTTCCATTCTTTGTCTTCCCTGATGACATATTGGTTAAGTACTTAAGTATCAGTTTATTGTAAGTATCATAGAAGTCCACTTTAGAGTTCATCGCATAGTTTTTGCGGTGCTAGTCCACTAACATTGATTTAACTGTTTGTTGCAGTTGGCGCAAATGGGTCTGGCAAATCAAACTTTTTCCATGGTAATGCCTTAAAACATGAGATTCTGCTGAATTACTATTCGTTCTTATGGTTATTGACGCTTGTATGCTGCTCCCGTCCTAATTTGGCCATGCTGAATGCTGCAGCTATACGCTTTGTCCTGAGTGACATGTTTCAGAACCTGCGCAGTGAGGACAGGGGAGCTCTTCTCCATGTAGGCCTCCTCTTTCATTGATCAATCTGAATACTTGGAATATGTGACTGGTGTTTGATACTAATAACCATTGCCAGGAAGGTGCTGGACACTCAGTTGTATCTGCTTTTGTCGAGATAATCTTTGATAATTCAGACAACCGTATTCCAGTAAGTCCTCTAGTTTATTAAGTGTTAGTATTTGATTAAAGTTATCCACTTGAGTCTTAAGCTGCATATTTCACTTGTAAAAGTATCAATACCCACATCATCCATATGCGTGTTATTATCATGAAAACTACTCTGCTGCACTTATACGGTTGGTCCAGAGCGACACATCAGCACCTATATTTTGCAGTAGCCTTCTAAATTATGAAATCTGGCTGCAGGTTGATAAAGAAGAGGTACGCTTGCGAAGGACAGTTGCTTCAAAGAAGGATGAATACTACTTGGATGGAAAACATGTCAGGTATGTTGGCTTATGCCCTAAACCGGTAAAACAGTGTTGTACCTTGTCTCTTGCTCAGGTCCACTTTTTATTGCTGTTTTGTTCAGTAAAACTGAAGTCATGAATCTGCTGGAGAGCGCTGGTTTCTCTCGATCTAATCCATACTATGTTGTCCAACAAGGAAAGGTAATAGATATTCATCTGATTGTTCCAAGGATTTGTTCAGATGTAATATTGACAATTTTTCATGTCTAGATTGCATCCCTTACTCTAATGAAAGATTCTGAACGACTGGATCTTCTCAAAGAGATTGGCGGTACGCGTGTTTATGAAGATAGACGTCGGGAAAGCTTGAAAATAATGCAAGAAACAGGCAAGTTTAAATCACCAAAAGTATCTCTATAATCTTTCTAAGTGGCATGTTGACATGTTCATTAACTTCATTAACAGCCAATAAAAGGAAGCAGATTGATCAAGTTGTCCGCTACCTGGAGGAGAGACTGAGAGAACTTGATGAAGAGAAGGAGGAACTAAAGAAGTACCAGCAGCTGGACAAACAGAGAAGATCACTTGAGTATACTATATTGGACCATGAACTAAATGATGCCAGAAATGAATTAACTTCGGTAGGACTCGCCCTTTCTCTTATGTATGTTTACTTTGGGTTTTATTGTGTTCTGTTAGGCAAGTTCTAATAGTCTGTCTTATGAGTGAATGCCTTCAGCTGAGTTTTGATGAACAAACCATTAACATTTCCCACTCAGATGATCCTTCAGCTGCGTTTTGATGAACAAACCATTAACATTTCCCATTCAGATGACCACCCGAGTATCTGTTTTATTGTATTTCACTCTCATGGAAGAACCTCGCCTACCCAACTTGTTTGGGACTAAAGGCTTTGTTGTTTTTGTTGTCTCATGGAAGAACCTTGTGATGCTCTCTCATCAAGACCAAAGAACTTGGTGTAGAAAATTAAAAATGTTTTTTGAAAGCCCAGCGTCCTGTTCTGAGCAGCTGTGTAACTTGATTCTCAAGAAAGCATACAAGGCACTATTTTGAAATATTTATTTCGTTATTTGATTGATGAAGGTAGTGTGGTAATTGGTAAGTTCATTTTTTATTTCTTGAGAAAATGTCTCTGGTATTTTATTGATTGTTTTTGTAACCAGTGGAAACATAAAATAGTCAAAAAAAGTCATTGCATACACATGTTTAGTGTTCTGTTACCCAGCCAGCCTTGTTAGTGAATTTCCTGTGAATTGATGCAAATTGATTTCATCTTACCTCCCCTGGAAACTGAGCAATTAGGTGATAAATTAATAAATTAATAAAAGTATCTTACCATAGTTCTATTCAGACGAATAATTGTCAGTGGATGCTATCCTCTATTTCCTTTGCCAAACGTTACATGTATTTCTTCAGTAGAATGCCTATAAGATTGTAACATGCTTCACCATACACTCCTGTAAACATTCTCTTGCCATCACATAATACATGCTACATCTCCTTGCATATCAACTCCGTGGATTTTAGCCACTGTGCAAGGCACTCTCTGAAATGAGATATTCTAGACCAAACTTTCTGATATCATTGATCCTGCTGTATGCTATAGTGCTTATTCTACCTCATTTGATTTGTTTCTTGTTAGATGGATGACAATCGAAGACAAATTTCTGAAAGGATGTCGCAAGCGGACAATGAAGTGGTAGAGTTACGTGAGAAGGTCAAAAGTTTGGAGAAAGAAATAAAAGCCTCTACTAAAGGGATAAA
This sequence comes from Hordeum marinum, assembly GCA_022496015.1. Taxonomy (NCBI): domain Eukaryota; kingdom Viridiplantae; phylum Streptophyta; class Magnoliopsida; order Poales; family Poaceae; genus Hordeum; species Hordeum marinum. The sequence goes on from CM039672.1 coordinate 484,918,536, forward strand.
TGAAACCAAGTCTGAAAAGGAAGATGCAGAGAAGAAGCGTACTGAAGCACTAAAGGTAGTTTCTCAGATTGATCTTGATCTGAGAGATTTAAAAGATAGAATTTCAAGTGAAAAACGAGCAAAGGTATGCCATGCTTGATCTTTCTCATGATGTTGAGTAACTTTGTTTCGTTGCCGGACTTAAAAGATTCTATCGGCAGGATGAAGCCGTAAGGGAATTGAATAGTATGAGGAAAGAAAGTGAGAAGTCAAAGTCTGAATTGGCTCAAATTAGTAAGGTGCACGCGGCCAAATTGAAGGAAGAGGAAGATATATCAAAAAGGTAAAATATAATATACACATGTATACTTTCCACCTGTTGATAGATATTCCTACTGACGCATCATTTTGTCGGGATAGTATAATGGACCGCGAGAAGCGGCTGAGTATATTGTACCAAAAGCAGGGGAGGGCAACTCAATTTAAGAATGAGGCTGCCAGAGATGAATGGCTTCGGAAAGAAATTCATGATCTTGAGCGTGTACTTTTATCAAATAGAAAGCAGGTACTCAACCAGTTACCTGTTTGATACTTGAAATTTCATTCTCGACCTTTGTTTTGATGTGCTGTTCTAAGTACTTCCTCTGCTCGCAAATATAAGACGTTCTAGAGTGAACAAACAGGTCTCTAAAACGTCTTATATTTATGAACAGAGGGAATACTTATTACTTGGGTTTGCTTGAATGTGCACTGAACCCTACATTAGAGTGTGTAACACTTCCTTCAGTCCAAAACATTAGTCTTTTAGGACATGACACATTCTTCAGTATGGTACTTTGACCATCACTTTCTGTGCAAATATGGTGCCTCACATAAAAATGATTCTAAATTTGAAAATTCATTTCGTGATATATCTCGTTATATAAATTTGGTAATTTGAATGTTAGTATTTTTTTTTTCTTTATAGATGTCAAATTTAGAAATGCTTGACCGGTAAAACTCTAAAATGATTTAGATTTGTGGATCAGAGGTTGTAGTTTGATCTATTTCAGGTTATGTCATCCAGCTCATGCTATATGAGTTTAGTGCCACAAGTCAAGATATAATCATTCCTATTTTTAGCTTTCACACTTCCATTGTTGATGCATAGCTGATCCATGGGCTGCAACTTCATTTTTTTGACAGGAAAGCTTACTTCAAGATGAAAGTCAGAAGCTTAAAGATGAAATTAATAAGTTGACAAACCACATTGAATCTCGGAGAAGTGAATCAAGCAAGTTAGAGTCTGTTCTTGCAGACAAGCAAAAGCATCACAATGACTTCACGAAGCAGAAAAATGCACTTCAAGATGAAAGGAAGTATGCACATTTCTTAGCCTTCATAACCTTGTGATTTGATTCAAAATGTGCAGCTTTAGACTATATATACTTAGTACAAAATAAATTTCGCAGATCCTTTTGGAAGGAGGAAAATAGTGTGACAGCTGAAATCGATAGGCTAAAGGAAGATCTTGTGAAGGCACAAAAGAGTTTGGACCATGCAACTCCTGGGGTATGGAAATCATTTAGCTGTCCACATGTTCTATTGTTAACATTTCTGACTGCTACTGACTTATTAATTTCCAATGATTCCATTCTTATCCCTATGTACACACTTGCATATTGCATCTTAGATATGCGTCTGTGAATGATTGCTGGATGGGAAACTGAATTGTAACAAAAAAAAACAAAAATGACGCCCCTCTGTAAACAAATGTAAGACGTTTAGTTACCTAAAACGTCTTCCATTTGTTTAGTTACCTAAAACGTCTTCCATTTGTTTAGTTACCTAAAACGTCTTCCATTTGTTTAGTTACCTAAAACGTCTTCCATTTGTTTACATAGGGAGTGTTTATTGATTACTAGTTTGTGCTGTGCATTGGTAATAATATTTTGTGATTTTTTTTTTTGATGCTGCTTAGCCTTTCTCTTGGGGACATGATATACTGATATAGTGATATACTGATGTGTTCAATCTAATGAGGCATTCTTAGCCAGGAACATATGAACAAAAACCTCTGATTATTGAATAAGAAATGAACAACACTCTTGTGATTTCTAGTGACTGTTCAGTGTTCACGCATTCTCTGATGTTGATAACACTGAATTTGCACTGACAGTTTTGCGTATTACTTGTGCAATCAATCGACATGGGTCATTTTGCTATCTTGTACCTTGAAATGGTATGCAATTGAAACGTTTATATATTGTCAGGATAGCATTGTAAAACCTGGCTGAATATTAGGTAGAAATAGAAGAACATAAATATAACCACCGGTTGGAAACTAAAAATATGGATTATGGATGTGGTTATATCAACCGTTTGAAATAATCTGATTGGGAGTTAAGAGGTTCAAACTGAGTTCTGCAGTTGCGGGTATTTTTTGAACGTCGGTAAGAGTTTTTTTTTCCGAGAAAACGCAAAAGATTTTGCGTTTCATTTCATTGAACAGGAAGAGAATAAAGGTACAGGTACAATCTCCCAGCAGGAGGAACACACGCACCCACACCACCGTCCTCACCAAACGAGCAGGTCAGGAGGTGCCACCAACTACAGACTGCAACAACGAAAAGCCTTGCCTTGTCCAGCCTCCAACCATGAATGGTGAGGCAGCTAGACTCAGAACCTCAATGTTGCGTCACAGCCGTTGCCAGGCGCCTCCAAAGAAGATCACATCTCGAGGGCTGCCCGGGCCAATGTACCTTCCGCCCTTGTGCCTAGGAGAGACGGCAAGTGGATGGCAGGACCCGACCGGAACAAGTGAAGCCATCGTCTTGGACATGCCGGCGCCGGTGTTCATTGCGCCCCAAACGCCCATGCTCTATTCTGCAGACCACATCACAGCAACGCATTGCCAGCAAGCCTCGTCAGAAAGACCGGGGAGGCCACCATCTCCAGCTGCAGCATTGGGAATTCCAAATGCAACCCAATCAACGCCTTCAAGAAGGGAACACCGCTGAGATGCCACCGCTGCCTTTTCCAGCGAATTAGACCAAGGGTTTCCCCCGGTGCTCGAGGAGAGGGTCCGGTCAGGGCCATGACAGCGCCTCCATGGAGGTAACGACACCCTCAGGTTTGCCGTTGTTAGTTCTGGCCGTCGCTGCGCATGACCATAGACTCCTAAAGACCGCTGAAGCAGGGGCAGATATGAGACGGGAAAGCAGATCGCCGGAGAGGACCATCAACACCGAGAGGGAAGCCACCTATAGTCACCGTCGAAGTAGGGAAGCACCGGCCAACGTAGTGCAACAGCCGCCGTATGGCTGCCAAACCAGGTCAGCCACCGCAGGGGAATGCGTCGAGCAGGGCTAATGGTTCCGCCACAAGGACTTGCCAGCTGCACCTTGCTGCCGCCGACCATGGCTGCCGCCGCGCCGGCCCGCAGCTTCAGCCGTCAGGATTGGCCGGGGCACAGCAAAGCAGCCGCGCCGCTCGCGTGATCGCTACGCCAAGTCCAGAGGCCTGAGCCTTTTGATCTGGGGTCACCGTTACGAAACCCTAAGCCCGGAGAAGCCCTGCTCCGTCAGCCTTGTCGAGCCCCCACGCTCGAGGTGGGAAGCCGCCAGGGAGCAAAGGTCCTGGCACCGCCGGATCCGCCCGGGCTTTGCTGGGTGGGTGGCAGGGGGAGGGGAAGTGGGTCACGTTGCCTTCCAAGTTACCTTAAATTTTGTATGACATGCTTGGTAGCTTGCAACTTTAGCACATAAAATCATGTGTTACCAAAAGCACATTCGATTGTGATCGTCATTTACGGTCTTGGTATGACTTCCTCATTGTTAGTATGAAATTGTGGTTACTTGTAAGGGGCAGAATAATTCAATGAGTTGGAGGGAAGAGCGACGATAGCGGTAAATGGAATGGCTTAGGTGTATTGTTATATATATTTAACAATTTTAAAGATATCTTATCATGGGTTTACATCAGTCGTACCTAACTCTGTGTTTATTGTCGCAACAGATTTCATGAATTTTGGAGTATATAGCATAGCGTTAAACCTGGTTTTGCAATTGCTAGACTTTCTCCTTTTAAGTATTGAGCCGTGCCTCTTTTGTCATACTATGGTGTTCCTTTTTTACTTTAAGAATTTCTTAAAGCTATCTTTGGATGGTGTTAATTTTGTTTTCTTCCTCAGGATATCAGGAGAGGCCTGAATTCTGTTAGCAGAATCATCAGGGACCATGGTATTGGAGGGGTTTTTGGTCCAGTGTTAGAACTAGTTGACTGCGAAGAGAAGTTTTTTACAGCTGTTGAGGTCACTGCTGGGAATAGGTCTTGTTCTGTTTCTTTTTTTGTCTTGATTCTTCCATTTCCTTTCATTTTCTTTGTTGAATAACCCATATTTTCTGATGTGAATAGCTTGTTCCATGTGGTGGTTGAAAATGACGATATATCGACAAGGATAATTCAGGTATTGACTCGAGAAAAAGGTGGACGGGTGACTTTCATACCACTGAATAGAGTGCACGCTCCGAACGTCAATGTTCCACAGAGCTCTGATTTTGTTCCATTGTTAAAGAAGTTAAAGTTTCGTGCTGAGCATCGTCGCGCTTTTGAACAGGTGTCATTCAATCTTTCCTGTTACTTTTTCCTTCCAATGGATGTCTACATCTTTTATTGGGCTGCCATGGTTAATTTAGTTCAGGCTCAGTTCTGATCTATCTTACCCTTCATCTGCATTACCAATGTTGCCTTTTCGTTATCATCTCTTTCTTCTGTTGCATGTATCTATCTTAGCTTTGTTTACTTGGAGCGTTGACACCCAGCAAAATCACTTGAGTTACGAGTGACATCACATATTATTTTATAGTATATCCTTGTTTGGATACAGAAGATTTCATTCTATTTTATCTTCAGCTTCCAAATGGATGCCACGTTGGAGACATATTAAAAATATAAGAATAAGGTGTTCACTACTTCAGTTCTATATAACATATACTGTTCCTCTCACTCCCATGTTCCCATTTATGCATGTTTTACCTTTAGCGCACTTCTGTAGAGGGTTCATGCCATATGTACGTACTTATGGCTCCTCGAGATTATGTAGCTCCCCTTCCTCAAGAACCTAAGCTAGTTTTTTCTGATAGCTTTTCTTTCAAGAGTGTTCTTTTTTGGCTTTCATATGGTACTTTTTTTTTGCTTAACTTTGAAATTTCTGTTAGGTTTTTGGTAGGACAGTTATATGCCGAGACCTGGAAACTGCGACCAGAGTTGCACGCAGCAATAGTTTAGATTGCATCACACTTGATGGTAATCCTGAATTTTGCTCTTGAGCTATCATTGTCATCATTACTCTTAACATATAAGTTGACATTGTGGCTATCCTCAGGTGATCAAGTAGCGAAAAAGGGTGGCATGACAGGAGGTTTCTATGATTCCAGACGCTCAAGACTGAAGTTTGTAAAAGTAATCAGGGACAACAAAGCAGAAATTGAAAAAAAGACGGCACATCTAGAGAACGTGGGAAAAAAGTTAAAAGATATCCTGCTTTAGTTCAATGATATTCCTGTTTCTCTTGCACGAGGCTAGTGCAAGGCCTCATGTTTTGTCCTTTTAGTGCCTGCTGCAGCTAAATACACACCTGCAACTGCTTCTTGCCACAGGTCCAATGGGAAAGTAGTTTAAGGTTGGATTCTACATCTAAATTTGAGATTCCTTGCTTGCTTTGTTGCTCATTGTCATCACTCGGAAGAAGTATGCACACCACGTAGGCTTAATTCTTGCAGAATGTATGTGGTAATGATCTGGGATCCACCACACTTGATCAAATCATATGGATATGTGTTTTCAGTTATCAGTTCAACACAGTTTAGTTTCTTGGAACTCATGACATCCGGCTGCTTGCTTCTATTTGTTTGTTTTCAATCCCTAAATAATTGAATATGTGATGAAAAATCTACAACTTATCCTAGATGTTCACTGCTTATCTGCAAGAGAAATACTCCAAGAATTTTCTTAACTCCCCATACATATAGATAAGAAAATTACGGATTTGATTACCAAACATCAGCAAATGGACGCTGAACGTGATCATGCCAAGTCGGAGTTGGAACAGTTTAAAGCTGATATTGCCAGTGCAACGAAGCAAAAGGGATCACTGGAGAAAGCCCTTGCAAAGAAGGTACCTAGTAATACCCTTTTTCATTGCTCTTTTTATTATGCAGATCATTTGCTGTTTATATACTCTTGCTGTAATTGTGTATGGAATGTGGTCTTGTATTATCTACCTTGCAGGAAAAATCACTCGCGAACATCCGCAACCAAATTGAGCAAATCCAATCTGGCATTGCAATGAAAAATGATGAGATGGGCACAGAACTGATTGACCAGCTAACTTTAGAAGAAAGAGATCTCCTTTCGCGACTGAATCCTGAAATTACTGGATTGAAGGAGAAGTTCCTCTCGTGTAAAAACAGTCGCATTGAGGTTGTTGAAGCAAAATTTTATAACCATACTTTTGTTTCCGAGATGTCATTATTAACTTATACAAACTTTGTGTAGATTGAAACGAGAAAGGAAGAACTGGAGAACAATTTGTCAACTAATCTTATGAGGCGTCAGAAAGAGTTGGAAGCAATAATTTCATCTGCAGATTCTAAAACCTTGCCTGTTGAAGTCGAAGCAAAAGAGCAAGAATTGAAAGAGGCTAAGAGGACTCTTGATGAGGCGACGACAGTACTGAAAGGTATATATGCATCGGTTGACTTATCTTTTCCTTTTGTGTTGTACTAGGCGGAGTTGCCCCTTAACTCTTAAATGATCCTTTGGGCAGCTAATGTCGATGCTATTAATGCCCATACAAGACAGATGGACCAACTGAAAAAACAAAGGGATGATCTGAAGGTAATTTATATACAGTAGCTTTAATGTTTTCTTGGGTTTTCACTTATATAGCTATTGTTGACTTGTTATGTATCATGTACATCTATACACAGGCTCTTGAAGCTAATTTGGAGCAGACGGTGCAAGATGGGGCAAAGGACTTGGAACAGTTGATGAGCAATAGGAGCACGTATCTTGTCAAGCAAGATGAGTGTATGAAGAAAATCCGTGATCTGGGCTCATTGCCTGCTGATGCTTTCGAAACGTATGTTTCCTTTTTTCTTACGCTGTTAAACTGGCCAACTCATTTGCACAATGCCCGTTTACTTGTGTTTATTATCCTGTAGTGATTTTCAGCAGATAAATAGGGTGGTATTGTGATACTGTGTTAACTTGTTTTTTCACCAATAATATAGGTACAAGAAAAAAAACAAGAAGCAGCTACAGAAGCTGCTCTATGACTGCAATGAGCACTTGAAGCAATTTAGTCATGTCAACCAAAAGGCTCTTGACCAATATGTAAACTTCACTGAACAGCGTGAACAACTGCAGAGGAGACGGGCTGAACTTGATGCTGGTGACGAGGCAAGCTTTTTGATCAGTACAACCTGTTTCCCTTTTGATTGTACTAAGACTAGAATCTCATAAAATCTACTGATTGGTATTGCAGAAAATTAGAGAGTTGATATCAGTTTTAGACCAAAGGAAGGATGAATCAATTGAGCGCACATTTAAAGGAGTTGCAAGGCACTTCCGCGAAGTGTTCTCTGAATTAGTGCAAGGTGGCCACGGATACTTGGTTATGATGAAGAAAAAGGTTTCTATTTCCTTTTGCTTTACGCACCAACTTTGGTTCTGTTTCTTTCACTTCTAGTTCCTAACTCCATTTCTATAGGATGGTGATGCTGGCGATGATGACATGGATGAGGATGCGCCTCGTGAACCAGATCCTGAAGGGAGGATAGAGAAGTATATTGGTGTGAAAGTCAAGGCATGTGTTCTTTGCAGAGATCTTTTATGTATTCATGTAGCATATTTTATTCTAAATCCATCATAAAAATTCAAATGATGCTCTGATACTATTTCCAAGCTGTCCTGTAAAAAATAACTGTTCCCAAGTTATTAAACTCTTCCTGAATGAGGACTTAAAGGTTGTCTGTCAGACTCATGCTTAGTCATGTTTCAGGTTTCCTTCACTGGCAAGGGAGAAACTCAGTCCATGAAGCAGTTGTCTGGAGGGCAGAAGACAGTGGTGGCCTTAACACTGATCTTCGCTATCCAACGATGTGACCCAGCTCCGTTCTACCTCTTTGATGAGATTGATGCGGCTCTGGATCCTCAGTACAGAACGGCTGTCGGGAGTATCCTTTTATTTCTTTCTTTCTTTTGCATTTTTATCCCCGCCATGGAAGAGCTTTCATATGCTTGTCCTTCCAACGAATTCAATCCTCCATAATATCATGTCATACACCTCATGGTCTAGTGTCTGTTTAGCTGGGTGCATGCCCAACAATGCCTTCTGTGTTCATTAAGCTAAATCCATCCGAATCTTTATTGCTGCTTTCCTTAAGTCCTGTTGTAGGCGTGGTTCGACGTCTGGCCGACCTGGCGGACACCCAGTTCATAGCCACCACATTCAGGCCGGAGATCCTGAAGGTCGCGGACAAGATCTATGGCGTGACACACAAGAACAGGGTGAGCTTCATCAACGTGGTGTCCAAGGAGCAGGCCATGGACTTCATCGAGCACGACCAGACGCACAACGCCAGCTGAGGCCGACCGAGGCACAATGAGCTGCTGTGCATGTTGTTCCTATTTACATGTTGAGTTATCTTGGCAGCCCATCATCGTACGGAGCGCTCCGGCCCCGGCTCATGACATCGCCATCTTTGTTTGTTTCCTGCAGTAAGATGTTTACACGGGAAATGAAAGATACGTGGGCACGTGTTGCCGTTGGTCTACTCATGGACACTGTAGGCCACTGTTAATGTAGCTGTGTATATTTAGTTAGCCTTTGGATTGTTAACTTGAAGAGTGTGTAGGAGCCTTTGGATTGCTAAAACTTATTTAAGTATTCTTAGGGAGCATTAGGGTGGTTGGAGACGTGTTTTTCGAATTTGTCTAGTTTGTACTGCACTGCTGCAAGATTTGGTCCATCATCTCTTGGCTATGACCACAAGGGTTTAGCGGCATCTGGAACTTGCTGATATAACCTGATAGATAAAGAGTTATGTGTGTGGTTCGCTGAGAGTTGTATTTTATCTCTACTTGTAACTGAAGTTAGATGCAGAATGTCTAGGCCATATCTTTTAAACTTTAGGCCCTGTTTGTTCGGTAGGATTCTTTTCTTAAAACTAAATGCTCTTGTATTTCTTTACAGAGGGAGTACATCGTTTGCTAATTGTGCTAAGATAAAAAAAAAGGTAGGTGTTCCTGCTGCCACATATTAGCAACAGAAGCCTCAGGAGTAGAAGCTAAAAGATGCACGACTTTTGATAGGCTTACCTTGGACAATGATCGAACTTGACATTCGTGAAGTCCTGGAATAGACTGCAGCTGCAACACTGACTGAGTTGCCTCGTTTCTTCATCGTGCCCACCACCTCCATTCAGTCCGAATCAATTAATTTTTTGCTGCAACCCACCTGTACGGTAAGAACCAGACCATTACACAAGGCAATTGCCTCCGCCATTCTCTAAGAGATGGTGGAGGCGAGCTGTCGAAACTGCTCTCACTGACAGAACACACTCTGCACTTCCTTCGCCGCAATCCTCTTCGCGCTTTGAGGTGTGAGGTTCGTTGCCCTCCTCTCCTCTCATTCTCCCAACCTTGGGCTCGAGGAGGACCACATCTCATCAAAACCCTAAGCGAACAAACTGCCCCTCGGCCATTCGCAGCAGCCCCTGGGGATGGAGAAGATGAAGAAGGTGGACAAGGATGAGAAGGAGGAGGAGAATCGGCCGGCAGCGGAGACCCTCTGGGGCGACCTGCTCCCGGAGATCCAGTCGGTGATCCTGTCCAGGGTGCCGTACCGGTCGCTGTGCCGCTTCAAGTGCGTCTCCACGGCGTGGCTGGCGCTCTGCTCCGACCCGGCCGTCCGCAGGAGAGGTCGCCGCAGACGCTCTCCGGCTTCTTCTGCTACTCCCAGCTCGACGTCGCCTCAGCTTCCTCAACCTCTCCGGGTGGGGCCGGCCGGTGGTCGACCCCTCCCTCCGTTTCGTGCGCGGGTACGCGGAGGTCACGCCCCTGCACTGCTGCGGCGGCATCCTCCTCTGCTTCTGCTTGAAGGCGCCCATGAGTGACGACGGGGACTACGTCGTCTGCAAGCCTGCCACCCAGGAGATCTGGGCCTTGCTGCCCGTGCCCCCGAATGAGATCATGACGCGCCTCAACACCGCCCGCCTGTGCTTCGACCCCGCCGATTCGTGGTGTTCGTGTTCGTGCAGAGTTTCGACGGGATTCAGACGGTGGAGGCCTATTCCTCGGACACCGGACGGTGGACCTCCACGCAGAGCCATTGTACAGAATGAAGCTGGATGTCAGCTGTCGGTCTGGGTTCTCGAGGATTACGCTAGCGGAGTGTGGACGCTCAAGCGTACCGCAAGCATTCTGGAACTGCTAGGAACGCCGCACCACGAGCCTGACGAGTTCTACAGACTGATCGCAATTCATCCAGAGTGCAGTTTGATCTTCCTAGTAGGCGGAGCGAGGCTGAAGGAAAGACTCATGTCGTATGATCTGGATAGCGGTAAACTGCATGTTATTTGCGCTCTCGGAGACCGCCAGCCGCCTAGATTTCAGCCCTACATTCCCTGTTCTGCGGAGAAGCCTCGGTAAACTTTGGAGCAGCTTCGGGTTTGCTGGGTCGACGGTGTCGGTATGGTCCAGATTTACTTGGTTTAGGGTGATGGATTGGATAAATCCTCTTTCTATCCATTTCTTTAGTGCAAGTAGCTGTAACTTGTTATCCATCACTGTCCATTTATTTAGTTCAAGTAGCTGACAGGGTCATGTTCTCATGCGTGTGAAGGTAGTGTTCTCTCTTTAATATGCTGTTTGCATCAACTTGTTTAAATTCTTGTGCATACGGACTGGGAGGTTCCTTGAGCGAAATCTGTTTGCATGGGTGTCAGATAATACCAATACTTGCTAGTCTGAGAACAGAATTGTGTTGTATTTTATTTGCTTTTTAGGGGAAGACAATCTCCTTGTTCTGAGTAAACTGTCCCCATGGCGATTATACTTCTGCAACGAATTCCCGATTAATTTGTTGTACCACTGTCATATGCAATGGCTTGTATGTAGTTCATGGATAAGGAAGCCCGAGCTTGTCCTTGTTATTTTTTTTATGGAAGAAAATTTAAATAGTTTGCTTGGAATACAGTTGACTGTGTGGAAGTTTTTGATCAAAACTGTTCATTTCAATGCAAACTTCAGTACAACATTTTTCGGACAGAATTGATGTAAAACCCAAATAAATCTCTATCCAAAGCCCTAACTTTTGCTTTGCAATGTCAATCGCTGGAATAAGCTTTCGCGCCACTTATAAAGACACAAAGGAAGCTGCTAGCCTGAGCAGTACACACAGTGCTAAATTCTGAAGCTTATACTCCACATCCACAATAACCTTCTTCGATTCTATTTACCACGAATGCACCTAAGGTAAAACATAGGAGAAGGTGAACTTGTAACCTGCGGGTACTACGAACATGGATCACTGTTCTTAAGAAAAACATGCATGCCAGAGAAGAATATGGATTCCTCAGAATACACACATAGGGCGTGTTTGGTTGCCTGCATGAGGCCCAACCAGGCCCGCGCACGAAGAAAACGTGTTGTTTGGTTGGCTACATACACTGTTGGGCATGCACGGCACGATGTTTAAAGTATTCCTGGGCCTGGCTCCCTAGGAACGCTCGAATCGATAGTCTCTCTAGAGCCAGGCCCGAGCGGTGCACGTGGGCGGCGACGGTTGCACGCGCGTGGCCACGCTCGAGAAGTCGCGTTGCTTCCCGTAGTGCCGATAGTTATTAGCCTCACCGCTCCCTCTCCCCACTCTCCCTCACTCTCCCAACTCTCGCCGGCGGCGGCGGACCGGAGGAGAGCAAAAAGACCACCAGACTCCATCACCGGCGAGCGGATCATCACCTGGCCCGCGGCAATGGCGGTAAGCACTTTTCTGTTCGTCATGCACTACTTTTTCGCGTTCGATCCGACGGTAGATTCGATCCACGGCGGAGAGGGGAATGAGGAATAGAGGTAGATAAGCATGGCAGGTCATACTAGTTCATACTAGTTCATACGAGTTCATGCAAGATCGGAATAGAGGTAGATGCGGAGGGAGCAGAAGGGGGATTGGGGGTACAGAACAGACAATGGCTAACCGTGGCGGCCGTTGAGGCGTGCGGAACGGCAGGTCGTCTGGCCTTCATCTTCTTGTCCATCGTCATGCGTGACGACGGGTCGTCGTCATCCTCGGCGGAGTCGAGGTCGATCTGCCAGCTACGACGGCCTGGCTCCGGAGCCCTCACTGACATATGCACCGGTTCTTCCTCCTCCTTAGGCTCCCCATCGATGATCGCCGGCAGTACGATTGCCATCTCCCAGTACACTACGGCACGGCGGTCATCAGGAGCCCAATTCTTGTACTTGGAGCAGCTTCATGTTTGCTGAGTCGGAATGGCTCTAGTGACTTCATGAGAATCAGATGTCGGTATGGTCCAGATTTCCTTGATTTAGGATGGTGGATTTGATAAATCCTCTTTCTATCGTTTTATTTAGTTCAAGTAACTGTAACTTGTTATCCATCGCAGTTAAATTATTGACGTCACCCTATGCTGATGCATTTGAGAGTAGTATTCTGTCATATGTTATTTGAAATGGATGTCTCCTTTGTACCCTCTCTGTCTCGTTGATATATGAGCAACTAGCATTCACAGAGGACCAAGGGCCAGTACATGTACATGTGTGGTAAAGAGTAGGAAACCCTTTATACAATCGGGATATACAGAAACAGAGTCTATACACATCTAACATCCCCCGTCAAACTCATGGTGGATCAACCACACTGAGTTTGGAGAGAAAGAAACCATGCTGCGCTCGAGTTTGTGCCTTCGTGAAGAAATCCGCCAACTGTAGCTCAGAAGACACATAGTGAAGAGCGAGAACCTGATCTTGCACATCAGCACGGACAAAGGAAGCATCCACACCGATGTGCTTGGTGAGCTCATACTTCACCGGGTCATGCGCAATGCTGATAGCACCTGTACTATCTGACAGGAGGGGAGTCGATGGAGCAACAGAGACATCAAAATCCTCAAGTAACCATCATAACCAAACCACCTCATCCATCAACATAGCCATCGCTCGCAACTCAGCCTCCGTACTCGAGCGAGAAACCGCTGTCTGTTTCTTCGTCTTCCAGGCAATGAGAGAGCCTCCAAGAAAGACATAGTAAGAAGACAACGAGCGGCGATCAGTAGGATCACTAGTCCACGTAGCATCAGAGTAAGCATGGAGCTAGAGAGAGCTGGACTGCGGAAAGAAAAGACGATGAAAGATCGTGCCACGAAGATAGCATAGAACACATAGGAGGTGACTGTAGTGGATAGAAGTGGGAGCGGAAATGAACTGACTGAGAATGTGGACATGATAGGATATATCAGGACAAGTAACATCGAGATAGACAAGGCTCCCAACAAGGTGGTGATAACGGGTGGGATCAGCAAGAGGATCACCGTCAGTAGCACGAAGCTAAAAGTTGAGCTCCATAGGAGTCACAACGGTGCGATCATCACCAAGAGCGGCACGGGAAAGAAGATCCTGAATATACTTTTCTTGGGAGATGAAGAAGCCTTCAGAGGTCGAAGAAATCTCAATCCCAATAAAGTAGCGAAGAGGACCTAGATCAGACATGAGGAACTAGTCCCGGAGGCAGGCCTTAACAAAGGCAATATACTCAGAATCATCGCCAGTGATGATCATGTCATCAACATATAGAAGAAGAAGAGTTCGACCACGAGGAGAGGTGTGGAAAAATAATGCTGGGTCATTATCACTAGGCGAGAAGCCAGCAGCAGTCACCACATATGCAAACCATGCGAACCAGGCGCGAGGGGCTTGTTTAAGGCCATAGAGGGAGCACCGACGGCGGCAGACCATACCATCAGGAACATTGTACCCCGGAGGGGGCTGCATATAGACCTCCTCACGCAACTCACCATTGAGAAATGTGTTCTGAACGTTAAGCTGAGGCACAGACCAATGACGAACAGAAGCCACATCAAGGAGAGTGTGGACAGTGGCCATGTGGGCCACAAGAGCGAATGTCTCATCATAATCGCGCCCATGTTCCTGCTGAAAGCCACGAGCCACAAGACGAGCTTTGTAACGCTCAAGAGAACCATCGGAGCGAGTCTTGATCTTATAGACCCACTTGCATGTGATGGAACAAACACCAGAAGGAGGGGAAACCAGATCCCACGTGCCATTGCGCTCAAGCGCTGCAATCTACTCGACCATCGCAAGTTTCCATTCAGGCTAAGTCATGGCAGCCCGATAGGTGGTGGGCTCAACAATGGCAGAAAGACCATACCGATTAGGAGAATAGCGGTCAGGTGGGGGACAAGGCCTAACATGGAGGTTATGGACTGGTGTAGGCATGAGAGGAGGTGCACCAGAAGTAGAGGGAACATCAATAGGATCATCTGCATCACGAGGTCGACGAGTGTAGTGGAGAGGAAAAGAGGAGTGAGGTCAAAAAACTGGAGAGGAGGGTGGAGAGGGAGATGACGAGGGAGAGGAGGAGGAGGGATGAGATGGTGGTACCGGTGGTGTAGGAGGTGAAGGGAGACTCACCGGGGGAGAGGGAAGAACATGAGGCACAAAGGGAGATGTGTCGAGAAGGAGAAGGAAGGAAATATCTTCCACTGAAAAGCTCGAGCAGGAACGACGCGGATAGTAAGAACAAGACTCATTAAAAGTCAAATCACGTGAAATGCGTAGCCGACGACCAACAGGATCCCAACATCGATAGCCCTTGTGCTCAACATTGTAGCCAAGGAAAACACACTCAACCGACTGAGCAATCAATTCAGTGCATTCTCGCTGAGCAAGAAGAACATAGCACACACATCCAAACATACGAAGAGCTGAGTAGTCAGGGGAGCAACCAAAGAGACGCTCCATAGGAATACCACCCTACAAGGCAGCCGATGGCTGAATGTTGATGAGGTGGGTGGATGCAGAAACAACCTCAGCCCAAAAATGAGGTGGAAGAGAGGCAACAATCATCATTGCCCGAGCTGTCTCAAGTAAATGACGATGTTTGCATTTCGTAACACCATTATGAGCATGGGCACCAGGGCAAGAGAATTGGGCAAGAGTACCCTGCTCCGCAAGAAAGCCACGCAACATGTGAGAGATATACTCCCCAGCTGAGTCAACACGAAAGATATGGGCAGGCGTGGAAAATTGAGTGCGAACCATGGCAACAAAACGCTTGTATATAGGGAGAACCTGGTTGCAAGATTTCATACAGTAAAGCGAAGTGTACCGAGAGGAATCATCAATAAACATAACATAGTAGCGATGACCCCCTTTCGAGTCAAAGGGAGCAGGACCCCATACATCAGAGTGAATTAAGTCAAAGGGATGCCGAGATACAGACTCACTGGTGGGATAAGGTAACTGAGTCTGTTTGCCAAGCCTACAACCATCACAATGCCACGAAACATCACCAAAGACAGAACCTAAGACGCCTTGGCGTACTAATGATGACAAACAAGAGCCACAGATGTGACCAAGTCGATGATGCCACTGCTGGAAGGACACAGAAGAGGAGGCAGCAAGAGCATGTGAGCTGGCGTATGGGGTAGCAGTGGAAGGAACACGAAGCCAGTCAATCTCCCCAAGGCCCTTAGACTCACGGCACCGAGGGCCAGCGCCAACCAGAGCTTGAGTGTGACAATCCTGAAGAGAACAAGAGTCGGCATCAAGAATGACTCGACAACCAGAATCAGTAAGTTGGGCAGCGAAAAAGAGATTCATGGTAAGACGAGGAACATGAGGAACACGAGGAACCAAAAAAGGAGTATAAAGGGTGCCACGACTAGAAACAGGGAGAGGTGTGCCATCGGGAGTGAGAAAATTAAGAGGAAAATCAAGAGGTTGAAGAGAAGATAAAGCAGAAGAGCCAGAATACATATGAAAAGAAGCTCCAGAATCCAGAACTCACGAGGATGTGCCTGACCGATTAGGCTCCGACAGGGGCGGAGTGGTGGAGGCAGTCACAACGGCAATAAAACCCGTCGAGGAAGAACCATAGGAAGCCAGTATGCACTTGAGCCGCACAATGTCCTGGTCAGTGAGTGACGGAGTCGAGGAAGACGCACGAGTCCCACTAGAAGAAGAGCACCTCATGTCTCTCCGCTTCTTGTGACAATTAGACTCTGGGTGACTTGGCCTGGAGCAGTATCCATAGAAGGTATGCGAGCGTGGCCATCCCTCCCCTGAAGAAGGAGTGGGCAGGAGCGATGGAGCGGTGAGGCGAGTAGATGACACAGGAGCTCGGGTAGCAAGAGCAGTGGGAACCACAAGCAGACCAGCATAACGAAGGCATGTCTCCTCAGCACGAAGCTCCGCAAGCACCTCCAAAATAGGAACACGACCATGAGTAAGCAGGTGAGCACGCGAAGGCTCAAACTCTGGATGAAGGCGAGATAAGAACTCATGGAGGCGATGAAACTCCAAGTCTGACCTCATAATTTGGCAATAATGACAAGTACCACAAACAACTGTCATGAGAGAGTCAAGCTGGCGCCAGATGGCAAAGCTCTATGAGTAGAACTCATCCACAAAAGAGTCACCCTGCTGAAGAGCATGCTCCTGACGCACCATAGATAAGTAGAGAGCGTCACCAGAGAGCTGATATCGCTGACAAAGGTAGAACCACATCGCAACAACAATGCCCAAACCCATGAACTCAGACGCAAACTAAGGTAAGACACTCGCAGTGAGAACAACAACAACTCGAGCATCATCGTTGCACCACTGAGTGTAGGCAGACAGATCATCTCGATAGACAGAAAGAGCACATGAGTAAGTTGATACCTCTTGATCGTAAGCATCAACTGCAGCATCATCAAGAGTCTTGACTGCGGCCTGATCAGCCTGAGAAGCATCAGCAGCAAGAACAGGTGGAGCCGACGGGGTAGGAGCCATGAGAGCAACAGGGCAAGGGGACCTCGCCAGAGAGAACGCCCCACAGGAGAAGACCGTGCATGTGGATACGCATGAAACCCACAAACTCAGTATAATTGGTGCTATCAAAGATCACAGAGCACAGAGGAACAACCACATAGACCGAGGAATACATGACGACTTCCTTCTGTTTTTTTTGTTTTTTTGAGTCAATGCTCACCGAGAGGCAAGCGGAAACGGGATCGAGCAGTGCCCCGACCCGCATAGGGGATCGGGATCGATCAGAGGAGAACGGAGGCAACAATAGTTGCCAGACCGGATCCGGATCGGGATTGATCACAAGAGAACGGAGGCAACAGCAACTGCCGGACCGGATCCAGATCCGTATCGGGATCGGGCCGGTCGAGGCGGACCGGGATCGGGCCGACCGAGGCAGATTGAGATCGGGCCAACGGGGCAGAGGGCAGCACGGACACCAGCGAGCCGGACTTGGGCGAGGCCGGCCGGTGCGGGCAAGAGGAGGATGAGGTCGGGCCGGGGCGGAGCTGGCCAGACCTAGGTGAGGCGAGGACAAGGCCGCCGGACCTGGTCAAGGCGAGGACGAGGCCGGGCGGCCAGGCAGCGAGAGGAGGACAAGGCCGGGCGGCCAGGCCGCGAGACGAGGAGTAGGCCGGGCAGCCGGGCCGGGGAAGAGGAGCAGGAAGGCCGAGCAGCGGCGACAGCAAGGCTAGCAGTAGCTACAACGAGCACGGAGTTGCAGCGTGCGGGAGAGAGCTAACCTAACATCTGATACCCTGTTGATGTATGAGCAACTAGCATTCACAGAGGGCCATGGGCCAGTACATGTACATGTGTGGTAAAAAGAAGGAAACCCGTTATACAATGGGGATATACAGAAAAAGAGTCTATACACATCTAACATGTTTTAGAGGGAGTAGTAATTTAATACATTGGAATCTTGAATCAACCTATCTAAATTGTTGTACATACGCACTGGGAGATCCCCTGCGAAATATGCCTGCATCGTCTCAAACAATACCAAATAAGTGCGAGTCTGCGAACAGAATTATATTTTAGTTGCCTTTTAGGGGAAGAGCACATTGCAACTGCACAACTCATTCAGTGATACCAGTTTGTAGTGAAGATTGGTCCTGTAATGCCACACAGGTTCAATGCTCATAACTCATCACCATCACCCTTAACACCCCATAGTGTCCTTGTTCTGAGTAAACTGTCCATGGTCAGTATAGTTCTGCGACGAAAAAATTCCTGAATAGACTGTCATACCACTGTTATATGCAGTGGCTTTGTATGTAGTTGAGTAAACTGAATATTATCTGCACTCTTAGAGACAATCAGCCGCCAAGTTTCTAGCCGTACATTCCCTGTTTTGTAGAGAAGCCCTGCCCTACATCCAATTTCTTTGTTAATTTAAATTCTAGTTATGCATTGTTTAGATGATTAACCGTCTCACTGTAAACTGCTATTTACATGTTTCTAATTTACCTCGCATGACCAGACAATATCCTTCCTTGTGGTGTAGTCATTGTTTGTCTTAGACCTTTTTTCTCGGATCCCGAAACTAATTTCCCATGAATAAATGTTGTAGAATTCCTTTGCTTCTTCGTATGAGATCCCAAAAGATAGATGGGCTAGAAACAAGGACGAGCTATCCCGTGTTGCGCTATGGATTGTGTGTGTGGCGTGCCGTTGCGGACTTGTGGGTGCAAGCCATATATATGGAGATAGCTAGATACCTAAGCTAGCTAGCTGAGTGGTCTGATACGTCTCCAACGTATCTATAATTTTTTATTGTGGCATGCTATTATATTATCTGTTTTGGATGTTTTATATGCATTAATATGCTATTTTATATTATTTTTGGGACTAACCTATTAATCTAGAGCCAAGTGCCAGTTTCTATTTTTTCCTTGTTTTTGAGTTTTGCAGATATGAGATATTAAACGGAGTCCAAACGGAATAAAACCTTCGGAAGGAATTTTTCTAGAAGGAAACAAGTCAATCAAGCTTGGACTGCACGTCAGGGGAGGTGCCAGGGCGCCACAAGCCTACTAGGCGCGGCCCCCTTGGCCACGCCTAGCAGGCTTGTCACTCCCTGTCAGGTCTTCTAACCATATTCTCTAGCCTATAAATACCCAAATATCCCCCCCAACATCAAAGAGAGCCACGCAAATACTTTTCCGTCGCCGGAAGCCTCCGTTCCTGAGAGATCCAATCTTCGAGCCTTTTCTTGTAATCTGCCGGAGGGGTTTCGATCACGGAGGGCATCTACATCAACTCCATTGCCCCTCTGATGATGCGTGAGTAGTCCATCACAGACCTACGGGTCCATAGCTAGTAGCTAGATGGCTTCTTCTCTCTCTTCGATCTTCAATATCATGTTCTTCATGATCTTCATGGAGATCTATCCGATGTAATCCTCTTTTGTGGTGTGTTTTTCAAGATCGATGAATTCTGAGTTTATGTTCAGATTATCCACGAATCTTATTTAAATCTCCTCTGAATTCTTATTTGCATGATTTCATATCCTTGCAAGTCTATTCGAGTTATTGGTTTGGTTTGGCCAACTAGATTGGTAATTCTTGCAATGGGAGAAGTCCTTGGTTTTGGGTTCAATCTTGTGGTGTCCTCACCCAGTGACATAGTAGGGGCAGCGAGACACGTATTGTATTGTTGCCATCAAGGGTAACAAGATGTTTTTCTATAATATTGCTTGATTTTATTCATCTACATCATGTCATCTTTCTTAATGCGTTACTTTGTTCTTCATGAACTTAATACTCTAGATGCAGGAAGGAGTCGGT
Source organism: Hordeum marinum (assembly GCA_022496015.1). Classification (NCBI taxonomy): domain Eukaryota; kingdom Viridiplantae; phylum Streptophyta; class Magnoliopsida; order Poales; family Poaceae; genus Hordeum; species Hordeum marinum. The sequence continues at coordinate 484,938,398 of CM039672.1, forward strand.
CGATGTGTGGAGTAATAGTAGTAGATGCAGAATCGTTTCGGTCTACTTGTCACGGATGTGATGCCTATATGCATGATAATTGGCTTGGATAACTACACGATTATTCGCTTTTCTATTAATTGCTCAACAGTATTTTGTTTACCCACCATGATATTTGCCTTCAAGTGAGAAGCCTCTAGTGAAACCTATGTCCCCCGGGTCTATTTTCCATCATATATTTTGAGATCTATACCTTCCTGCAATTTATTTATCTTTTTATTTTCCACACTCGTTTACATCTATCTCTTTCAGATCTAATCTTTGCAAATAACCGTGAATGGATTGACAACCCCTTTATAGCGTTGGGTGCAAGAGTTTGATTGTTTGTGTAGGTGCAATCATTGATGGCTTGCTTGTTCCTCCTACTGGATTGATACCTTGGTTCTCAACAACTGAGGGAAATACTTATCTACTTCGCTGCATCAACCTTTCCTCTTAAAGGGAAAACCAACGCAAGCTCAAGAGGTAGCAAGAAGGATTTTCGGCGCCTTTACCGGGGAGGATGCACATCAAGCCTATCAAGTACCCATCACAAACTCGTTATTTGCCATTTTTCCTTTGCCTCTCGTTTACATTATTTACCATTTGCTTCTCGTTTTCCTCTCCCCCACTTCTAAAACGAATTTCAGAAAATATCAAAAAGATTTGCCTTTTTGTTCGCCCTTCTTTTGCTTGCCTTTCATTTGCTTGAACACATGGCTAGCCTTACCACCATCGTCGAGCTGCTCAAGGCGGCGCTCACGTCCATCACCGCCGAGCTGGACGAGAGGGAGCCGCACATCGAGCCAACGTCCACCATCATCGAGCTTCTCAAGGCAGCGCTCATGTCCACCACTGCCGAGATGGATGAGAGGGAGCCGCAGATCGAGCCAGCATCCACCATCGTCGAGCTGCTCAAGGCGGCGCTCACGTCCATCACCGCCGAGCTGGACGAGAGGGAGCCGCACATCGAGCTAGCTCCACCAACGCCGAGTTGCTCAAGACGGCGCTCATGTCCACCACCGCCGAGCTCGACCATGTCGAGCCAGCCGACAGCGACGGCTACATGACGTACATCGTCATGCTCGAGCCACCAGAAGGAGGCCAAGATGCCGATGCTGATGCTGCCAGAGTGTTAGACTTAACCTTGCTGTTGTTTAGATTTTCATCATGATTTTATTTCCGAGTTTGCATGTGGATCAAGCCGCGGCATGTGCACACCCAGAGATGTGGTCACGCGTTCACATTGCAAAGCTTGTTAGTCGTGTTAAGAGGTGTCAGCTTGGTGTTGTGCATGTATGGCACCAAGTATGCGTGTGAGTCTGCATCCAAGAATTAGTTACTTGCAAGCCTAGATAGTAGGAGGAGTGAATCACACGTACATGCGTGGATAGATTAAGTTGGTAGATTGTCTTAGAGGAGATCCTAGAAACAGATGTGATCTCCAGAAAGTGAGGAGATGGCCGAGTCGTGTGGCTGAGTCATGGGATTGGTAGTGGCCATTTGTACCTGCTAGTGGAGCTAGTCGTGGTGTTTGGCTGGCCTGCACGTGTGCACTACTAATAGGTTATGTAACAAGTTCATTTGGGTTGAGAGAATACAAGAGAAAAGTGGCACAAGTGTGTGCGGTGCCAAGCCTCTATGTGTGTTCTTCTACCTTTGCGTGTGAGAGTCTTCTTCTACTTGGGGCAAAGCCAACGTTTGGTATTCAGAGCTACGGTTTGATCCGTCCTTGTGATGGCCGGCATCGAGGGAGATGATGCGCCCAAGCTGGCAGAGCTGGCCAAGGGGAAGCAGCCGGAGGAGCCAGCGACTCCACCAAAGGTGCGGCTCACCAATGGCAATGGAAGCGGCGAGCTTCGCATCGTCGAGCGTGTGGTGCGGCACACCTCATCGATAGTGCAGCTTCCACCGCTGACCCGCACGAATTAAACCGAGTGGGCGCTCGTCAAGCGAGTGCGGCTACGGGCACAAGGCTTGTGGGAGGTGGTCGAGCATGGCGCCGTCATCGACTACCGCGACGGCCGTGAGGCATTAGGCATCATCCTCCAGGCTGTGCCACCGGAGATGTTGCGTTCGTTGGCTGTGAAGGACTCCGCCAAGCAGGCTTGGGATGCCCTCAAGACCTTGAGGATGGGGTCCGAATGCGTCCGTGTAGCACGGGCGTAGACGTGTCGGTCTTTGTTTGAGAATATCCGGTTCAAGGATGACGAGAAGATGAAGGAGTTTGCGGTCCGCCTCACTGGCATCGTCAATGACCTCGAGGCCCTCGGCGATGGCATCACCAAGCACAAGGTAGTGCTCAAGTTTCTCCGCTGTGTTCCACAACGCTATCGACAGCTTGCCCACTCCATCTAGTCCCTACTAGACCTCAAGAACTTGACGATTGAAGAGCTCACAGGCTGTTTCTTGGCTGTACAGGAGAGCATCGACATGGACGAGGCAAGCAGCAGCGACAGCGACACTCGGCTTCTCCTCACGAAGGAGTGGCTTGCTCGCGACAAGAACCGCCATGGCGCTGGCAAGAAGAGGAGCAACTTCGACATCCGCAAGGTGCGTTGCTACAACTGCCAAGACTACGGGCATTACGCGAAAGATTGCACCATGCCAAGGAAGGAGCAGGCACATCTCGCCGTTAGGGATGCTGACGGCGAGCCAACGCTAATTGAAGGTCGATGTGGAGGTGCTGGAATAAAGACAACAAGGTTAAGGGGGTGACTGTTAGACTTAACCTTGTTGTTGTTTAGATTTTCATCATCATTTTATTTTCGAGTTTGCATATAGATCAAGCTACAACATGTGCACATCCAGAGATGTGATCACGTGTACACATTGCAAAGCTTGTTAGTCGTGTTAAGAGGTGTCAGCTTGGTATTGTGCATGTATGGCACCAAGTATGCGTGTAAGTCTGCATCAAGAGTTAGTTAGTTGCAAGCCTAGCTAGATAGTAGGAGGAGTGAATCACACTACATGCATGGATAGAGTTATTTGTAGATTGGCTTAGAGGAGATCCTAGCAACAGATGTGATCTCCAGGAAGTGAGGAGATGGCTGAGTCATGTGGCTGAGTCATGGGATTGCTAGTGGCTGTTTGTACCGGCTAGTGTGTGCGGTGCCAAGCCTCTGTGTGTCTTCTTCTACCTTTGCGTGTGAGCGTCTTCTTCTATGCATGATTCGTCGCCGCCGCCTACGGTGGCTGACTTGTCGGGGCGTGGCTTGGGCAAGTGGAGCCCCGACGTCCTCAAGCCGGATCTGCTGGCTCTGGGGCTCAACATCCTCGCCGGCGTGGCCGCAAGACCAGAGGCATTCACTTTCAAGACCAGGGGCATTCGTTTATGTTTCTATTTTATTCTTTGTCGCTTTGCTAGCTAGCTTAGTCAGGGCGTTGTTTGTTCCCGATCGAACATGGCACGACAGGGCACCAACCAGCAGGCGTTGCTGCCGGTGTGGCCAAGAGTTACTCGCAACAGCTCCGGCCTGTGCTCTGCCTCCGATCATGAAGGTGTCCCCCAAGAACTGATGGAGCCTATGGATCCTGTTGGCATGGGTATTTCGCATTTCCGGTAGTTGGGGAAAGGATGTGGATGATTATCTTCTCCCTGGTGCTGTGAGGAGCTGCCGCCGGTGGCCATCGTCAGAGGGCAACGACGGTGATTGGAGAGAGATGTGAGGTAGCGGTGGTGGTGCTTCCCGTGAGCACTGCGTCAGACCTAGATTAGTAGGTTTGTGGGTGGGGAGTGTGGCAGCGGCGAACCTCGTAAGCCATGCCCCGGCCCCCACCGCTCTTTATATACGCAGGTCACAGGGCCCCACCAACCATATGAGGGTTGGGCGCCCCTGATTAGGGCGTGATGACCAAGGGCCCGATAGGCCGTTGGGCCTATCAGAGGAGATCAACCTAACATTCTCCCCCTTGATCTCAACTTTTACTTTTAACTTTATACTTTCTAGTTTATTTGTTTCATCACATATTGGTACATAGAGCATGTTTCATCGTCACAGCTTAATTGCCAGTAGAATCATACAGCTACAACATACGTTCTGTTTAAAAACAAATTATGTTCCTTTTGGGTCTCTCATGATCGAGGAATCATAAGGCTTTCCCTTAAACCCATGCCGGCTAAGTGTTCCTTAAACACATTGGGTGGTAAGCCTTTCGTTGGCGGATCCGCGTGCATATCCTCTGTCTCTATATGCTCGAAACTTATAGTGTGATCCTGGATTTTATCTTTCACAACATAATACTTCATCCCTATTGTTTTAGCAGCATTACTCGACTTGTTGTTGTGAGCATAGATACCGCGGTCTGGTTGTCATAGTACATCTTTAGTGGTTTGTGAATACAATCCACCACTTTCAAGTCGGGTACAAATTTCTTTAGCCATATCGCCTACCCCATGGCCACGAAGCATGCTATGAATTCTGCATACATCATGAATGATGCAACTATTGATTGTTTGGAGCTTTTCCACGAAATATCCCCTCCAGCGATAGTGAAGACGTATCCTGACATGGATTTTCTATCATCTCTGTCCCCCGCAAAATTTGCGTCTTAATACCCTTTCATCTCTAGGGAATCAGATCTCTTGTATGTTAGCATGTAGTGCTTCGTGCCTTACGCATAACACAATGCCTTCTTTGCCATCTTCCAGTGCTCCATGCCTGGATTCTCTTGATATCTACCGAGTACCCCGGTAACAAAAGCTAACTCAGGGCGAGTGCACACTTGTGCATACTGTAAGCTTCCAACAGCCGAAGCATATGGTATTGGTTTCATGAGATCGATCTCGTACTGGTTCTTAGGACATTGAAATTTCCCAAAACTATCGCCCTTGACTATAGGAGCAGGTGTGGCATTACTCGCATGCATATTATATTTTTGAAGAACCTTCTCTAAATATGCCTTCTGCGATAGTCCTAAGACTCCATTGTTCCTATCTCGGTGAATTTCTATGCCCAAAATATATGATGCTTCACCAAGATATGTGATATCAAAATTTGAGGATAAGAACTTCTTTGTTTCTAGTAGTAGACTAACATCACTGCTAGCAAGCAGGATATCATCCACATACAAGATTAGGAAAATATATTTCTCATTTTGAAACCTTGCATAAATGCAATTATCCTCAATATTTTCTTTGAACCCAAAACTTTTAATCGTTTGATTAAACTATAGATACCACTGTCTAGAGGCTTGGCTTAATCCATAAATGGATTTCTTTAGGCGACATCCCATATTTTCCTTTCCTTCCATGATAAACCCCTTGGGCTGTTTCATGTAGACCTTTTCTTTTCAATCACCGTTCAAAAATGCCGTCCTGACATCCATTTGATGTAACTCTAAATCAAAATGAGCAACTAATGCCATTATGATTCTGAAGGAATCCTTACATGGGACTGGGGAAAAAGTCTCATTGTAATCTATCCCCTCTCTTTGTGTAAATCCTTTTGCTACAAGTCATGCTTTATACTTTTCTACATTCCCATTAGAATCATACTTAGTTTTGTAGACCCATTTGCAGCCTACCGTTTTGGCTCCTTTAGGAATTTCCACTAAGTCCCAAACATCTTTGGAACTCATAGAATTCATCTCATCTTCCATTGATTGTAGCCATTTTGATGAGTTAGGGCTTTTAATGGCTTCTTCATATGTGGTGGGATCACCTTCCATATGAACCATTTCTGTGTTATAAACTTTATAATCAGTAGAAATAGTTGATCTTCTTGTTATATTAGATCTTCTAAGGGCCTCGGTATCTGGCACATTTTGTGCCTTAACTTGCGGCATATCTTCTATTCTTGGCTGCCATACCTCCCTTTCATTCTCAACAATGGGTTCAATCGGTTCATGATGGACAGGTTCCGGGTCTTCTCCCATAGTTGTCACGGGTGGAGTTACAGCTAGTAGTGAGAAAAATGGCTCCTGAATCATTGGATTAGGTGCATGCACCCTCTTCTCCTGAAGATCAATTTTCCGAGCTACCAAGCTCCCCCTCATCATTTCGTCCTCTAAGAAGACTGCATTTCTTGTTTATACAAACTTTGTATATCTGTTCGGGTAGTAGAAACAAAAACCCATTGATCTGTCTGGATAGCCAATGAAGTGGAAACTCATTGTTTTGGATCTAACTTTGCAATGTTTGGATTAAACATTTTGGCCTCAGCGGGGCACCCCCACACTCTGAAGTGTTGTAAAGAGGGCACTCTTCCTATCCATAGCTCGTACAGTGTTTTGGGCACTGACTTGCTTGGTACTCTATTGAGAATGTGAATGGCGGTCTTAAGCGCCTCCATCCATAATCCCAATGGCAAGGTGGAGTAACTCATCATGCTGCGCACCATATCCATCAGAGTACGGTTACGCCTTTCAGCTACTCCATTTTGTTGAGGCTCGCCTGACATTGAATACTAGGCTACTATGCCAGTCTCCTGTAAGAACATTGCAAAAGGTTCAGGGACTTGGCCATATGGGGTGTGCCGACCGTAGTACTCTCCCCCACGGTCGGGCCTTACTATCTTTATTCTTTTACCATGCTGATTTTTAACTTCAGCCTTGAATATTTTGAATTTATTCAATGCTTCAGATCTTCCTTTGATTGGATAAATATAACCAAAACGAGAGTAATCATCTGTGAATGTTATTAAAGAGTCATATCCATCCACACTTTTCACCAGAAATGGTCCACAAATGTTAGTGTGGATGATTTCTAATGTGCCTGTGCTATGAATTGCACCCTTTTTGATTTGTTTTACATACTTTCCTTTAATGCAATCTACGCATTGTTCTAAGTCTGAGAACTCTAATGGAGGAAGAATTTCACTTTTGACTAATCTTTCTATTCTCCCTCTGGAAATATGGCCCAAGCGACAGTGCCATAATTTCGACGAGTCATAGTTCTTTTTCTTTTCTTTTGTTCTTTGTTCGACGAAGAAGCATGCTGATATGTCCATTTTGCATCATACTTTTATATTGATATTTATCGCATTATGAGTTGTTATTACACATTATGGTACAATATTCATGCCTTTTCTCTCTTATTTTACAAGGTCTACATGAAGAAGGAGAATGCCGGCAGCTGGAATTCTGGGCTAGAAAAGGAGCAAGTTTGAGATGTCTATTCTGCACAACTCCAAAAGCCGTGAAAATCAACATGGAATTATTTTGGAATATATAAAAAATACTGGGCCGAAGATATACCAGAGAGGAGCCACCAGGAGGCCACGAGCCTGCCAGGCGCGGCCCACCCCCTGGCCACGCCTAGGGGGCTCGTGGGGCCCCTGCAGCTCCTCTGGCCTCCATCTCCTCCTATATGAAGGGTTTCGTCACAGAAAAAATCAATCGGGAGCGTTCGGGAAGAAACGCCGCCGCCACGAGGTGGAACTTGAGCAGAACCAATCTAGAGCTCTGGTAGGGCCGTCCTGCCGGGGAAACTTCTCTCCCGGAGAGGGAAATCGTCACCATCGTCATCACCAACACTCCTCTCATCGGAGGGGACTCATCTCCATCAACATCTTCATTAGCACCATCTCATCTCCAAACCCTAGTTCATCTCTTGTATCCAATCTCTGTCTCGCGACTCCGATTGGTTCTTGTAAGGTTGCTAGTAGTGTTAATTGCTTATTGTAGTTGATGCTAGTTGGTTTACTTGGTAGAAGATCATATGTTCATATCCTTAATGCTATTCAATACCCCTCTGATCATGAACATAATTATGCTTTGTGAGTAGTTACGTTTGTTCCTGAGGACATGGGATAAGTCTTGTTACTAGTAGTCATGTGAATTTGGTATTCGTTCGATATTTTGATGCGTTCTGTGTTGTCTCTCCTCTAGTGGTGTTATGTGAACATCGACTACATGACACTTAACCATTATTTGGGCCTAGAGGAAGGCATTGGGAAGTAATAAGTAGATAATGGGTTGCTAGAGTGACAGAAGCTTAAACCCTAGTTTATGCGTTTCTTCGTAAGGGGCTAATTTGGATCCACTAGTTTAATGCTATGGTTAGGTTTATTCTTAATTCTTCTTTCATAGTTGCGGATGCTTGTGAGAGAGGTTAATAATAAGTGGGATGTTTGCCCAAGTAAGGACATCACCCAAGCACCAGTCCACCCACATATCAAACTATCAAAGTAGCGAACGCGAATCATATGAACATGATGAAAACTAGTTTGACAGTAATTCCCATGTGTCCTCGGAAGCACTTTACTTTATATAAGAGTTCGCTCAGTCTTGTCCCTTGCTACAAAAGGGATTGGGCCATATTGTTGCACCTTTTTTACTATTATTATTTGCTACCCGTTACAAATTATCTTATCACACAACTATCTGTTACCGATAATTTCAGTGCTTGCAGAAAATACCTTACTGAAAACCGCTTGTCATTTCCTTCTCCACCTTGTTGGGTTCGGCACTATTACTTATCGAAAGGACTACGATAGATCCCCTATACCTGTGGGTCATCAAGACTCTTTTCTGGCGCCGTTGCCGGGGAGTGAAGAGCCTTTGGTAAGTGGAATTTGGGAAGGAAACATTTATATAGTGTGCTGAAATTTATTGTCTCTTGTCACTAGGAAAACTAATCCTTTGAGGGGCTTGTTCAGGGTATCTTCACCTCGACCGGAAGCACAAAGAGTTGCTCCTCAACCTACTGCACCTACTAAAAATATTTATTGTGAGATTCCTTTGGGTATGCTAGAGAAATTGTTGGCTAATCCTTTTACAGGAGATGGAACATCACATCTCGACTCGCATCTAATCTATGTAGATGAAGTTTGTGGTTTATTTAAACTTGCAGGTTTGCCCGAGGATGAGGTCAAGAAGAAGGTATTTCCCTTATCTTTGAGGGATAAAGCATTGACATGGTATAGGCTATGTGATGATACTGGATCATGGAACTACAAATGATTGAAATTGGAATTTCATCAAAAGTTTTATCCTATGCATTTGGTACATCATGATCGGAATTATATCTATAATTTTTGGCCTCGTGATAGAGAAAGTATCGCTCAAGCTTGGGGGAGGCTTAAGTCAATGTTATATTCATGCCCCAACCATGAGCTCCCTAGAGAAATTATTATTATGAACTTTTATGCTCGGCTTTCTCATGACAATCGCACCATGCTCGACACTTCTTGTACCAGTTCTTTTATGAAGAGAGATATTGACTTCAGATGGGATTTATTGGAAAGAATTAAACACAATTCTGAAGATTGGAGTTTGATGAAGGTAAGGAGTCAGGTATGAATCTTATGTTTGACTGTGTTAAATCCTTCGTAGAAACAAATACTTTTCGTGATTTTAGCGTTAAACATGGACTTGACTCTGAGATAGTAGCTTCTTTATGTGAATCATTTGCTACTCATATTAATCTCCCTAAGGAGAAGTGGTTTAAATATCATCCTCCCGTAGAAGTTAATGTAGCTAAACCCGTTTTAGTTGAAGAGAAAGTTATTTCTTATAATGATTCTATTGTTCCTACTTCTTACATTGAGAAACCACCTTTCCCTGTTAGAATAAAGGATCATGCTAAAGCTTCTACTGTGATACGTAAGGGCTACATTAGAACACCTACACCCCCTGAGCAAATCAAAGTTGAACCTAGTATTGCTATTATTAAAGATCTCTTGTCCGATAATGTTGACGGGCATTTAATTCAATTCTGTGAAGCTTCTGCTAGAATTGCTAAACCTCATACTAGAGACAAACATAAACCTGTAGTTGGCATGCCTGTTGTTTCTGTTAAGATAGGAGATCATTGCTATCATGGTTTATATGATGTGGTTCTAGTATTGGTGCAATACCTCTATCCTTATATAATGAAATTAAAGATGAGATTGCACCTGTCGAGATGGAATTTATTGATGTTACTATTAAACTTGCTAATAGAGATACTATCTGCCCTGTGGGAATTGTTAGAGCTGTTGAAGTCTTGTGTGGTAAAACTAAGTATCCTACTGATTTTATCGTTCTTGCTACCACACAAGATAGCTTTTGTCCCATCATATTTGGTAGACCTTTTCTCAATACTGTTAATGCTCAAATTAATTGTGAGAAACAAACTGTTACTGTTGGCTTTGGAGGTGTGTCACATGAATTTAATTTTTCTAAGTTTGGTAGACAACCTCATAAAAAAGAATTGTCTAGTAAGGATGAAATTATTGGTCTTAATTCTATTGCTGTGCCTCCTAATGATCCTTTAGAGCAATACTTGCTTGAACATGAAAATGATATGCATATGGATGAAAGGAATGAGATAGATAGAGTTATCTTTGAACAATGTCCTATCCTTAAGAACAATTTGCCTGTTGAATTACTTGGAGATCCACCTCCACCAAAGGGTGATCCCGTGTTTGAGCTTAAACAATTACCTGATACTCTTAAGTATGCTTATATTGATGAAAAAGAAATATATCCTGTTATTATTAGTGCTAACCTTTCAGAACATGAAGAAAAGAGATTATTGAAAACTCTAAGGAAGCACCGTGCTGCTATTGGATATACTCTTGATGATCTTAAAGGCATTAGTCCTACTCTATGCCAACACAAAATTAAAACTGATCCTGATTCCAAACGAGTTGCCGATCCCCAACGAAGACTGAATCCCAAAATGAAAGAGGTGGTGAGAAAAGAAATACTAAAGCTCCTGGAAGCAGGTATTATTTACCCTGTTGCTCATAGTGATTGGGTAAGTCCGGTGCAGTGTGTCCCTAAGAAGGGAGGTATTACCGTTGTCCCTAATGATAAAGATGAATTGATCCCACAAAAAATTGTTACTGGCTATAGGATGGTAATTGATTTTAGGAAATTAAATAAAGCTACTAAGAAACATCATTACCCTCTACCTTTTATTGATCAAATGCTAGAAAGATTGTCTAAACATACACACTTTTGCTTTTTAGATGGTTATTCTGGTTTCTCCCAAATACCTGTTTCACAATCTGATCAGGAGAAAACCACTTTTACTTGCCCTTTTGGTACCTTTGCTTATAGACGTATGCCTTTTGGTTTATGTAATGCACCTGCTACCTTTCAAAGATGTATGATGGCTATATTCTCTGACTTTTGTGAAAAGATTGTTGAGGTTTTCATGGATGATTTCTCCATTTACGGATCTTCTTTTAATGATTGCTTGAGCAACCTTGATCGAGTTTTGCAGAGATGTGAAGATACTAACCTTGTCTTGAATTGGGAGAAGTGCCACTTTATGGTTAATGAAGGCATTGTCTTGGGACATAAAATTTCCAAAAGAGGTATTGATGTTGATAAGGCTAAAGTTGATGCCATTGAGAAGATGCCATGCCCCAAAGACGTTAAAGGTATAAGAAGTTTCCTTGGTCATGCTGGTTTCTATAGAAGGTTTATTAAAGACTTCTCTAAGATTTCTAGGCCTCTCACTAATCTGTTGCAAAAAGAAATTCCGTTTGTTTTTGATGATGATTGTGAAGAAGCATTTGAAATACTCAAGAAGGCCTTGATAACTGCACCTATTGTTCAACCACCTGATTGGAACCTACCTTTTGAAATTATGTGTGATGCTAGTGATTATGATGTTGGTGCTGTCCTAGGACAAAGAGTTGATAAGAAATTAAATTTTATTCATTATGCTAGTAAAACTCTAGACAATGCCCAAAGAAATTATGCTACTACTGAAAAAGAATTTTTAGCAGTTTTGTTTGCATGTGATAAGTTCAGACCTTATATTCTCAATTCCAAAGTTACTATTCACACTGATCATGCTGCTATTAAATATCTCATGGAAAAGAAAGATGCTAAACCTATACTTTTTAGATGGGTTCTCTTGCTACAAGAATTTGATTTGCATACTGTTGATAGGAAGGGTGCTTAGAACCCTGTAGAAGATAACTTGCCTAGGTTAGAGAATGTTGTTGATGACCCACTACCTATTGATGATAGCTTTCCTTATGAACAACTGAATGTCATCAATGCTTCACGCAGTACACCATGGTATGCTAATTATGCTAATTATATTGTTGCTAAATATATACCACCTAGTTTCACGTACCAACAAAAGAAAAAGTTCTTTTATGATTTGAGACATTACTTTTGGGATGATCCTCACCTGTATAAAGAAGGAGTAGATGGTGTTATTAGACATTGTGTACCCGAGCATGAACAGGGGCAGATCTTATAGAAGTGCCACTCTGAGGCTTACAGAGGACACCATGCTAGAGATAGAACTGCACACAAGGTATTGCAATCCGGTTTTTATTGGCCTACTCTCTTTAAGGATGCCCGTAAGTTTGTCTTGTCTTGTGATGAATGTCAAAGAATAGGTAATATTAGTAAATGTCAGGAAATGCCTATGAATTATTCACTTGTTATTGAACCATTTAATGTTTTGGGTTTTGATTATATGGACCTTTTCCAAAGTCCAATGGGTATACTTATATTTTAGTTGCTGTTGATTACGTTACTAAGTGGGTAAAAGCTATTCCAACTAGTAGTGCTGATCGTAACACCTCTATTAAGTTGCTTAAAGAAGTTATTTTCCCTAGATTTGGAGTCCCTAGATATTTAATGACTGATGGTGGTTCACATTTTATTCATGGTAATTTCCGTAAAATGCTTGCTAAGTATGATGTCAACCGTAGAATTGCATCTCCTTATCATCCTCAGTCTAGTGGTCAAGTAGAGTTAAGTAATAGAGAAATTAAATTAATTCTGCAAAAGACTGTTAATAGGTCTAGGAAGAATTGGTCTAAGAAACTTGATGATGCACTGTGGGCTTATAGAACTGCTTATAAGAATCCCATGGGCATGTCTCCTTATAAAATGGTTTACGATAAGGCATGCCATTTACCGCTTGAGCTAGAGCATAAGGCTTATTGGGCAATCAAAGAGCTCAACTTTGACTTCAAACTTGCTGGTGAGAAGAGGTTATTTGATATTAGCTCACTTGATGCATGGAGAACTCAGGCATATGAAAATGCCAAGTTGTTTAAAGAGAAAGTTAAGAGGTGGCATGATAAAAGGATACAAAAACGTGAGTTCAATGTAGGTGATTATGTCTTGCTATACAATTCTCGTTTAAGATTTTTTGCAGGCAAACTTCTCTCTAAATGGGAAGGTCCTTATATTGTCGAGGAAGTATATCGTTCCGGTGCCATCAAAATCAACAATACAGAAGGCACTTTTCCGAGAGTTGTGAATGGGCAAAGAATCAAACATTATATCTTAGGTACTCCCATAAATGTTGAAAGCAATATAATTAATACCATAACCCCGGAGGAGTACATAAGGGATGTTTATCAGCCTGTTCCAGACCCCGGAAATGAAGAGGTATGTGATACGGTAAGCAAACTGACTCCAAAACTTTTCCAATAGCAATTTTTCTCTGTTTTCAAAATATTTAGAAAATTACAAAAATTTAAAGTAGTCCGGAAAGCGCACGAGGAGGCGACGAGCCTGCCAGGCGCGGCCCCACCCCTTGGCCGCGCCTGGGGGGCTCATGAGATCCTCGTGTGCCTCCCGGACTCCGTTTTCTGGTGGAACACTCCTTATGGTCGGTAAAAATTCATTATAAAACTTCCCAAAAGGTCTGACCCTCGTATCACACAAATATCCTCTGTTTTCGTTTCGAGCTGTTGTGCAGACAGATTTAGATCGCTATGACGTCTACAAAGGTCTCGAAGGACAAGTTCTTTGAGAAGGTCATCAACCCCTACCTCACGGAGGTGCTGCAACACCCTCAAACCATTGAGATGCGTGAGGGGGTGCTGCACATCCGTGACGTTGAGGGGCCCAAGAAGACCGGAAGCGTGGAGATGATGCTCGAAGCAATGGAGCAGCAACTCTTCAAGTGCCAAGGGATGGTGGAACGCGGACTCAACGCCAACCAGATGATGATTACGGAGTTCACCAACAAGCATAAGATCGGCACCAAGGACATCGGGGAACACCTCCTCAAGCTCTATAATAGAATCGATCATCTCCAAGCCCAGATCTACGACCTACAAAACCAGAACTGTGAGTATGAGTATAGATTTAAAGCAATGCGGTTGGCTGCAGATTTGAGGATCCTGGAGACTCGATCATCTTTCCATGATGGAGAACCTATGCCTTGGAAGACGGAGGATCAACCCCGGACTCCAACGACTCCACCACCATCACCTCCGAAGGAAGACAATTAAACACACGGGTATGGGCACTCCCCTTGGCTTGTGCCAAGCTTGGGGGAGTTGCCCCGGTATCGTATCACCATCACATCTTTTGCCTTTACCTTTATATATTAGTTTGATTCTTTTGGTAATATCTTTATCTAGTAGAATAAAGTTCTTAGTATGATTTAGGCTTCAGTTTTTCTTTGTGTTACCCCCAATGTAATCGAGCTCGTGAGTTATATAATAAAGAGTGTTTTAGTTAAGGGCTTTGCTTCTTGCCATGATCTAAAGTAAATAATAATAAGAGAACAAAAGCATGAAAGATCATATGATGATCTTATGGGAAGTGATGACTTCACATATAAAAAAATGTTGACTGAAACTTGTTGTGGGTAGACAACCGTAGACCTTGGTCATTGTTGCAATTAATAGGAAGTAATAAATAAAGAGAGGTTCACATATAAATATATCATCTTTGACACCATCTATGATTGTGAACACTCATTAAACTATTACATGCTAAGAAGTAGAGGTTGGACAAGGAAGACAACATAATGAATTATGTTTGCCTGGTTCCGAACAATGTTATATGATTATGGATCCTTTAGCATGTGACGCTTGCTTCCACCTCATATTAGCCAAAACTTCCACACTAAGTAGAGATACTACTTGTGCATCCATAAAACCCTCAACCTAGTTTTGCCATGAGAGTCCACCATACCTACCTATGAATTGAATAAGATCCTTCAAGTAAGTTGTCATCGGTGCAAGCAATAAAAATTGCTCCCTAAAAATGTATGATCTATTAGTGAAATAAGCTTTGTACGAACCTGTGATGAGGAAGACATAAAAGAGACAGACTGCATAATAAAGTTCTTGATGATAGGAGGCAATATAAAGTGACGTTCCTTCACACTAAGAGATCACACATCCAAACCTCAAAAGCACATGACAACCTCTGCTTCCCTCTGCGAAGGGCCTATCTTGTACCTTTACTTTTTATCTTTAAAAGAGTCATGGTGATCGTCACCAATTCCGTATTTTGCCATCATCTTGGCAAGCGTCAAGTTTTAGGGAAAGATCTATATTCGTATATCAACTTGGAAGTAAGTAATCATGAATTATTATTGTTGACATTACCCTTGAGGTAAATAGTTGGGAGGCGAAACTATAAGCCCCTATCTTTCTCTGTGTCCAACTGAAACTTTGATCTCGTGAGTACCGCGTGAGTTTTAGCAATTGTAGAAGACTAAAAGATGATTGAGTATGTGTATTTGTTTTACAAGCTCTTATTTGTCTCTTTTCGATGTTATGATAAATTGCAATTGCTTTAATGACTAAAGACTATTGGTTGTTAATTCTCAATAAGATTCTTGATGCATGCTTTACATTGTGAATGAATTGTCACTTTAGCATAAGGGATTATATGACGATATTGCTGTTCTAAATATGATCATGATGCCTTCATGTCCGTATTTTATTTTATCGACACCTCTATCTCTAAACATGTGGGCATATTTATCGATCTCGGCTTCCGCTGGAGGACAAGCGAGGTCTAAGCTTGGGGGAGTTGATACGTCCATTTTGCATCATACTTTTATATTGATATTTATCGCATTATGAGTTGTTATTACACATTATGGTACAATACTCATGCCTTTTCTCTCTTATTTTACAAGGTTTACATGAAGAGGGAGAATGCCGATAGCTGGAATTCTGGGCTGGAAAAGGAGCAAGTTTGAGATGTCTATTCTGCACAACTCCAAAAGTCGTGAAAATCAACATGGAATTATTTTGGAATATATAAAAAATACTGGGCCGAAGATATACCAGAGAGGAGCCACCAGGAGGCCACGAGCCAGCCAGGCGCGGCCCACCCCCTGGCCGCGCCTGGGGGATCGTGGGGCCCCTGCAGCTCCTATGGCCTTCATCTCCTCCTATATGAAGGGTTTCGTCGCAGAAAAAAAATCAATTGGGAGCTTTCAGGAAGAAACGCCGCCGCCACGAGGCGGAACTTGAGCAGAACCAATCTAGAGCTCCGGCAGGGCCGTCCTAGGAAACTTCTCTCCCGAAGAGGGAAATCGTCGCCATCGTCATCACCAACACTCCTCTCATCGGAGGGGACTCATCTCCATCAACATCTTCATCAGCACCATCTCATCTCCAAACCCTAGTTCATCTCTTGTATCCAATCTCCGTCTCGCGACTCCAATTGGTTCTTGTAAGGTTGCTAGTAGTGTTAATTGCTTATTGTAGTTGATGCTAGTTGGTTTACTTGGTAGAAGATCATATGTTCATATCCTTAATGCTATTCAATACACCTCTGATCATGAACATAATTATGCTTTGTGAGTACTTACGTTTTTTCCTAAGGACATGGGATAAGTCTTGTTACTAGTAGTCATGTGAATTTGGTATCCGTTCGATATTTTGATGCGTTGTATGTTGTCTCTCCTCTAGTGGTGTCATGTGAACGTCGACTACATGACACTTCACCATTATTTGGGCCTAGAGGAAGGCATTGGGAAGTAATAAGTAGATGATGGGTTGCTAGAGTGACAGAAGCTTAAACCCTAGTTTATGCGTTGCTTCGTAAGGGGCTGATTTGGATCCACTAGTTTAATGATATGGTTAGATTTAGTCTTAATTTTTCTTTCGTAGTTGCGGATGCTTGCGAGAGAGGTTAATCATAAGTGGGATGTTTTCCCAAGTAAGGACAGCACCCAAGCACCGGTCCACCCACATATCAAACTATCAAAGTAGCGAACGCGAATCATATGAACATGATGAAAACTAGCTTGACAGTAATTCCCATGTGTCCTTGGGAGCACTTTACTTTATATAAGAGTTCTCTCAGGCTTGTCCCTTGCTACAAAAGGGATTGGGCCTTATTGTTGCACCTTTGTTACTATTATTATTTGCTACCCGTTACAAATTATCTTATCACACAACTATCTGTTACCGATAATTTTAGTGCTTGCAGAAAATACCTTACTAAAAACCGCTTGTCATTTCTTTCTGCTCCTCGTTGGGTTCGACACTCTTACTTATTGAAAGGACTACGATAGATCCCCTATACTTGTGGGTCATCACATGCTCATTCACATTGGACACATAATGCACTTTTTGACGGAGTGATAGTAAATAAAGCTGATTGTGAAGTAAAGCAACACCAACATAAGCATTATTACACCATATGGCACACTTGTCATGTCTAAAATAAAACTCCTAATTGTCTTTGTCCAAACAATAAACTCTAATTAAGTTTCTATGACATGAAGGAACAAATAAGACATCTCTAAGTAGAAGCTTGAACCCATCAGCTAACTCCAAGGAGATGTCGCTGACAGCTTGAACTTCTGCTTGGACTCCATTAGCGACTTCAATGCATCTTTCTCTTCTTTCCATAGTCCTCATCGAATGGAATGCTTGTAAAGATTTTGCAACATGAACAGTGGCTCCTGAGTCAATCCACTAAGTAGATTTCGAAAACTATGTCGTTTACAAAGGAAGCGATGTCGTTACCTATCTTTGCCATGACAGACTTTAGCCAACCATGGCAGTCCTTCTTGTAGTGCCCTGTCTGCTTACAGTGGAGACAAGTGTCTTTATTCACTGGTAATTTTTTTTGCTGATGCTGATGCTGATAGGGTGCTTTTCCATGTGGCTTTGAAGGAGAACCTTTGTTGTTTGGATTGTAATTCTTTTTCTTATGGTCCTTCACATAGTTGATAGAACCACCATGTGAGGCTTTCAGTCTGTCCTTTTCTTGGACACACATTGCTATTGTCTTTTCAATGTCCCATGTTTCAGGCGACATATTATAGTTTACAACAAAGGTTTCAAACTCCTTTGGCAACGAAGCCATGACCATGTGGACCAGGAGCGCTGGTTTGATCTCCACATCCGCATCCATGGGCTTGAGCTTTGCAGCCATATTGCTCATCCTGAGGATGTGCTCCTTTATTCCATGACCACCGCCAGTGTAATTCTCTGTTACCAGTTGTTTTATCAACTGGGTGGCATAAGTCTTTGAAGAACCAGTGAACTGGTTCTTTTTCTTTGTAAGCAACTCCCCTACGGAAGTGCACTCTGCAATTGAGCCCACAATGGCGTCCTCAATTGTATTCTTTATAAATGTCATACACTTTTTGTTGGCGTTGACCCACTTTTGATTGTTGAGGGTGTATAACATCTCCAATGGAGCATGATCCCCTCTCTTTTTATCCCATGCAGCATCGTCATTAGTGGCCTCTCTGACTGGCTCTGTAGGTCTAACCGGCTATGATTCATCCACAACCCAGTCCACCTCAGCACACACAAATGCCGGGTCAACTTTCTTCCTCCACTCAGTGTAATTGTCACCTCTGAGTGTTGGAACATCTTTTAGGCAACTCATCAAGTGGTAGCCTCCTGAAATTATAACAATCATATGCATTAATCCAACGTTGGTCCAATCAAACATACAATTGTCTATGCAATTAAATCTATATTACCGTTGGACAAAAGAATAGAAATAAATGCACCTTTAATAAAAACATGATCATGTTATTAACAACGTTGGTCATAAAAATAACATAACCATATTCACTTTAATAATCACTTTGATGTGCTCTTTAACTTAATTCTTTTTAAACTTTTATTTTCTATGTAAAAGAGCACTATAATCTATTTTACAGCGGAAAAATATGAATAGAAAATTCATGAACTTTATACTTTTTCAGAGTATTTATTTTACTTTTCTATTTTCTATACAAAATTATCGTTGGATAAGTTTTGAATAGAAATAAAATAAAATAAACCGTGTGACTTTTGCCCAAAAATCTGGACAAATATATGGAATGCGGAAAAACGGGCAGCTCAGTCACGGCCTCGACCCATTGCGCGTTGCTGCAGCCTCGGCCCAGCAAGCGGCTACGGCCTCGCCCAACGCGCAGCTGTAGGCTCATCACCCTTTCGGCCCAACAGCGGCTACAGCCGCCTCCACCTTTGACCGAACGGCCCAACGCGAGGCTAGGGTTTGGATCCTGGTCATCGGACGCGATCCAACGATCCAGCGCTGATTTCGCCCGATCAAAACGATCCAGCCACGCTGCTTGGGCAAACCCTAGTCCATTCGACCCCTTCCTATGTTCGTCTCGCACGCGGCTCTCTCTGGCCGCTCGGCTACTGCACCGCGCCAGTCGCCGGCGACGGCGTGGACGGCCACCGCGCCGCGCCGCGGCGCTCTTTTCCTTCCCCTCTTCTTTCCTCCCTCCATCCACCGAATCCAGTGGCAGAGAGAGATGAGAGCTGGGCTCTCCTGTGTGCGCCCAGATGGATGACACTCGAACTGCGGCGACGGTGCCCCTGGCGACCCCTTCGCCGGTCGCACGAGCTCCCGAAGGAGAGCGCGCCGCCGTCGAATGGCTCGGTGGTGGTGTTCTTTGCCCCCTATTGGGGTTCTTTCCTCTTTTTGTTTGTTTCGGATTCGATCCGATCTGATTAGGGGAGGGTTCAATCTCTCTTTTTTTGTTTGTCCAATCATCACCATCCCACTGTGACCGGCGTGGCCGATGGACTTTTCTTTGCCCAGTGAGGGGTTGTTCTTCGTCCCGGCGCCTCAGCTTGCCGATGCGCATCGGGGTCAAGAGGAACGGCGCGGCCATTGCGGCGGCGCAACTTTGCAGGTGGTGTTTCTTTTCTTTCTTCCTTGTTCTAGGGTTCCAGGGGAGGGGGGGGGAGGTCTTTGCCTTTGATTTCAACTGAAAAAGCCCTATGCCAAACCCAACTAATACCATTGATGGAGCCTATGGATCCTGTAGGCATGGGTATTCCGGTAGTTGGGAAAAAGGATGGGGATGATTACCTTCTCCCTTGTGCTGTGAGGAGCTGTCGCCGGTGGCCATGGTCGGAGGGCAACGACGGTGATTGGAGAGAGATGTGAGGTAACGGCGGTGGTGCTTCCGTGAGCACTGCGTAAGACCTAGATCGATAGGTTTGTGAGTGAGAAATGCAGCAGCGGTGAACCTCGTAAGCCGTGCCCCGACCGTCACCACTCTCCATATACGCAGGTCACAAGGACCCATCAACCATATGAGGGTTGGGCGCCCTCCATCAGAGAGCGATGACCAAGGGCCTAGGCCGTTGGGCCTATCGAAGGAGATCAACCTAACAAGAACAACTCAACTATCCACGCATCGTCGTGACCTTGGTCTAGAAGCAGCAGCTCGTGGTCAGGACACTGACCAACCTGCAAGCGAACGGCCTGCCGGAGGTGTACAAGGTGGCGGTGGCCATGCCCAGGTTGGTGTTTAAAAAAAAAAAGGAACAGAGTCCCCGGTCTCTGCATGCCCAGTTTGGTGTTGGTCGATGTGGAACCCGTCGAGCTGACTTTCACGTCGCTGGGACAGAAGCTCCATCCGAGTCACCCCGATGCCCAAGGTCACGTTCATCAAGGGAGCCGTCTTCGAGGGCTCAATCACTTGGTCGTCAAGCCGCCACGTCGTCCCAAGCCCGGTGGTCGACCAGCAGGCCAGGCATTGCTGGCGGTGTGGCCAAGAGTTGCCTACTGCTAACTCCAACTGTTCCCCTCTTCTTGTTCTGATCGACCGCTTGTGGACGCTGTCATCCCATCCTCGATCGTTTTATTTTATTTAGCTAATGAGAAAGAAATCAAATGGCTGCTCCTCTGAATTCTATCCCGCCTTCAATTCTTGATACAAAACAAACCTGGCTCTACTTCTGAAACGTCGTTTTATCTTCAACTACTACTTGTGAAACGTTTTTGTCTTATTACTCACTGTATCTTGTAGTCAGTGGCAGAGCTACATAAAAACTATGGGGGAAGGCAAAAGCTATTTTTCCTCCCATCTAGGTCCTTTAAATTTTTTTCTTTAGACTTTTCTTCAAGGCTGGGGAAACACGCTTCTAAATAACCAACCAATGCAAGCTTATGACCCATCGGCGAGGAAAGGAAGGGTTCGCCATCTCGTGGTGAGACCAGCATGACCGCCGTGCTCCTGCACACCTGCAAAAAAGCAGAACAGGACACATCAAGTTGAGACCTCTAGTTGTAAACAGGGCGCAAGCAACGACACATATACCAAAAGTGAATTATTTAGCAGAGATCTCAAAATTATGTAGTTTCTTACGTTTCTTCGGCTAACCATACATTATAGAAAACAACCCATTTGTTCCGGTTTCAAAGACCCATTAGCCACGGTTTTGAAACCGAGACTAAAGGATCGGGATTAAAACCTAAAACCTTTAGTCCGCGTGGGACAGAAGGAGCTTCACGTGGTAGCTATGGGGAGGCCAGGCAGGAGGACCTTTAGTCCCGGTTGGTAACACCAACCGGGACCAAAAGGCATCCATGCGTCAGCATTTAGCAGGAGATGTTTGTTTTCTGAAAGGAGGGGTTTAGGGGGTTTTCGAGGGTTAATTTAGGTGTTTCATATTGTGTTAGCTAGCTAATAGAGAGAAGTGACATCTCTTTCTTCGTGCTTGGTCGATGCTGCTAGCTACTATAGGTACACATAGAAAGAACTCGACGCTAGCTAATAAGCAAATGAAGAAAACCATTAATTACACAAGATCTAACAACTCATCATCATCATCTTAATCATTGAAATTTAAAGTCTCATAAAAAAAAGATAAAATAACATAGTCCTCCCTCACAGGACCTAGTCCTCCCTCATAGGTAAAATGATATAAGAAAGAATAACACCTATATCTCCATGATGAAGCAAAGAGATACAACGGTCTCCAACTTGTGGCTTGCGATCCTTCTTTATTTGTCCTCATGCTTTAATTTGGAGCCTTCTTGGTGGTTTGCACTCAGTCGAGTATGCAAAAAAGAACTCGGGATGGAAGGGGCTTTTAATTGTCATATTACCTTCGGGTTGCATCAACGGTGGCACAACTTCATATGACAATTTCTGTTGAAGACCATAATAATAGCCTAGTTAGCAATGTAATCAATACTATTTACGCAACAATACTAGTGTACTTAATTAGCAGATCTTACCAAGATAGTTCGGCGAATATCATCCGTCCTCAACCTATGCACTAGTGTCCTGTATAATGTATAATTTGGGCTAGTTCTCAAATTATACGGAAAGATGACCCTACCAGTTAGGACACCAATAACAAAGTAGATAAGATCATCATTCTCCTACCAAGTTAGATGTGATCCATAAATGTAGTGTGTCGTGTCGATTATGTTCTGTGTTTCACTCGAAGAAACAAAATAAGTTGGAAATTATAAATTAACAAATTTAGTATGAATGAACACCATATATTTTTAAATATAGAATGCAAATTACTTGACAAAAATGCATGGTTGACAAACTCACATGGAGGTAAAACAGGAAGCATATCGACATCCACCCAAATGTCGATGTTTCCTTCAATATGATCTTCAGGACGAAGATCGAAGGTTATTTCCATATCCTCGTGAAATCCATATGCCTTGCAAAGAGCTTCCCAATTTGAGCATCCTAATTCTGTGTTATTAGGTGCATTCATTATTTTCACAAGAAATGTATGATCATGTTTAGTCCTCAGGTTGGCTGTCCTCGTCTCGAAACCCTCGTGCTCTTCGAAACCGAGCCTCTCCAAGAAATACCGTCTTGCATGACAGGGGATGAACTAGTCGAATTGTATAAAATGGAAATTACGCATTGAATGAAAGAAACAGAAGTCATGCTTAATTATGAAAAAATAGCTGTCATCGTTGCGTACCGTAGAAATATCAAAGTCCTCGTAAAGCTTCATGGTGAAGAACCTGCCGTCTTGCAGCCCAGGCTGGTCGCAAAGACCCTTATCTTCACCGCAATATTCACACGCTTGGATCCTATCGCCGTCTGATGACGACGACATTTCATGTGTTCATGATTCAAGAATTATGGCAAGCTTGGATCCTAATGCGTGTGTGACTTTCGGTCCGTCGAGGCTTTCCTTAAATAACTCTCGTATCTCATGGTGTGTTGGCGCACACTCTCACACTGATACGATGGTGTATATATGTTGGTGGGCACTCTCTCACAGTAATAGTTCGACCGTCGGTGATGGACGCCCCCCTCTTCTCTTCTTGCGCATTATACCGACAAATATATCGCAAAGAAGAGAAGAAAGAGGAGGCGCCCTCCACGACAATAGTCGGGATTCCTCCATCACGAACGCACATGAAAGTCACACAAGGAGCAATGGCAGACCAGAAGTGACACACGCATTATACCGATAAAATATAACTAATACATTTTTAATGAACTCGAATATAATATCACCCAATACACCATCTCCAATAATCCAGTTATTAATGCATCATCAAATATTATCTAATACATCTCCAATATTATCATATATAAGATCATTAATACAGATCGAATACTATCGAATAATCTAGTCACTAGCGGTTCCTGAGTCGCGTGTGGTGGACACCCAAAGATAAGGAACCATCACGGGATCATAACTCGGGTGAGATACCTGAAGAATCTGTCAGGTATTGTTGAACCTGGCATCCAACGCTGCCATGTAGCGACGGACGTGCTCGTCCTCCTCCCTTACACGGCGACATACCACCTCCACGGGGACCCGCTCCCTCTGCACCGAAAGTGGCCCACGTGACCGCCACCAAAGAAGCTCTGGGTCGATGACGAGACCCGGATTCCTCACCAAGCTTCGAGCCCCGGAAGGTAGCACCTCCCAGTGCCAGCCAGCGGAGCCCAGTCCCGGACATGGCGCCTAACAAGCAGGCTCTCGCGGACCACTCGACGATGAGGATGCGGGCCGAGCATCGTCGATGTTAAGACAAATTCCTATGAGAACATTTTCTTATCATTTAATCACTAATTTTTCCAAAACCAAAGATTTTTCTCTAACCTAACATACACACTTATTTTTCCTACGAATCCTAATTAACTAAAACATAAAAATCATCATAAACAAAATGTTACATACCAACCACAAAAATTTGCACGTTTTTAAACAATATGTGTGTGTGTGCGTGTGTGTGTGTGTGTGTCTGGGGCACCGTCGGAGATGGACGGGCCGGGCGGCGGGGCTACTACGTTGGAGATGGATGGGGCGGCGGCTCTCGGGCATCTCCGGTGGTGGCACTCATGAGACTTTAGGTTCTGAAACTTTTTCTTTGCCATATTTATTATTCCCTTTATATTCGACGAGAAGCCAGACGGGACCTTCATACTGAGCAGACATTCAAATAAGATTTCCTTCTCTTCTTTGGTAAGAGCATAGCTGGCAGGACCTTCATATTGCTTTGGATGCATGCCGTCTTTTTCATGCACACGTTGTTGTTCCTCCCATGCCTCCGGTGTATCTTTTGTCTTCCCATACACTCCCAAGAAGCCTAGTAGATTCACACAAAGATTCTTTGTCACGTGCATCACGTCGATTGCAGAGCGGACCTCTAGGTCTTTTCAGTAGGGTAGGTCCCAAAATATAGATTTCTTCTTTCACATGGGTACGCATCCCGCATCGTGAGTCAGAACAGATAGTCCGTCAGGACCCTTTCCAAAGATTATTTTTAAATCATTGACCATATCAAGTATGTGATCACCAGTACGAAGGGCGGGCTTCTTCCGGTGATCTTCCTCACCTTTGAAATGCTTTCCTTTCTTTCGACATTGATGGTTGGTCGAAAGAAATTGACGATGCCCTAGGTACACATTTTCCTGCATTTGTCCAAATATATACTGTCAGTGTCATCTAAGCAGTGTGAGCATGCGTGATATCCCTTGTTTGTCTGTCCTGAAAGGTTACCGAGAGCAGGCCAATCGTTGATGGTTACAAATAGCAACGCATGTAGGTCAAATTCCTCTGTTCTTTCTCATCCCACACACATACACCTCTTCCATTTCATAGCTGTAAAAGTTCATCAACTAATGGCCTTAGGTACACATCAATGTCATTGCCGGGTTACTTAGGGCCTTGGATGAGCACTGGCATCATAATGAACTTTCGCTTCATGCACAACCAAGGAGGAAGGTTATACATATATAGAGTCGCAGGCCATGTGTTATGCTTGCTGCTCTGCTCAACAAAAGGATTAACGCCATCTGCACTTAAACCAAACCATACGTTCTTTGGATCACCTGTAAAGTCGCTCCACTGTCTCTCGATCTTTCTCCACTGCGACCCGTCAGCGGGTGCTCTCAACTTCCCGTCTTTCTTACGGTCCTCTTTGTGCCATTGCATCAACTTGGCATGCTCTTTGTTTCTGAACAGACGATTCAACCGTGATATTATAGAAGTATATCATATCACCTTGGCAGGAACCCTCTTCCTGGGACGCTCGTCATCAACATCACCAGGGTCATCTCGTCTGATCTTATACCGCCATGCACCGCATACTGAGCATGCGTTCAAATCCTCGCACGCACCATGGTAGAGGATGCAGTCATTAGGGCATGCAAGTATCTTCTGCACCTCCAATCCTAGAGGGCATACAACCTTCTTTGCTACGTACGTACTGTCGGGCAATTCGTTATCCTTTGGAAGCTTCTTCTTCTATATTTTCAATAGCTTCTCAAATCCTTTGTCAGATACACCATTCTCTGCCTTCTACTGCAGCAATTCCAGTGTGGTACCGAGCTTTATGTTGCCCTCTTCGCAATTGGGATACAACCCTTTTTTGTGATCCTCTAACATGTGATCGATATTCAACTTCTCCTTTTCACTTTCGTATTGTCTCTTTGCATCAACAATGACCCGACAAAGATCATCATCAGGCACATCGTCTGGTTCCTCTTGATCTTCAGCTTTCCCCCATGCAGCATCACCGTATTCAGGAGGCACATAGTTGTCATCACCCTCTTCTTCTTCGTTGTCTTCCATCATAACCCCTCTTTCTCCGTGCTTGGTCCAAATATTATAGTGTGGCATAAAACCCTTCTCAAGCAGGTGGAAGTGTAGGGTTTTAGAGTTGGAGAAAGCCTTCATATTCTCACAGACAATACATGGACAATGCATAAAACCATTATGCTTGTTTGCCTCAGCCACTTCGAGAAAATTATGCAGGCCCTTAATATACTCGGAGGTGCGTTGGTCACCATACATCCATTGTCGGTTCATCTGCGTGCGTTATATAATAAAGTGTATTAAAAACCATTACAGAATATCGTGAACAGAGAAGTCACCAAATTAACGGCGGTGAGGACGGGGATGGGACAAGACAGACCGCCAAACCTAGACAAATCTTGAGGAAAATAGAGCTTGGACAAGGAGCTTCGAGAGGAGAAAGCTTAAGTGTGGCTCGGGCATTTCATCGAACACCTCATTTGCATAGGAGTTGAGCTAGAGCACCACAAAGCTCTCCCATGGCCAGCCAAAAAAATAAAGCAGTGCACTGCTCTGGTCGCGGGCAGGGGGTATATATAGGCCAGCCATTGATCCCGGGTTATGGCTAGAACCGGGATTAAAGAAACACATTTGGTCCCGGTTCAAGCTACAAACCGGGACGAACGAATGATTGTGGGTCAGGAGCGAGGTTCATTGGTCCCGATTCGTGTTTGGAACCGGGACCAAATGGGTAAGACGAACCGGGACCAATGGCCCAAGAGGCCCGGCCGGCGCCCTGGCCTCACGAACCGGGACCGATGCCCCCATGGGTCCCGGTTCGTGATTGATCCGGGATTAATGGGATTTCAAGCTGTACCAAAACCCAGTTTTCTACTAGTGACAGGAGGACTGACTACTCATCCTAGAGGATAATCTACTAGAAACACTAGTGCCTGATACCTTTTCTAAATTCATTTATTGCTAACAACCTGACAGCTCCCCTATCGCATCACTCAAATAATAGAGGAATGACTAAGTATAAAATCCCATAATACTTACCGAGAAATGTAGCACCATTATGGTTGATGGATGATCTAGTTCTTTGCAGAACAAAGAATCCCATGCTAGCTCCGTCTACACTTAGCTCAGAGTTCTAATAATCAGTTATCTTATCCCTTAGCCGAATTTTAGTTAACCAATTAGCTAGCAAATACTAACTGCCCAAATAATTGAGATATAAACTGTGCATGTAAATTGTGTCCTAAGTCCCTAGCTCTTGCCAATTTCAATAAGCAATACCAAGCGTTATACATACAAAAGAACCAAAGGAATCAGAAAGTACCTCTTTAGGACTCAACTGCTTCATCTAGAACTAAGTTGAGTGCTGGTCATATTATGCCTTTAAAGTTCCTGTCACTGGACATATGAATATTTTTTCTGATTTTTTTTTGAATTCCCACAGGGGGGACATATGAATATGGCAGAAGGTCGGCATATAGAACAAACCTGAAAGCTACAAAAGGGTCCATGCATTTAAACGAACAAAGGAGGTTATACATTCTTCAGCTACTAGCACAAGAGACTGTAATATGTATACATTCTTCAGCTTATACATCCTTTTTGTGTTCTTATTACAGAGATATATACCCAGTCTTATAGGAAGCACAAATTATGTGAGTGAATTTCACAAAACCTAGGTTTTACAGCTCACGTGTCACAAAAGACTAGGTTTTGGAATGCACAATTAATCCCAGGTTTTGTGGTTCGTGCAACGTCCAACAAAAATAGTTATGATAGGACCCGATTTAAACAAAAAAAGTACGGAGTATGTGGCAGGTTTCGTGAACTTCACCCGACGACTTAAAACGACTACATAGCACCAGCCAGCTCAAGTTAACACAAACACAGAGTGTAAAGAGATATATTTCCCCTTCATTCATATCACAAGTCAAGCTGGATTGCAACTATTCATAGGAAGCCACTTAATTGTGTTCAATAGCTAAATCCATATCATGTGCAAATTTGGAGCACCGAATTATTATGCTGACAAAAAATTAGAGACGGAGCAGGAGGTAATGGGATGTGAAGTAAATCAACCTTGTCGACGAACTTGGCCAGGTCGATTGCAGTCCCCTTGGCTGCGCCCAGCGTGATCATCAGGAAGTAAACGAATAGCACAACGCGTCCGCTTCGCTTCGCTCGACGAGATGGCACGTGCTCTGCGGCCGTCTCCGGCGGTGCCCACCCTGCTCCGCCTCCTCTCCTCCCACCCCTCCCTCTTCGTCGCCGTCGCCGCCGCGCAAGCCGCGCTGCTCAAGTCCTCCTAAATATTCAGTCTACTAAGATGAAAGAACACTACATCTAAATTTTTTCTCAGAACAGAAGGTACCTTATAATCAGGTACTCCCTCCGTAAAGAAATATAAGAGTGTTTAGATAACTAAAATAGTGATCTAGACGTTTTTATATTTGTTTACAGAGGGAGTACGTCCTTCGTTAGTAGCTTCATCCCAAGGGCCTGCATGGAAACAAACAATACATCATCATGTATGAGAATGAGACCGCTCCCCTAGAGATACAAAAAAATATTTAGCATCTCCAACTTTTGGAATAGCCCAGCCTTAGAAAAGCAAAAAATACTTTCTCATAGAACTTGATAGAACGCTCAAGATCACCAACACGAAGCATGACTTGACAAAGAGGTTCATGTATCTCAGCCCTCTGGATAAGGACAAACCTGTAGCCATCAGGTCCTGTGCAAAGGCAATAATAGTGGATCCTCCCTTGACAGGACCAGGTTCACGAGTGATATTGCCACCCTTGGATTTAACATGCTCAGCCAACTTGTACACCTGCATTTGCATCCATGATCTAAATAATAAAAATTTGCATCCATCATATCATATGAATATAATTTCACAACATCGACGTAGGCTATTGCAAATTGATAATACTGCATCCTCATTAGCGATTCCGAAATGCCCAAAGCGCTCTCCAATGTCATACTTGTTAACACCATAGTCTGTTGAGCAAGGGTAAATTTTTAGCACAGTAGAAGTTACCGAAAATTGAAATGCTTTACCAGGAAAAGAGTTGGTCAGTTCATATGAAGAAATAAATGTATTTTCCTTATTGGTTTGATACATATTGTACAACTGCAAACATAAGTGGCATATTGGAGAAACTGTGCCACAAAACTTTTGGCAGCTCAGTGAACGTACTATATGTCAATTCAAGTGCGAAGTTGGTGTCCTCTGGTCCAAAGCCAAGGAAGGCGTTGGTGTACTTCTCATCAGGAACATCTCTTTTCCTCAGCAGTTTCATCCCAAAGCATTCTATGTATTACCTCCCACAATGACAAAGATCACATCAAAGCCATGATATTACTTGCAGATGTTGCAAATGTCCCTTAGAATATAGTAACATGCTTGATTATGCGGTCCAGATCCCCGACACGGTAAACCGCATGGAGCATCCTCTTGCTGTCCTGTTTATGCCACTCAAGCTCATGCCACTGAAGCACAGCCTCAGCTGCCTTCGTGGCTTCACTACCAGTTGCCATCCCTGATGCAAAAGTGTTACATCTAATAAAAACGAGAGAAGCGCGGCGGGGGGCCATCCAACTGCGAATTAGAATTACCACCAAAAGGATCAGTGCTCAGCTGACAGAACTCTAGGTGAAGATATCTCCTTTTTTCACCCCCCTTTCACTCCCAATCCCTACATCTATATTGGACAGACAACAGCAAAAGTCGCAGCTCAACCGAATCAAGATGCAAGGCTCCCCATTGGAGAACTTTGATGATGCATTACCCATCCATTTGATGGACACACATAACGATAAAAAAAAGAAAAAAGAAGATGAAGATGGGTGTCCCTGCTCTTAGGGTGTGTTTGTTTGGGCTCTTTTTACCGGCTCCTGCAGCTTCTGGCCCAAAAAAAGCCAGAGCCCAAACAGCTAGTGTTTTTGCCCCAGCTCCACGCAGCCCTCCCGTGGAGCGCTCCGAAAAAATCAAGCAAAAGCTGCAGCTGAGAAATCGGGCTTCTGCCCCTCGCAGCCGGCTCCAATGTGACCAATGACCGACTTGCCCTCCCACCAAATCACATACTACGACAGTAATGCCCTTATCGGTTCGATCAGTGCCCTCCCACCAAATCACATAGTACGGCACGCGCGGTTGCTAGCGAGGCCCTGAGTATGCCTTTGCTTGCCGACGAGCAACGACGCCGTTCTGGTCCGGCGTGTGCGGTTGGCCAGCGTGCGTGCCTAGCGCGTGTGTGTGCGCCTGGCGTCCATGGTCTGCATGCGTGATCTGTGCGTGTGTCCTGCGTGTGCTACATGTGTTGCCAGCGCGTGCTTGCGTGTGTGCCCGCTGGCTGCCGAGGCTCACTGCTAGAGTGTGCTAATATTTGTTGGTATGCTAATCCTGGATTTTTTTCAGAAGTAGTACGGATTTTGTAACAATTTTGAAAAAATATGTCTGAGTTGAAAAAAATATCAAAACTAGTACCTTGTCGGCCAGTAGCAGGCCGAACAGGGACCCGTCGGCCACCACCAGGCCGACCTGACCAGTCAGCCAGCAGTAGGCCGAAGGGCCCCTGTTGGCCAATCAGAGTCCAGTGGAGAGGCATGTCGGCCAGAGGGTGGCCGAAGGGCAGCCTTTCGGCCAGTGGGAGGCCGATGGGCCCCTGGATAAGGCCCAACCATCTTTTCTTCCTCCTCTGTCCACTTGGTTCACCCTCCCCTGTCCTCCAGCCTACCTCTCACTCCCTTTGCTCTCCGGTGCTTCCACCGCCTCACCGATCTCTTTGCTGGAACCACCCATTTTGTCATTCTACCCGCGTAAACAATAGATCAGGACGCTCTTCACCGGCCTACGGTATTTTTTTTGGCTTCCAACTCAATCGAATGAGAACTCTCAATGGATTTAGTTCTTATTTGCCGCCGTCCATCCGCAGGTAATGGCTTGCCCATTTTGCCGAGCTCCGGGTGGCCCTTGTGCTGTCGTTGATTCCGGTGCGTCTGTATTTACTGTGGTGCTGGATCATTGATGTTCAAGACGTGTTGTAAGATTCTATGTCTTGATTATCTGACTTTGGCATACTCGAATGCCTTTGTTTATAAGTTTATGATCCTTGCTTCCATTCTGGTTGCAGTATGTTCCGTGCAATGTTAGATCACATCTTACTCGGTACATTGATGAGTGCAGAGCTTTAGCTATTCGGAGAGGTGACACAGATATTGATCTTGCTCTGCACAACACTGAGGGTAACTTATACCATGTTATGTTCACACATGGTATGATGAGCAGTAAATTCCATGGTCCTTCGTGGGAGGAACTCGTGAATGATTATGGTCTTCGCCACAGTGACATGATGACTGTTATGCTTGAGCACTATGGAACTTATATTAGTGTTGAATTCCATCGGGATGGTGTTATGTTGTTTCCTTTACCCCATGTTGGTAAGATATTTGTTTGACTGATTTTTAGATTTGATTCAGCTTATACGTTTTGCGGTTCATCTCAGTTAGTGAAATCATTTTTTTGTAGCTCTTGAGGATCTGAGTGAAACTCCGAGGGAACTTGTTGACAGCTGTTTTTATAGTCGTGGTGTCACTCTGAATTATCAGCAAATGTATGTCATGTCGCGGCAGATCTTTGATGACAACTACATATTGTGTACTCCTTTTGTTCATAGGATGGATCGCATGAACGTTATTTCCTAACATATGGTAAGCTTTGGTATCTGGTTTTTATTATTTGTTTGTTCTTTGCTGGTTCATAGGATGGATCATATAACTTGCTTGTTTTTGTCAGGTTATTCCTACCATGGTTTTGAGGAGTTTGATGGAATTTGTGGCTATTCCTAGGACTGGTTCTTTACTTCTTGAAATTACTTTGGATTCAGAAGATGATGATATATTTGTGAGCATTTCTTGTTCCTACTTCATTGGCTTGGGTGATCGAATGGTGTTGAAGAATGAAGGTTTCGGTACCTTTCTGCTGGCATCGTCTATGGAAGTCAATAATTTGGTGCTCGTAACATTCAAACAGCGGGAACAGGAGCTTGCTGTTGTTTTCAGCTATCTGCCATAGTGAGGACGAAAGAAAGGGCTCATGCAGCCCAGGTAGGAGAAGAAACTGAAGATGGAAAAGGAAAATATCCACATTGGACTCAGTAGATTTATATTCTTATAACTCCAATTTCAGCAAGTTGTATCTTAATTTCTGCAAGCTGTATCTTAGTTTAAGCAAGTTGTATCTTAACTTTGGCAAGATGTATCTTAATTTTAGCTATCCGTACTATTCCCGTTTATATTTGCCACCATACTGTGCCGCCACCTGTGTCCCACCATTATCTTTCCCGCCATTCTCTCCCGCCCGATTTCCCGCCATTGCGGTTGTCATCTGCCTATAAAAGGAGGCATTGTATGTGCCTTCCTCCATCGGCAACCAGTACCCGAAAAAACCAGCGCGGTAGTCATTATGAGTTTGCCTTGTTCTGATCAAAGCATTAGACCTAGCAAATGGAAGAGTGCGAAGTTGCCTCGGGGGGTGGAAGCAGTTCGTTGTTGGTGCGGGGATGTCTGCAAGGTGAAGGAGGTGATAGATTTTTCAGATTGGTTGGGCATGAAGTTTTTCATGTGCGCTAATTATGAGGAAGATCCACCCGTTGGTCCTTCACCGTACATCACGCCTCGGGTAAGTTTGAGTCACACAGAATAAACATGTTGTTGATATTGTTGTTTATTTCATTTGTTATATTTCTGTTTCCTTTGTAATCTCCTCCGCCCTTGTGCTAGTACTATCGTTGGATAGACACGAAAATGCCGGACTGGGCGGTGACTGAGATTCGTGAAAGAAATCGTCGAGCATGGGCTAGTTTGGACTCGAAGGAGCGCCGCGAGAAGGCGGCAACAGAGGAGAAAGCAGAGCAGGAGAGAGCTTGGCAAGAGCACTGTGTGGAGCAGAGGGCTTTTCTTGCTGAGATGAAGAAGAAAAACCAAGAAAACCAACTTCGATTGGCGGAGGTCTACCGGCAGCGAGAGGAGGCCCGTGAAGTTGAGAGGCAGAGAAAGAAAGAAAGGGCTCGTGCAGCCCAGGCAGCAGAAGAAGCTGGAGATGTAAAAGGAAAATATCCACGTTGGACTCAGTAGATTTAAATTCAAGTAACTCAATTTCAGCAAGTTGTATCTTAATTTCAGCAAGTTGTAACTTAATTCCAGGAAGATGTATCTTAATTTCAGCAAGATGTATCTTAATTTCAGCAAATTGTATCTTAATTTCAGTGAGAAGCGTGATACTTGCCTTCCGCCACTTTCTCTCCCGCCATTTTTTCTCCCGCCACTTTCTCTCCCGCCATTTTCTCTCCCGCCATTCGTTCTGCTATAGTCTTTCCCGCCATTCGTTCCCGCCACAGCCTTTCCCGCCTTTCTCTCCCGCCTATAAAACCACATTCGCAGTAAAGAGGGTGAGCAGGCCCTTCCTTTCCTTGTCGCCTCCGCCATCCTTCCGCTCTCGCCATCCTGTCATTGAGATGTATCATCCTCCTCATACTCACTATCCTTTTGATCGTAGTTTTCACAAGGGTATGTCCAACCGTCTTCTTCGTCTAGCTGCCAATTTCAAGATGAATGATAGAGTAGTTCCATGGGAGGAACTGATTAGTAGTGACTGCATAATGAATGAGTTGGCTCACCAATTAGCTAGGAGTGGGTGGCCTCCCAGGACTTTTGAGGAGATACGGAAAGAACTTCTGAGGTTGCACGCTAGATGGCAAAAGCAATTGCACAAGGGTGATGCTTATCTCAGGATTGCTGTGAATAATTCAAGTTTATGGTCAGCAGAAAGTGACGACGAGGAAGACCTCTTCATGCCGAGCAGCAAGGTAAAGAGTTCTGCATCGAAGGGCAGGAGTTCTACATCGACAAAGGGCAAGAGTTCTACATCGACGAAGGGGAATAGTTCTGCAGCGATGGAGGATGAAAACGGCGTCTTCATGCCAAGTACCAAGGTGAAGACCAACGCATCGTCGAAGGGCAATAGTTCTACAACGACAAAGTGGAAGAGATCTGCATCGACGGAGGATGACGATGATGCATTCATGTAATACGTTTTTCATGTAGTACTATGTTTTGTAGTGTTGTTCTATGTAGTGCGGTTTAATTAAGTTGTAACGTTTAATCCAGTTGTAACGTGCAATTGATGTTGACGGATTTGGTTTGCGTTACTATTGTTCTCTCCCAAACCAAATAAGTCTCAAATATAAATATGTCAAATACATATAGGCTAAACATGTCCGATACATAGAGGCTAAATATGTCAAATACATGAATATGTTCGATACATAAAGGCTACATATGTCTCCATAAATAGATAGTCATGTCTAGTACGTAGATGACCATATCACTGCTGGGGCTTGCGACGAATCTTCGGCTTCCCTCGGACGTGGACAGGAAGGCGATAAGCGCCGAGGCGGTGGACGAGTGTCATGATGACCATGACCATAGAACACCTCGTCCGTCGGTGTCTGCGTCTCCTGCGTCGATGGTGGTGGTGGAGTGGCAAGAACTATCTCCGAGATACCATACGTGCATGCAACACGATCATCGTCCTCGCCGTCACCAGGTATGTACGAACCAGGACCAGTAAATAGAGGTGACTGAACTGAAGTCATAAACGGCTATGACTGGCTACCGCCTGCTGGTGAATTAAAACATGTAAGGAATGACTTACGAGACTAAATTTTGTAAAAGGATGTACAAAGCTAAGTTACCTAGGTCCATCTGCTGAAGCCAGGAAGAGTCCGCAGGCTATGAAGGAGGTGGCTGCTGGTAGAAATAGCCCCCGGGCTGTGAAGGAGGTGCCTGCTGGTGGAAGTAGCCCCCTGGCTGTGAAGGAGGTGCCTGCTGCCAGGAGGAGCTCCCTGGCTGTGAAGGAGGTGCCTGCTGCCAGGAGGAGCCCCCTGGCTGTGAAGGAGGTGCCTGCTGCCAGGAGGAGCCACCTGGCTGTGAAGGAGGTTCCTGCTGCCAGGAGGAGCTCCCTGGCAGTGAAGGTCGAGGTTTTGAACGCTGCAGAGAGGGGCGTGGCGGACGATATGCTGCACGAGTGTCAACAACATCGGAAGATCGCCTACATGTAACAGCTGCGACGATCCCGCGTATCTTCGGCTGAAGACTCTTCAACCTCGTTGCTTGCTCTCGCAGTGGGATATTTTCTCCTCTGTCAACGCGGTCCACCAAAGCGGTAACCTCATCTAGCGCCTGAGTTGACAATTCACCCTGTACGCAGAAAGTTAACCAATTGTACATGTTCATGTATATGGAAAATGTAGCATAAGAGAACAACTGAGGACATACCGCGTGGTGTCTGGTTCCCACAAGTGAGGAAGTTGGGAACAGATCGCTAGCGAGAGGAACCGGGATATGTTCCGGAGAAGATGATGGAGCCAAGTAGATCCTCGTGCTCTGTCTATAACGCTTCAGATACAACCCGTACCTGTCCCAGTCGAAGACACGAACTTCATCCCATATATTTGTCAGGGCAGTATTCCATTCCTCGAGGTAAGGTCTGATATTGCGAACCCAAGAAGTCTGGGACTTGTTTCCTCCGTTGCGACTGTACCTGAGATTGAAATGCACGTTACATGATTAGCTATAAGTAGACCGAATAGTCTCAATAACCTATTAATGTAGAGATGAGAACCAAAGTAGTATTACTTACTTGTGCACATGATCTGGTAATCGTGAAATAACCGGAATGTCAGGCTCTTGGAACATACCAAACTGTCTCATCACCCTATTAATAGCCATCTCCTAAACTGTCACATCGAAGACCAACTTGGCCTTGGTCATCCAGTAATGCTGATCTCCAGTGCAGTATCCAGAAATCCCACCTGGGTACCTATCTGAAATAGCCATACGGGTGTATGGTTCCCATATAACTTGATCCTCGTGCAGACTATCAAACTGCGCCGTGAAGGAGGGGTAGCAGCCCCTCACCTGGCTAGGCGTAGACTGTCTCTGTGCATGACAACTAACATTAGTACATAATATTGAATAACGAGAAATAACATTACCATTCATATTGTTAATAATGAAAATACCTCTCTCCATGCCCAAACAGATCCCATAGTAGGCAAGTCACCGATAGAAGGCACGTAATGTCCAGCCATGTCCTCATTACCAAAAGGTTTGTCAACGCTCACGTAGAGTCGACCAATAGGGAATCTCTCATAAGACCAAAGCTGCAACAGAAGTGGACATCCGAGAAGACCAGATTCCCTAGACCTCAACTGGCAAGCTTTGCAGAGGCCTCTATACGTAGCTGCTAACACGGCAAAACCAAAACTCCTCTGCACAATGTCCTCAGGGGAACGTGCCTCAGCTATCTCTCGTGCAATGCCGATCAGTCGTGCATCTACAATGGTCACGTGGTTCTCTGTGAACATAGTCTTGCCAAACAACCACATAATATATGTCTCTAGGGACCGGTCAATCTGTGCCTCTAACAACTGATAAGTGGGATATCGTAAGGCAACAATCTGAAACTGGCTCAACCACCTAAAAAGAGGCCCGTGCCGATCGTTGTCTAGGATAACCGTAGTTGGCACCGCAGCCAGAAAACGGGCATGCATAGATGCTAGCCAACCAGTTTCCACCTCTAAAGGTCCTATGGCAACACCGGCCAGAGGTAATCCCAACAAGTAAGACACGTCCTATAAAGTAGGAGCCATCTCTCCCAGGAAAAGTGGAACATATGTGTCTCTGGTCTCCATCTATCTACTAAGCAGCTAAGGAGTGACCTGTCGTAAGAGAAGCGTGATACTGGCCTCTTGTGCAGCTGCATTGGTTCACCTGCGTCATCCAAGTCCAGGTGATCAACCAACTCATCCAATGTACCCTCAATCAGTCGTGTCAAGGGTAGAAGTCCAGCCCAATTCAGCCTACAAAATGAACAGAATGTAGCTTACAATTAGCTTCTATCAAAACGATGTCGAACGTACTAAGTGATTGTACCGACACATACCTATCAACCCATGCAGGGTGTATCATCCAGTTAGACTTTGGGGTGCGAGTGATCAACACGTCTAAGTTCGTGCCCGATTCCGTAAGTGCGTCTCGGTGCCCTCTATCGATATTAGCATTAAACATCGGATACGAAGCCATATCTGCAATGAGAACATATTACAAAATAAAACATAGATGTTTGCATACTAAAAATAAAAACTTAGTATCCGAAAGGCATTAAAACATAGTCTCACATATTAGAAATAAAAACATAGTGCTCACATATTACAAATAAAAATATAATCCGACATATTACAAATTAAAAACATAGTCCGACATATTAAAAATTAAAAACATAGTCCCACATATTACAAATAAAAACATAGTTCCACAGATTATGTAGCTTCTGAGTTATTCATTCCTCGTCCACCCCTTCGGCCTCGAGAGCCACGTCCATCACGACTGCCAGGACCTCCTCTTGCAACTGCTGTTGCAGTCGTCGATGTGGAAGCACCGTATTTCTTCAGGTCGGGGCAATATTTTATCCTATGCCCATACGCCGCACAGAGCAAACATTGCCTGGTTGCTCCACTAGCTTCAGATTGGTCCATATCATTTCGGATGCGCTTTACCTTACGCCTGCCCCTGGTAGTTCGCCGTAGTGCAGGATCCGGGATGTATACTCTATCACCATCGTTTACCTTGTTGAAATTGCCGATGACTCTAAACCCTGTCATCTCACCTGTCCAGACATTAAGTACTGCCTCCTTTGAATAGTACGGAGACACGAAGGAGATAGCGTCCAACTGAATCAGGCCACAGGCAGCCAACACATGTGAGCAAGGTAGGTGCAACAACTGAGGCTTGTTGCATGTACACTCACAAGTTGGATAAAATTCTGCTCCAATAGTAACCTCATGTGTCTTCACCTCATTTGCAGAACCAAAACCATCAGTAGGAAGCTGAACCTCATACCTTCTTTCCTCATTACCTATGAGTGTGACGCTGTGCTTTTTTGCTTTCTTTATCTTCTCAGCCATGTACTCCATGACACGGCTGCAGTAAGGAGTGTTCTGATTATGCAATATGCTTCCTTGCTAACTCATGCCTTTCTCTGAAATACCTCATAGTGCCATGGAATACACCCTCCACAATAGCTGTCAGTGGCAATGCTCTATTCCCTATGAGAACAAAGTTATAGATCTCTGCAAGATTGGTTGTCATGTGGCCATACCTAGCTCTATGGGTGTCATGCAGCAAAGACCAATTCACTGGAGGCTCTTTCTCTATCCACTCAGAAAAATTCTTTATTGTCCTGCCCTTCTTTCTCTTCGTATTAGGAGGGTCAATTGCTGGCAAGTCACACAAAACAACTGGCCCCTCCATCTCTACAATGAGTGCTGTTAATTTAACCTGTTCTTTTTCCATTTTCTTCCTAGCAACGACCTGCTTCTTAGTGAACTCATCTAGTTTCGACCAAATAAAATCGTATTTGCTCTGCTGGTTCTGCTTGCATAACTTCTTGAACAAGTTCATCAACCGTTTGTTCTTAAACTGTGAGAAAAAATTAGCACCCAGATGGCGCATGCATCACCGGCTTTGCAAGTCCTTCCAAGGTGTTGGCTCGTCAGCAGTTGGATTACTCAGTGTCTTCACGGCCTTCAATATACCGGGATGTCTATCATGAATGAGACACACATTTGATCGGTCCTTCACGATCACAATTTTAATTTGACGGAAGAACCATACCCAGTTTGGAAAGTTCTCACCCTCCACAAATGCCATGGCTAGTGGGATGATTTGGTTGTTCCCGTCCACACCAATAACAGTCAGGATTTGCCCTTTGTACTGACCAGTCAGGAATGTACCATCCACAAACATCATAGGAGGACAATGCCTGGAAGCTTTTATGCACATACCGAAAGAGAAGAATACTCGTTTCAACACCTTGTAATCTGGTATGCTTTCCAACCTCGTGTGCTGAATGTTAACATAAGTGTCGGGATTCCTCTCCTTCAGTATGTCAAGGAGACGGACAACATTATCATAGGAGTCGAAGAACGTCCCAAACCTCTCCTCCATAGCCTTCTTCTTAACCCTCCAAGCCTTCCCATATGGAATTTCATACTTCCATCTGACCTTCACTGCTGTCTGGATGTGCTTTGCTTCCATATCCTTCTTCGTCACTATCTCAGTATACATGAGTTGCGCTATGAGAGTTGAAGTAAGGTTTGGATGACGAACCAACACGTTTTTCCTCACACAATTATGCGGGACAACATTTGTCACAACCCAGTGGATGTTATACTTTGGCACGTAGGCGTGCACCTTCGTAGGACTACCTGATTCAACACACTTCACGGTATATTTTGTTGGACTCGATGTGTGTGTCCGGAAAACCCTCTGCGTAGACATAGCCCACTTTATCACTGCATACTTCATTTTCTTCTTTGTGTCAAACATAGCACCGATCTGGACTTGGTTCAGATTATATTGTCATGGAGTCTCATGACCATCGTTGACAGTAAAGCCGACGGATATGTCCTGCTCCCATGCAGCAGGAATTGGTACCTCCTCTTCATCCTCGGAATTTTCAGAATCAAGTTCCTCTGCAATCCCATCCTCGTCCTCTTCCTCCATCATCCTCTGCATTTCCTCGCCTTCCTCGTCCCCATCAGCAACACCTGAGGCAGCTAATACTACCGATTGAATACTCTGACCAGCAGCATGACCACTAACATAATCTGACTCATTGTCGGCTTGGGTAGCATTGAGATCCGGTGGCTGTGACCCGGATACATAAATCTCGTTAGCCACTTGACTACTCTGGCCTGGATCATACCCCACGGTGGGTGGTACGATGTCCTCCTTCGTCACTGGTTGCACTAGGGCATAAGGATGGATTCTTCGGTCTCTGTAACGACTTAACATAGACAACCAATATTGGCTCCTATCTATCGGAATCAAATCCCACTTGACATTTTTACAGGATTTGGTCCATAAGGCACAAATACTAACGGAACAAACTTCAGGATCGAGGCCAAAACTGGTAGTCAACCAGTGCTTTAACTGCCTAATGTCCAGTCTGTCCGGTTCTGAAAGTGTCATCTCGTCTGTTTTAAACTCGCTAAGATCAACCCTCAACTCATTATATCGAACAGTATCAGAGCCGTAATACACATTCAGATTTACGGATTCAGACATTTTAACCTGTCAGACATTGCCAGCTTCTGATTATTCGCAACGAATATATCGACACTAAAATAAAATGTACAATATAATATACCTACATACTAACCGACACTAAACCTAGACTAAAATGAACTACACAAAATTTAACTGACACTACTATGACTACACTAACTAAACCTACACTCGAAAAACATAAACTAAAACGTACACTAAAATGTACCTACGTATTCTAAAAAAACCTACACTAAAATTAACTTCACAAAAATAAACCGACACTAAAATGACTACACTAACTAAACCTACACTCCGAAAACATACACTAAAATAACTACACTACTGAAAATAACATAAACTAATTTTACGTACATTAAAAGAACTAACACAAAAAAACCATAACTAACGGCAAAAATTTATACCTTTGACCCGTGAGTCCCCTTCTTCTTCCTCTCCACCTTCTTCTTCCTCTCCACCACTCCACCTTCTCACCATTGACACATCCACCACCACACCATTTTCTCCTCCACACGAACAAACCAATACCCCGTTGCAAAAAATAAAACCGTAGGGCGGGGGAGAAGAAGCCGATCTACCGTTTCATCGGATTGAAACGTAAAATGGGTGGAGGGAATGGGAGATCAAGAGGGGGTGATTTTCGGCCGAATAGAGAGGAAGAGAGAGCTGGAGGAGGAAGAAAGGAGGCCGGCCGCGTCGGGCTTATCCTGGGACCGGTCGGCCTCCTGGCGGCCGATGGGTGGGGCTCGGCCAGGAGCGGGCCGACG
This sequence comes from Hordeum marinum, assembly GCA_022496015.1. Taxonomy (NCBI): domain Eukaryota; kingdom Viridiplantae; phylum Streptophyta; class Magnoliopsida; order Poales; family Poaceae; genus Hordeum; species Hordeum marinum. The sequence goes on from CM039672.1 coordinate 484,979,298, forward strand.
GTCGGCAGGTTCGGCCAGGCTAGGGCTGATGGGCCTGTTTCGGCCCCGTTTAGGCCGACGGGAGGCTGGTCGGTCCAATACCGGCTGACAAGGTAACATTTTTGAAATTTTTTCAAGTGACAACACTTTTTTTCAAAATTGCTACATAAACAGTGATAGTTTTGAAAAAAATTCTGCTAATCCTTGTGTTCGAGCGGCCAACCTTTGGAACTCTCCGTCCGTCTACAGTTAAAAACTTAAAATAGTATAATCATCACGTAAACTCTACCTACAAAACAAGAAAGGGCATTTTGGTTATTTCAACTTGTTTCAGCAACAGCCACAACTCCTACAGCACAACTACCAAACGGCTGAACTTCAGCTCCAACCTTCCAGCCGCAGCTAGCAGCTACAGCTGCTCCTTCCAGGCGGAGCCGCTGCAGCTGCAGCTGAAGAAGCTGCAGCCCAAACAAACACGCCCTTACAAAGATCCTCTTGATGTCTTGCAATCTAAACCCAAAGTTGCGTTGAAATTAAACTGAAATTAGAGAGGATAAGTATGTGTTTGAAAATGTGCAACTTTCAAATGTGGAAGCTGATAGAATAAAACATGTGCTGTGCTGCTGTTTCTGTTTATAAATCTCTACAAATACTAAGCTCCCTATAATTCTTGCCTTCTCCTTACTTCACATGTCCACATCAAAATGGACCCCACTTTGATATCATCTAGTTAAATACTAATCTTTATACTACACCATGGTGGATCATGGATCCCATCTATAGTTCACAACTACAAAAAAATAAGTTGAATACATACACATGTTATATATATATGCTAAATTTTCGGTGAAAAAAATGGTATTCGCAGTTAAACAAAAAAGAAAATTGTGACTGTGAAAAAGAAAATAGCTTTATTCCCCTTAAAATCTGTTTTTTGTGTAGCCCAAAATACAAAATGCTTACGAAATTTCAAGAGCATGTACACATAGTTGTATGCTTTATTGGCCAAATAATGAAACTTAGACATGTCGTTTCATTTTTTCTAGAAAAAGAAAATGTGGTGAGCTCAAAGCTACAGGTAATTTGTGACAACTCTCTTACTTATCCTTTCTCTGCAGCCAGCCCACCATAGCATCACGCGGGCTAAGCCACACGACATCATTTCTCTCCCTCCGCTTCCCTCGATCTGTATTCTACCAAAAACATTCGTTTGACTGAAATTTTACCCACCTCTTCGCACACTCATATGGCTCCATTAAGCCCCACGGAATACGGAGCCCCTCCATTCCCAATGTCACCTCTCAAGTCCATTGTTAACTTGCAAGCCACATAAGCTCCCCGTCGATGCATATTTTTGTGGCCACCCAATGCTGGCCCGTGAGGTGAAAGACTACCTACATCTCACACAGTAATTGCACGTGATACCCATGTCAACTCTCGCATCAGTCGCCGATGCCGCTGTTGCTGTTAGTGGTGCTCGACTCGGTGATGGTGGCAGCTGCTGTTGATACCGTGAGGAACAATTCGATGGTGAATGAGGGTGGTATGATGAGTTAGACGCATTTTGTTGGATGCCACCTAATTACTGATAAAAGATCATGTGTGTATTTATTTGTGAACCTTTTCTCTACACTTTATAAACTGATAAAAGATCATGTGTGTATTTATTTGTGAACCTTTTCTCTACACTTTATTTGCTTATATGTCATTAAGATTAAGAGAATGTATTATGTAAGCAAGTGCGTGTGTTTATTTGGTAGATGGTTGGATGCATCAACCGAAAAGGAGCTATGTGTGTCTAGCCTCATCTGAAGTCGTTAGAGTGCAGCAAAGTCATGATTGTACAATGATAAAATAGCATGTGGAGTACAGTGAAGATGAAAAACTATATGTTTAGAGATGGCCATTTCTGCAATTAGATATATACTAAAAATTATTGGTGGTATTCATGCCATTTATTTTTGTTTATATTTTATTTTGTGTAATATGGATCTGATTCTCAGATTAAAAATGGCATATAAACATTTTAAGATCTCACCTTGCTCTATTTTGTGTGTGCATTATTTAATATTTATCGGCAGAATATTCTTCCATTTACATAGTATCAATTGTACTCGATCGAATTGATTGAATTTCCCAGGACATAATTATACCAACTATTACTGACTGCGGGATAACTAATGCAAAAAAGTCTATTTGATTTCATTACAATAAATATGTGACCTTGTCTCGATGGCTAATCAAGTCATGAATAATCATTTCTTGAGTTTGCAATGCTCATCATATATGTCGTACATTGTCTACAGATTGTCGGAAATTTGTTCAATTCTTTTGTTGGAATCTTCAAAGAACCATGTACACAATTTACCTTTCATGACATTTCATAATTCTGGTCGTATTTTAATTGTCTAACTAAGTATCTGAGAGCTTAAACTTTTTTTACGGGGTTCTGTGTTTTATCTCTTGAGTGGTGTAGTCATATTCTTGCTACAACTCACATAATTATGTTTGTTTCTTTACTTCTCTATATTTATGTGAGTATGTCTGATTGATCGTTTTGCAAGAGAGTGAGCGAGTGGTACTACTGTTTTCATTATTTGTACTATATTTATACATTTTTGCTAAAAAACATTATTTATTTATCGTCGATTGTATTAGACCGGACGCGGCAACGCGTGGTCTTTTCCTTCTAGTATATACTTTAACAGACGTGCCCGTTGTCCATGTCCAGAGGCAAGTATCCACCGACACCAGGCCAGTTATCGGGGGACTCCCCAATATGGTTCGACAGGTCCACGAACGACGCCGACGTCGGCGTCGGGGTTGGCATCGGTGTCGTCTGCTCACGGTAGATGTTGTTGTCGAAGGAGCGAACGAAGCCTGGCTTGGCGGAGACCTCCTTGAGCTCCAACTTTGTGAGCCACGCGGCGAAGCCGGTGAAGACGGTCCGGTAGGAGTAGAGCAGCCTCGGCTTGCCTTGTGTCGTCGTCGCCGATGGCAGGAAGGAGCGGTGCCACTCTCTGGTAGCAACAACCAGTGGCGGACCTATGTTGGTAGCAACAACCAGTGGCGGACCTATGTTGAGGTCGAGGGGGGGCGCTGCCCCCCAGCCTTGGACCAAACTCTGAAGATTTTTTATGAAGAAGGGCTTAGATCAGATTTTTTTAGCAATTTGCACCTTGAAATAGTCATGTTTTAGCTTTGCCCCCCAGGTGTTTCTACCAAGCTCCGCCACTGGCATCAACATAGGCATCTTGGCCTCCTTTTGGTGGCTCGAGCACGACGATGTACGTCCTGTAGCCTTCGTAGTCGGCTGGCTCGTGTTGACACACAAACACGTCACCATGTACCCTCGACACCGGGGGTGATGCACCGCAGTTCACGTCGAGAGAGGTCCGTCCGGCTGCGTGATACGCAAGACAGTCGACGGACGCTTTTGTAGACCCGAAACCCCGCACGCCCGGGAGGGACCCCGTCAGGGAGTGCGGCAGCTATGGGCTGCCCTAGGTTGATTCGCTCGCCCCTAGAGCATCGGGATTCGCAGCTCTCAAACACGAACAACAACGAAGAACGAGAGAGAAAAAACTAAGAACATAGATGAAAAAGTAGTATAGATTGATTTGTTCGATTGTGTGTTGTTCAATCGTCCGTCACCCCCAACATATATAAGAGGCGGATGTACTTCCCGTACAAGCAAAAGATTCATCTAGGCTTTCCTTACAAGAAAATTACATCAATTCACGTCCTAGAGTCCTAGTTCTAATTCCACTCGGATTCAGCCCAAATCTGGCCCAATCTTCTGTCTTGCTTCTTGCGTGGGCCGTGGAATCTGCATATGACCTCCGATGGAGACGGTCCAAACATAAATTTTGTATGCCTCGACGAGGCCAACAATCCATATGTTTATCACTTTCCCAAATAAAGCAATCTCGAATACTCCACGAGGTCATCTTTAACTTCGAATCGGACTCACTCACGTAGCAGACTGAGCTGTCCTAGTGTTGTAGCGTTTCTGCAGGTCGTGTACTATCTCAGATGATAATGACCTTAAAAGCAAAGTTGACCGTTTCGACGTTACGAACAACTTTCATGTTGAACACGTTTCCATCCGAGGCCACTTTGAACTTTCACTAGACCGAAACTTTCACTTGACTGAAACTGTCACTCGACGGTGATTTTCACTCGGACGGCAATTGCACTCGGGCCGAAACTGTCACTTGACGGTGATTTCCACTCGGATGGTAATTGCACACAGGCCGAAACTGTCACTCGACGGTGTTTTCCACTCGGACGGCAATTGCACTCGGGCCAAAACTCGGGCGACAATTTCAGTCGGCCGGACGGGAAACTTTTCACTCGACGCGTTTCCTTTGGTCGGCAAACTTTCACTCGGAAATCCCGAGTGAAACCTCAGGCTGATTTTGTTTTGCCTCTCTAGGTCGCATACGACCTGGTATTAAGAAGATTTATATATCAAAACCAATCGTCTCGACGATGCGAAACTTTTTCATGTTGTATGTTTTTCCATCCGAGGACGTCTTGAGGGCCGAATGACTGGCGCGACCCGTCAGACATGTGTCTGATCTCCTGCGCCATATTTTGCTTTGTGATAGGGCTGCACTCTGGTTGCTCTAACTTTTGCATACGACCTTAGATTGAGATGATTTATATATTAAAATCAATCAGCTCGACGAGGCAAAAACAATCCATGTTGAACATTCCTTCATCCGAGGTTGTCTTGGAGGCGTAATGGACCAAAAAGCACTCAGAATATCTACTTGACAATCCAAGTATGATTTGGCCTTTGAAATGATGCCGAATGGTGATGGCCTAAACATCAAGGTTGTTTCACTCGGCAATATGAACTTTCTCGTAGAAAAAACCCTTTCGTTTGAGTCCATTTTTATTGCATTTTGCACCATGCCAAAATCAGGTGTCAACACATGCCCCCTGTTTTTTGGCAAAGCTAGTATGCCGAAAAATAATTTGCACTATGCTTGTTCTAAGGACGATGTCAACACTCCATCGGCCATCTATATTTCTCAGGGCGATAATTATGTATCAGCCATGTTTATGCTAAGGGCGATAATCATATATCGGCCATTGCCTAATTAGGCTTCTTGCCACACACTTGGGTGGTACTTCTTCAGATATCTGCCATTGAGAGCTCAAGGTAATAATACTCCTTGTATGGATTTCACTAAATATGAATTTCCAGAAACTATTCTTGCAATCCTGACAGGACCTTCCCAGTTTGGAGACCACTTCCCGAATTTTCTATCTTTAGAACCAATCGGCAGAATCACTTTCCTTAGAAGATCGCCAACCTGATTTTTTTAACTTGACCTTTTTTATTGTAAGCTCTTGCTACCCTCAATTTGTCCTTCTCTATGGCCTTTAATGCAGCCAAACGTTTATCAGCAACCTTGTCAATATTTTCCATCATCAAATCATAAAAGTCCACTGCCGATAAATCATTTTGTTTGGCTATTCTCAAAGCACTCAAATTTACCTCCACTGGTAAAACAGCCTCATACGGAGTTTCCTTTGTAGCACCATGCCTTGAGATCCTATGTGCCCCCAAAGCCTCAGATAACAACTCATGCCATTTTCTTGGATTATCCTCAATCTTCTTCTTGATGAGTTTAATCAATATTTTGTTGCTAGACTCAGCTTTTCCATTAGCTTGGGCATAATACAGAGATGAATTGAGCAACTTTATGTTGTATGATTCGGCAAATTCTCTAACTTGATGTGACATGAAAGATGAACCTTGATCTGTAGCTAATGTCTGAGGAATGCCGAATCTATGAATAATGTGTTCGATTATGAAACCTCCTTACGTGTCATCTTGAGAGGTATTGCTTCAGACCATTTAGTGAAATAATCGGTTGCCACCAACACGAACTGATGCCCCTTCGAAGAAGATGGATGAATCTGCCCAATGAAGTCTAAACCCCATCCCCTAAAAGGCCACAACTTGATAATAGGATGCAACATAGCAGCAGGAGCCAACTGAATATCACCAAATTTTTGACAAGCTTCGCACCCTTTATAATACCTGAAGCAATCATTCATCATAGTTGGCCAATAAAATCCAGCACGCTGCAAGAGCCATTTCATTTTGGGTGCCGACTGATGAGTACCACAAATGCCTTCATTTACCTCCCCCATAGCAACTCTTGCTTGGTCTTTGTCCAAACACTTTAAAATAACATCTTCAACCATTCGGCGATAAAGACCATCATCTCTCATCGTATATTTGAAAGCCATACGCCGAACAACCCTGTCCACCCTTCCACTCGGATTGCACAAGTAATCAATAATGGGCTTCCTCCAGTCATGATTTTCACCTGTACTAGATTTATTGTTAGTGGCCGAATCAGTGGGCTCTAATTCGGCTTCTCCCTCATTAGCAAGACAAGACATCGACTTCTGAGAAATATGAAACATGCCATGATCAACATGATAGCCGGATGCTTGTTGTGCTAACTCATTTGCTCTCCATTTGTCACGTCTAGATATATGAGCAATGCTAAAATAATCCAAAGTAGAAATCAGATCTAGACACTTATCAACATAAACATTAAGTGATTCGTCTAAACATTGAAATATTTTGGACACTTGCTGCATTACTAATAACGAATCACCAAAAGCCTCAACATGTGTAGCACCTATAGCGAGCAACATCTCTAAATTGAATAACAATGCTTCATATTCGGCTTGATTATTTGTGCAACAGTATTCCAGTCGGCATGCGGCTTGAAAAACAGCACTATAACGAGATATATAAACAATACCACACCTTGGCCATTGCTACAAACTGAACCATCAAAATATAACCTCCATGGCACTAATGAGACAAGGTTTATATCAACATCATGCTTGTCATTAATCCGATGCTCAACAATAAAATTAGGAACAATTTGGCCTTTCATGGATTTTGAGATTCATAAGCCAAATCATATTCAATTAAAGCGTAAGCCCACTTGCCAATTCTACCACTAAGAATTGGCCTATGCAACATGTACTTAATGACATCGGTTTGACAAGCTACTATGCAAGCACTCGGCACAAGGTAATGTCTCTGTTTTATGCAAGCATAATATAAACAGAGGCATAACTTTTCAACAAATGTATACCTTGTCTCAGCATCCAATAAGCATCGACTCAAATATTTAATAGTATGTTCTCTTCCTTCGGTTTCTTGAGTCAATACAACACCAATAACACCTTCCTCTACCGCAATGTAAAGCCTAAAGGGACCTTTATGTTTAGGTGCTCTCATTACTGGAGGAGTGCTTAAATAAGTCTTGATCATGTCGAATGCCTCTTGCTATTTTATTCCCCAAGTAAAATCAGCATCATTCTTTAACCGAAGGATAGGAGTGAATGCATCAACCTTCCCTAACAAATTAGCTATAAACCTCCTCAAATAATTGACCTTGCCAAGGAATTTTTGCATATCCCTCTTGCATGTTGGAGCCTCCACTTTTTGTATAGCTTCTATCTTTTTGGGATCAACCTCTACGCCATTCTCATGAATAATGAAACCCAAAAACTTTCCAGCCGACACGTCGAATGCACACTTCAAAGGATTCATCTTCAGTCCATATTTTTTCATTCTTTCAGAAGCTAAACGTAAATCGGCCAAATGAGACTTAAAAGCATCCGATTTGACAACAATATCATCAATATAGACTTCAAGTATAATTCCGAGTAAATCATGGAAAATTAAATTCATAGCCCTTTGATATGTGGCACCCGCATTTTTAATCCGAATGTCATCACTGTCCACTCGAATAAACCAAGGAAACCAGGGCAACGAAAGGCTGTCTTGGACATGTCCTCTTCGGCCATAAAAATTTGATTATAACCCGCATTACCATCAAGAAAGCTAATAACTTCATGTCCAGAAGCATCATTAATAAGCATGTCGGCTATTGGCATGGGGTACTCATCTTTGGGTGTAGCTCTATTCAAATCTCTGAAATCAATGCACACCCTTAACTTATCAGATCCTTTCTTCTCCACCGGCACAATGTTAGAGATCCACTCGGCATACATGAAAGGCCGAATGAAATTAGCTTTGAGCAACTGACCGATCTCCTCCTTGATCCGGTCATATGTTTTTGGATTAAATTTTCTAGCCGATTGTTTGTAAGGTCAAAAACCGGCCTTTATAGGTAACCAATGCTCCACTAGCTCTCGGCTTAAACCTGGCATATCATGATATTCCCATGCAAAGCAACAAACATATTCTTTCAATAGCCCGATCAACTCAGCTTTATGATCGTCTTTCAAATTCTTGTTTACAAACGCCGGCCTAGGAACTGAACCATCCCCTATATATATTTCCTCTAATGGATCCGCCAACTCAAAACCCTGTCCTTTATCCATGTCATCCAACTCCTCTACAGATTCATACATATCATTCTCACTAGACCGATATTTTGCAAGACGTTTCTGCAACCACTCGGAATTAGAATCCATTTAAACATATCATACCTTGGAGCCGATTGCCACTAATCGGCTTTAAAGAGACGGGCAAAAAGCCATTCTTTGTTGCGCTAAGGAAATCAAACTCTGACAAGTCGCGTCCCGTCAAGCAAGTAGCACTGGGATGTTGCCAATCCACCGATGCATCAGCCAAAGCAACACAAGCCGAGTTATCGACATGAATAACTTCCACCTCATCATCAACCCACTGGATCAAAAACTGGTGCATGGTAGATGGTACACACTGGTTTGCATGAACCCAATCACGACCTAGTATGACATTGTGGTTACCTTGCACCTCAGCAACAAAGAATGCAGTAGCCAAAGTTTTGCTCCCGACTGTAAGCTCCACATACATCACACCTTTGGCTTCAGTTTTCTCTTTGCCTTCAAACCCGTTAAGCACCATATTGGTCTTGATTAATTCATCATTGGGAAAACCCAATTTCTTGAAGACCGAATAGGGCATGAGATTTACCACAACACCACCATCAACAAGCATCCGAGTGAGTGGTGATCCATTGATATGACCTCTAAGGTACAATGGTTTCAAGTGCGTCATTGGTTCTTTTGGCTTCTCGAATATTGCATTTATGGGGCCAAAATCCAGCTGAGCCACTTTCCCTTCTTCATCTACAACACGGAACTTAGCGGGTAAGTAATACACCATATTGATATTCATACCTTCATGAACCGGTGTAGACTCATAGTCCAACATATCATCTTCCTCCTCACGCGTGTCCACCGAATCTGAATCCTTTTCGAGTGAAGGAGAAGTAACAGGAGACTGAGACGATGTCACAGCTAATTCGTCCTCTTTTGATGGCGTAATTGCTACCGTGGTAGTTGTAGAATCCACTATGTTTTTCACTAGTTTGGGCTTCCACACCTGCTTCACTGGTATCATGGGCCGAGTGACATTGAACAACTCGTCCCTTTGCTTCTCAACTTCTTGTTCTGCCATCTCTCGATTCCTCAACCTCTGTAATTTCCTATTTTGTGTCTTCGTTAGCCCTGGAGGACACCACTTTGGTCGAGTGTATTTAGGGTCAACTGGCTTTACTTGGCTGGTACTTGCTTCATGATCATTGGTTGAGTGCTTTGGCGTGATAACAAGTATCAACTTAGTTGGGTTGCTACGCACAGTCGACTGTTGCATGGTGAACATTTCACTGCCCAAAACGAGTGAGCCAACATTGATATTTTCCTTCCCTTTCCCTGACTCCACTGCTGGAACACTCGACAACTTGACGCGCCATTCTGGTCGACTTTTCTGGCCTACGAAGTTTTCACTCGGGCGCACCCTTTTACTCGGACGAAATCCTCTCGGACATTCCACTGCGTAGTATCCACTCGACCGTATTCTTTCATTCAGATAACTTCTTGCCCAAGTGCATTCTTACACTCGGATAATTTCCACTCGGAGGCATATTTTGACCAACCGAGTAATGGACACCCGTGTTCAGTCGGCTTTCATACGAGCATCCAAGTCGATGCCAAACAACTTGTCGTTGTTCTTGTGGAAGAGGCATCCTTGATCTAGTCGGTTTTGCATGCCGACTGAACATATCAGTTGATGGTGACCTTGATCGCTTCAGGTATGATGACCTATTAGAGCTAGAACCGGTCGACTGATTTGCATATTTGGACAACAGCATGTCAAAAGTTGGCTTGACTCGCTTATGATGTACCTTGGCTTCGTTCCTCTTCCACTTGCCAACTTCTGGACTCTTAGGTTTAACAAACTTAACACGAGCGTCTTGTTGCACTTGTTGTTGCCCCCCGAGTACAGGATTCTAGATGGTGATCTTGATTACTTCCTTGCCATCGGGTTGCTTGTCAAGCACAACTTGCCTCCCCAAGACCTTGCTGTCCTCCTTGCTTTTCCTAGGCTCACCAATAATGACATTACTTTTGTTAGCAGATTCGGCTACCTCTGGCCGAATGAGCAACTTTTTACCCTCCCAATCCAGAGTGTTCATTGGGAAGGGATGCTTATCAATTTGCATCTCAAAAAAGTTCAATCATCCGTCATTAATGGCCGATTCTATCTGTCGTCGGAAAACATTGCAATCATTAGTAGCATGAGACAAAGAATTATGATACTTGCAATAAGCATGCCGTTTCAACTCTTCAATTGACGGTAAAGTGTGAGATATCCTATTGATCTTAGCTTGCAGCAAAGCATCAAATATTTTGTCACACTTAGCAATGTTAAAAGGAAACTTCATCTCTTCGTCACGATTCTTATGAATCGGTTTCAGATCATTGCAAGTAAATGGTTTGGCCTTAGATGGCCAAACAAATTCGACAACATACATATCACCTTCATCATCCGAGAATATCACTACCATACTCAATCATATTCATCTTAGGACGATCAGTTTTATATCTATGCACCTCTTTGAGATCTTTTCTCCGACACTCCTGAGCCAAAGCTTTTTGCAGGACCTGGTTGACACTTAAGAACTCATAGCCTTCTAGCTTTTCCCTAATGTGAGTTTCAAACCACTAAGCACAAGGTCAGCCAAGTCTCTCTCGGTTATCACCAAACTATAGCACCGGTTCTTTGTATCTTTAAATCTCTTGACGCAATCAGAGACCGATTCATCATTTTTCTGCTTAACCGATGTAAGATGTGATAATTTAAGTTCGTTGTTGCCGCTATAAAAGTGATCATGAAATTTCTGTTCCAGCTGCGACCACACACGGATAGAACCATGTGGTAGAGAAGAAAACCATGAAAATGCAGTACCAGTTAATGATAAAGGAAACAAGCGCACTTTCAATTCATTCAGCGAGCCTGCTTCATCCAGTTGTGCTAAGTATTGACTAATATGCTGCCATGTGGTTTTTGTGCCTTCTCCATTGAACTTAACAAAATTTGGAATTTTATATCTCGGAGGGCACTGGATAGCATCAAAGTACTCGGGGTACAATTTTTGGTAAATCCGATTCTGAGGTAACTCAAGTCCAAAATTCTCTCTAAGCATCTTAGCCATCTCCTCTCAAAAACTATCTAAAGTATCGTCCGCAATAGACGGTGAAGCTTGCTGTTGTCGGATGGGAGGAGTAGAATTAGTGGCAGTCGGCAGGAACTGTGGCACATATGCCGAACTGTAGTTCAGCTATGGCCGAGTGCTTGCACCTACAGGTATAGCTTGGTTCGGTATAGGTACCGAACTTGGCATGCTCATGATGGAATTAGCAGGTGCAGACACAATTTGATTGGTGTGGGTAGGATAGTAATTCATCGACATGGGAGGTGTCGATGAAAGAGGTAGACAGATTAAGGTTTCCTACACTAGCAGCCACACCAATATTACCACTAGACGATTGAGGCATATTTTTCTGCGCATTGGTATTTTCTATAAAAGTTTGCTGGACCAAATTATTACCATCGGCAATACGACTCTCAATCTCAGCCCACTGCTCAGGAGAAAAGGTAGTACTTACAGGAGGTTTAACCTGCTCGGCCTGAAGAGGAGGGAACTTGATTCCTCCAATCGGAGTGATATTGCCTTGGCGATCTTTCTTGAAGTTTCCAAGGAACTCCTGCAACTCCTTCTCTTCACGTGCCTTCTTGTACTCCTCATAACCTTGGCGATGATCAGCCGATAGTTCATCAAGCTTGGGCTTAATGATGTTATCGGCATCGATCTCAGATGGCTTGGGAAGATCAGACATGATGGTTGATGAGGATGATCGGTCTCTATTCCCCAGCGGAGCGCCAAAAAGTGTGTTGACACATGAACATGTCACCGTGTACCCTCGACGCCGGGGGTGATGCACTGTAGCTCACGTCGAGGGAGGTCCGTCCGGCAGCGCGATACGCAAGACAGTCGGCGGATGCTTTTGTAGACCCGAAACCCCGCGGCCTCCCCTAGGTCGATTCGCTCGCCCCTAGAGCCTCGGGATTCACAGCTCTCAAACACGAAGAACACCTAAGAACGAGAGAGAAAAAAATGAAGAACATAGATAAAAAAGTAGTATAGATTGATTTGTTCGATTGTGTGTTGTTCAATCGGCCGTCACCCCCAACATATATAAGAGGCGCTGGACTTCCCGTACAAGAAAAGGATTCATCTAGGCTTTCCTTACAAGAAAATTACATCAATTCACGTCCTAGAATCCTAGTTCTAATTCCACTCGGATTCAGCCCAAATCTGGCCCAATCTCCTGTCTTGCTTCTTGCGTGGGTCGTGGAATCTGCATATGACCTCCGATTGAGACGGTCCAAACATCAATTTTGTGTGCCTAGACGAGGCCAACAATCCATATGCTGATCACTTTCCCAAATAAAGCCATCTCGAATACTCCACGAGGTCATCTTTAACTTCGAATCGGACTCAGTCACGTAGCAGACTGGGCTGTCCAAGTGTTGTAGCATTTCTGCAGGCCGTGTACTATCTTAAATGATAATGACCTTAAAAGAAAAGTTGACCGTTTCGACATTACGAACAACTTTCATGTTGAACACTTTTCCATCCGAGTCCAGTTTGAACTATCACTCGACCGAAACGTTCACTCGACCAAAACTGTCACTCGACGGTGATTTTCACTCGGACGTCAATTGCACTCGGGCCGAAACTGTCACTCAACGGTGATTTCCACTCGGATGGTAATTGCACTCAGGTCGAAACTGTCACTCGACGGTGATTTTCATTCGGACGGGAATTGCACTCGGGCTGAAACTCGGACGGCAATTTCACTCGACCGACGGGAAACTTTTCACTCGACGCGTTTCCTTCGGTCGGCAAACTTTCACTCGGAAATCCCGAGTGAAACCCTAGGCTGATTTTGTTTTACATCTTCAGGTCGCATACGACCTCGGATTAAGAAGATTTATATATCAAAATCAATGTCCTCGACGACGCGAAACTTTTTGATGTTGTATGTTTTTCCATCCGAGGACGTCTTGAGGGCCGAATGACTCGCGCGACCCGTTAGACATGTGTCTGATCTCCTACGCCATATTTTGCTTTGTGATAGGGCTGCACTGTGGTTGCTCTAACTTTTGCATACGACCTTAGATTGAGATGATTTATATATCAAAATCGATAAGCTTGACGAGGCAAAAGCAATCCATGTGTGTTTTGACCTTTGAAATGATGGCGAATGGACCAAAAAACACTCAGAACATCTACATGACAATCCAAGTGTGATTTGGCCTTTGAAATCTACGTGACAATCCGAGGTTGTCTTAGAGGCGTAATGGATAAAAAAGCACTCAGAACATCTACATGACAATCCAAGTGTGATTTGGCCTTTGAAATGATGCCGAATGGTGATGGCCTAAACATCAAGGTTGTTTCACTCGGCAATATGAACTTTCTCATAGAAAAAACCCTTTCGTTTGAGTCCATCTTTATTGCATATTGCACTATCCCAAAATCAGGTGTCAACAGCTCGGCGGTGGTGGACGTGACCGCCGCCTTCAACAGCTCGGCGATGGTGGACGTTCGATCAATGTGCGGCTCCCTCTCGTCCAACTTGGCGATCATGGACGTGACCGCCACCAGGAGGAGCAGCATCAGCGTGATGCTTCTCGCCATGGCTGCAGGCAAGCGGGAGCAGTGGAAGGTTGGTAACGGCCTGTGCTAAAATGTAAGTTAAAGGTCTAAAATGTTAAACAGTGGGCTAAAGTAATATTTAAAATAAATTCAGGGGCTATTCTGCAAAGTTCTTGATTTATATTTATTTTCTAGAATTAGATTTCTTATTGGAAATACTGAGGACAAAGTTGCCGGAGTAGGGGGGGGCGCTAACGCTGTAGTGCTTGGATCCTTGCCGGCGTTGGAACAAATCAAAGAGGAGCTCGAGGAGATCATTACCCTGGGACGTAAACACATCGGGGAGGTACGGAGATGGGCTTGGTTGGAGGAGAGGAATGGAGGTCGTCGGAGTAGAGCGAGGAGTTGGTTCCGGAGTCGGGGACGCGTCGGTTTCGGCCCAAATGGGATACGGCGGCTCCGGGATTGCTTCTGGGCTACTTGGCAATGGACAAGGCGGCTCTAGGAGGCGAGGCTTCGAGCTTGACTTGGCACGTCAATGGAGGTCGGCGGCGGCTAGGGTTTGGCACGAGGTGTCTGGATCGGATGCGGCTTGGCGAATCGGTTGCGGGAGATACGGGAGCACGAGGCCTGACTTTTAGGCGCAGTGGCCTAGGGTCTTCGGGGCGCTCACGCCAAGGCGGACTCGGTTGGGGCGGCGGCGTATGACATGGTCGGGTTCGGTTCGGACTCAGTCGATGGAGGCGAGGGTGCGGTGGGTCGCGCAGGAGAGAAAGGCCAAGTGAGCCGAACGGGGAAAGAAAAAGGAGAGGAAGAAAAGAAATGGGCCGTAGGGAAGAAAAATGTGTTTTGGCCCAGTGGAAAGAAATATAGAAAAGAATAAAGAGAAAGGGAAAAAGAGAGAAGAAATAGAGAGAGAAATGAAGAGAGAAACTAAGATGGTTGTGGTGCAAATAAATTTAAAACCCTTTTAGATTTTTATTATTTTATTAATAATTAATAATTTATAATTAAATAAACACCTAATTAAATGATTAAGAAATTTCAATCCATTTAAAAAGTTGAAAATTAGGGTGTTACAAACCTACCCCCTTAAGATGAATCTCTCCCTCGAGATGATGACGGAGCGAAAAAGAGATTGGGAAGTTTGGCCTTCAGATCATCTTCTTTTTCCCACGTAGCTTCTTATTCTGAATGATGACTCCATTGAACTTTACACATCCTGATTTTTTGATTCCTTGTAACCCTTTCTGATGTTTCCATAATCTTAACAGGATACTCTGAGTAAGTTAAGTCCTGATTAGCATACAATTCCTTGAGAGGAATCTGTTCCTCTGGAACCGCAAGACATTTCTTTAACTGGGATATATAGAACACACCATGTACGTCTGATAACTGCGAAGGTAGATCTAATTGATAAGCCACTTCACCCCTTCTGTCTAACACCTTGAATGGACCAATGTACCTTGGTGCGAGGTTACCGTCAACCTTGAAACGATGGAGAACTCCTATAGGGGAAACCTTTAAATACACATAGTCTCCTACTTCAAAAGTCATTTCTCGATGTCTATGATCTGCATAGCTCTTCTGCCTCGACTGTGCACCCTTCAAGTTTTCTCTAATCATCCGAACATGTTTCTCGGCCTCTCTAAGAATTTCTGGTCTGAAGATCTGACTTACTCCGGTCTCATTCCAGAATAGCGGGGTTCTACACTTACGACCATACAAGGCTTCAAAAGGTGACATCTTTAGATAGGCCTGGTAGCTATTATTGTACGAGAACTCAGCATAGGGGAGACTCTTATCCCAACTGTTACCATACTTTAAAGCACATGCTCTCAACATATCCCAAAGGATCTGATTTACCCTTTCCGTCTGACCATCTGTCTGAGGATGATAGAATGAGCTAAAATGCAACTTCGTGTCCAAAGACTCATGCAGTTGTTACCAAAATCGAGAGGTGAATTGAGTACTTCAGTGTTTGCCACCCATCCAAGGTTAAGCTTGTCAAATTCTTTGCACAACTCCGACTGAAACTCTCTTACTGCTAACATGTTCAAATGATCTTTTCCGCTTAAAGCATCTACAACTACGTTTGCCTTGCCTGGATGATAATTTATTCCCAAGTCATAGTATTTTACGAGTTCCAACAATTTGCGTTGTCTCAAATTAAGGTCTGGGTAAGTGAAGATGTACTTCAAACTCTTATGGTCCGAGAATATCTAACATCTCTTTCCAATAATGTAGTGCCTCCATATCTTGAGTGCATGAACCACTACTGCTAACTCAATCATGCATAGGATAGTTTAACTCGTGTTCCCTTAACTGTCTGGAAACATATGCTACAACATGCCCCTCTTGAATAAGAACACATCCCAAACCTTTGTGGGACGCATCACAGTAAAATGAGAACGACTTCTCCATGTCCGACGTAACCAACACTAGGGATGACGTCAATTTCTTCTTCAACTCTTGGAAACTAGCCTCATAGTCGGATGTCCAATGGAAAGCTTTCCTCTTCACTAGGAGTTCTGTCATAGGGTTCGCTATCTTGGAGAATCCCTCAATGAATCGACGGTAGTAACCTGTCAAACCAAGAAAACTTCTTATGTCTGACACATTCTTAGGTGGTTTCCAATTCAATACATACTTCAATTTTCTTGGATCAACTGATACACCTCCAGCGGAGATAACATGTCCAATAAAATATATCTCTTTTAACCAGAACTCGCACTTACTGAACTTAACATACAACTGGTTTTCCCTGAGCTTCTGCAACACCATACTCAAATGTTCCTCATGTTCCTCTTCACTCTTCGAGAACACCAAGATATCATCGATGAACACTACAACAAACTTGTCCAGCTACCCCATGAACACCTTGTTCATCAGATACATAAAGTATGCCAGGGTGTTGGTCAATCCAAAAGACATCACTTTATACTCATACAATCCATAACGGGTACTGAAAGTAGTCTTGGGAATATCTTACTCACGTATCTTCAATTGGTGATAACCTGACATGAGATCGATCTTGGAGAAACACATGCTCCTCTAAGCTGATCAAACAAGTCCTCAATGCGGGGAAAAGGATACTTGTTCTTGATGGTGACATCATTAAGAGCTTTGTAATCCACACACATCCGTTGGGTACCATCCTTCTTAGGGACAAAGATAACTGGAGCACCCCAGGGGATGAACTAGGACGGATATAACCTTTTTTAACAACTCTAGTGTTTGCTCTTTAAGATCATCTAATTGATTAGCATCCATTCCATACGGCCTCTTAGATATAGGCATCGTGCCTGGTACTAATTCAATAACAAACTCAATGTCACGATTTGAAGGCTTACCTAGCAACTCCTCAGGAAACATGTCTAGAAATTCCTCAACAACCTTGATATCCTCCAATGCACTAGGGCTTGACCTGATTCAACTTCACTCTGTTAGTTGCTCCTTTTGTGTATACAATTCCTCTACCAGATATTATAATTCTTCACCCTTATCTGTAGTGAACTTCATTGCCTTTCTTGCACAATCAATGATACCCTTGTACTTGCTCAACCAATCCATTCTAAGTATAACATCAATCCCCTTGGATTCTATCACTATGAGATTTGCAGAGAAGTCTACCCCCTTATAATAAGGATTAACTTAGGGCGTACATGCCTTGCATTCATTTCTCCACCCGGAGAACTAACAATCATTTGACTCTTAAGTAAATACATGCATAGGTGATGCTTTTCAACATATATGGCAGTGAAAGAATGTGAAGCTCCGGAATCAAAAAGCACAATATCATTTGCAGAGTTGATGAGAAACATACCAAACACCACATCTGGGGCTTCCTGAGCATCCTGAACTGTTACGTGGTTGATGTCAACGCGAACTTCATTCTGCCTCGTGGTAGTGGGAGCTTGATTGGCAATGGGTTCTAAAATGGGGCGGTCCCTTGTGTCGGAGTCTAAGCTGGGTGCCTTTTTGGACATCTGTTGGCAAAGTGTCCAATTTCACCACAGTTGTTACATGTTATTCCACTAGAAGAATTCCGACCACGGTTTGTTGCTGGAGCAGTCTATGGTGCCATGCAGGGTTTCTGGAAGATCAACCTCTGACCCTGGCGCTAAGGAGTGAAGTATCCCTGCCTGACCATCTAACTTTCTTGTTGGTTACTTTGCTGACCAAGAAGGAACATAGGCCCTACGGAAGAAGGATTCTGATGGAGCCTAGTGTTGCTGCTACCCTGTTCTTGGCGTTCCATCTTGCGCTTGCGTTCCATTTGACAACTTCTGTTCTCAAGCACAAGGGCCTTGTCCACCATAGATTGGACGTTTCCAAAATCCCGTAACTAAAGAGCATATGCCAGACCATCATTCAAACCACTCAGGAATGCGTCCTGCTTCTTCTCATCAATGTCCACCTCTCGTGGTGCATACCTAGACAGCTGAGTGAACTTAGTGACATATTCACTAACTGACATTGAGCCTTGCTTCAGATCATGGAATTCCTTCCTCATAAGCTTCATCATTCCCAAAGGCACGTGGTGAGACCTGAAACTTTACTTGAATGCATGCCAGTTGATGCTTTCTTGCTCCTCATGGGCATTCATGTAAGGATCGCACCAATCTACAATGGGACCGGTAAGCTGGTGAGCAGCGAACATAACCTTTTACCTGTTGTTTCACTGTGCTACTTGTAACTTCTTCTCTATTGTCTTGAGGCAATCATCTGCATCCATGGTTTCCACCAAATGAGAGAACATACGTGGCTTGGTCCTCTGGAAAAATCTCTAGCTTTTTGTATAAAAACCTCTTAGCATAGCATTTCACTATTTCTACTAAGTAATAATAGGATTCTAGACACATAGGAATAAGGGTGCTAATCTAAACAGTTTAGCATAGCAATACAATAACCTACACATGCTTAGGAAAAATAATCTAACATGCATAGATAAAATAGTAGGTGAAATCATGAGTGTGCCACTTGCCTTTGAAAGTAGTTGAAACTCACCAACTCTTTTCCACGAAACGCGGAACCCTCCGTTCAATCTAAACAATACAACCAACTTTTCAACAACTTGAGGCATACAAACATACATAACAAAACTTACACCAAAAGGTTTGGTCAAGGTATTGTCACATAATTCAATATACAAACAGAATTAATATGAGTAGGTTTAGGATAAAGGATTGGAAAAAGAATAAATTGAACAAGACATATTTTTCAAGGAAGTTTCAAGAGTTAGGACATATTTGTCAACGGAGTTCCAAGAGTTCTGAGGGGTTGGTCTTGATCCAAAATATCAAACAAGGACTTGGTTTTCTCAAGGAAAAACTAAACTAAAACAGCGCTTGCACTACAAGTCACACATCAACATGCAAACACAATAACACTACAACAAAACATGATATGCATATAATGCAACTAGATCACAAGGCAAAATATTATATTAACAATACTATATGCCATGCAAACATGCTATCACTATAAACCTTTTTCTACATGCACTATGTTATGCCAACATGCAACATTATAAATCTTATTCTAACATGCATGAAGACAATTGCAACTCAAACAATTTATAAACTAAAACAACTAAACTAAATAATTCCCTAAAAGGGAAAAAACACCAAACCACTACAGCTAGTAGAATAAATAATCTACATAAACATGTAAAAGTCTCTCTGGACAGAGGACAACTAAACTAAACCAAAGCAATTGTAATCACTTGAAAAGCTATTTTTAACTTAAGTTATGCCAAAATTACTCAAAACTCACATTTGAAATTTGAATAATCTATACTAAGGCAAAACAGAAAAACTAACGGACCCTGACTATTCTACAAAACCTAAGCTTTTCAAAAATACATTATTTGCAAATTTTGGACTTGTGGAGAAAAAGAGAATTCAAATTTACTCAAATTTCTTATTTGAAATTTGAATATATTTGAACTACTCAAATTCAAAATACAATAGTTCCAAAAGTTTTTACTGGTTCTAAGGATTTCAAATATATAAAATATTCGAATTGGGCTAAACAAAGAAAAAGATATAATAAATTTAAGCTGCAAGGGCTTTTTTGCAAAATAGACAGAATTACTAAATAGGGAAAAATACCAGAAAAGGTTGTCCACGTGGTGTCCTCTGATTGGCTGCTTCTGCTGATTGGATTGCTGACTGGGTGCTGACATGGTTAAGTGAAATGATCTGGATCATCACATGTGAGAGCTACGGCTAGAAATGAACCGTACCACTTCGATTAACTGGATCTAATCCTATGATTTGATTTTAGATCTAACGGTGGCTGCGGTGTTCTAGGGCTTGGCGAAGACGAAGACGAGGTGCAGCATGGGATGGCGGAGACCAAGATGACGATGGCGGAGTGCGCCTCTTCCCGTAATGGTGACGGGGACGCACCGGAGTGGTGCGGATGCCGGCGGCTCGGGTTGTGGTCGAACTCGATGATACTGCTACGAAGAAATTCGAATGAAGGGTCAGGGACGTGTGCGAGGACTACGGAGAATAATGGGGGTTATCGGGCTTGGGCATGGGCTCACCTTACCGGAAACAATGGAAAGGCCGCGACGGAGAGCTCGCCTTGGGCGAGCGATTTAGGCACTGATACGTCTCAAATGTATCTATAATTTTTTATGTTCCATGTTGTTATTATACCAATTGCTACATGTTTCACTTATACTTCATGGCATTTTATGCATTTTTTGGGACTAACCTATTAACAAGAAGCTGGAAGTGCTAGTTCTTGTTTTCTCCTGTTTTTCTCTCTAAGAAAAGCTAGTCGCAAAATATTATCGGAATTGGAAGAAAATAAACCTGTGTGAATATTCCGTCGGAAGACTCCACAAGACAGAAGGGGTTATGCTGGAGGGCCACGAGGGGGGCTCGCCACCCCTGGGCGCGGCCCACCAGACAACTGTACTGGGCCCTGGCGAGGGCACCTCGGGTGCCCTCTGACGCCGCCCTTTTGCCTGTATATTCCCGATGGCTCGTCTATCGCAAAGACCTGATCAATATTCCACGAAAAGTTCAGATGCCGCCGCGGTCGTTAACCCTAGATCAGGAGGGTTCAGAAGCTCTTCCCGGCACCCTGTCGGAGAGGGGAATCATCACTAGACGGCTCTACACCGCCATGCCTGCCTCTGGAGTGATGCATGAGTAGTTTATCCTTGTACTATGGGACCATAGAAGTAGCTAGATGGTTGCCTCTCCACCTTATGTCTCCATGTTTAGATATTGTGAGCTGCCCTACATGATCAGGATCATCATTATGTAATGCTACATGTTGTGTTTGCTAGGATCCGATGAATATTGATACTATGAGCAAGTTGTTTACCTATCCATGTGTTAATGATTTTTATGTTCTTGCATGCTCTCCGTTACTAGTAGATGCTTTGGCCTAGTAGATGCTTCTAACTCCAAGATGGAGTATTTATGCTCGATAGTGGGTTCATGCCTCCAGTAACCTGGGCTCGAGATGATAGAAATGACTAAGGTTGTGGATGTGCTATTGCCACTAGGGATAAAACAATGATGCTTAGTCTATATGTATTTTGCATTGTTTACATTACACACTTCACTTAATGCAATGATCTATTCCTTGCAACTTAATACTGGAGGGGATGCGGGTGCTACCCTGAAGGTGGATTATTTAGGCATCGATGCGCTGGAAAGTAAGCCTATGTACTTTGTTGTAATGCCTTATAAAGCTCATAGTAATCATCTTGTCATATATTGCATTGTTATGCCCTCAATATTTGTCAATTGTCGAGTTGTAATTTGTTTACCCAGCATGTTAGTTATCTTTATTGGAGAGACACCATTAGTGAACTGTGGACCCCGGTCCATTTCCTCATTCTGTTAAAACCACCAATTGCAATCATAATGTTCCCTGCTGTTTTCTGTAATCACCATTGTTTTCCACACAATACGTTTGATCCTTTGTTTTGAGCAAGATCAGAGAGATTGACACCTCTCTGTTTATTTGGGGCAAAGTAGTTTGCTTGTGTTGTGTGGAAGTTCCATGTCAATTGCGCCACTAACAACCTTCTGAAGAACCTCCATATCCTCCTGGATTCGATAACCTTGGTTAATTTCCATGGTAAGACTTGTTGCTGCACTACATCAAAACTCCACACTTGGAGTAACCTGATGAATGCGCTCTACGCGCCATCAACACCCTAGGGCACAACCTACCCCCCTACCGTGTTGGGCCCTGGCGTGGGGCCCCTAGCTGGCCACCGATGCCGCCCTTTCACCTATATATTCCCGATGCCCCGAATACCTAAAATAGCTGATCATTATTCCACGAAAAGTCCAGATGCCGCCGCCGTCATCAACCCTAGATCGGGAGGGTTCTAAAACTCTTCCCGGCACCCTGCCGAAGAGGGGAATCATCACTGGAGGGCTGTACACCGCCATACCTGCCTCTGGAGTGATACGTGAGTAGTTCATCCTTGGACTACAGGTCCATAGCAGTAGCTAGATGGTTGTCTCTCCACCTTATGCTTCCATGTTTAGATCTTGTGAGCTACCCTACATGATCAAGATCATCATTATGTAATGATATATGTTGTGTTTGGTGGGATCCAATGAATATTGATACTATGAGCAAGTTGTTTACCTATCTATGTGTTTATGATGTTTATGTTCTTGCATGCTCTCCATGACTAGTAGATGCTTTGTCCAAGAGGGAGTATTTACGCTCGATAGTGGGTTCATGCCTCCAGAAACCTACGCTCGAGTTGACAGAAACGAGTAAGGTTGTGGATGTGCTGTTGCCACTAGGGATAAAATAATGATGCATTGTCTATATGTATTTTGCATTGTTTAAATTACACACTTTACGTAATGCAATGATATGTTGCTTGCAACTTAATACTAGAGGGGATGCGGATCCTACGGGTTCGAGAAATATGTAGACATGACCGAGACACCTCTACAGTCAGTAACTAATGGCGGGACCTGGACGTCCACATTGGTTCCTACATATTCTACGAAGATCTTTATCGGTCGAACCTCTATGTCAAGGATTCAGTTAATCCCGTATAACGTTCCCTTTGTTCTTCGGTATGTTACTTGCCCAAGATTCGATCGTCAGTATCTCCCTACCTAGTTCAACCTCGTTACCGGCAAGTCTCTTTACTCGTGCCGTAATACAAGATCCCGCAACTACCAATTAGTCACATTGCTTGCAAGGCTCATTGTGATGTTGTATTACCGAGTGGAGCCTGAGATACCTCTTCGTCACACGGAGTAACAAATCCCAGTCTTGATCCATGCCAACTCAACAAACACCCTCGGAGATACCTGTAGAGCACCTTTATAGTCACCCAGTTACGTTGCGACGTTTGATACACACAAGGCTCTCCTCCGATGTCCGTGAGTTGCATGATCTCATGGTCATAGGAACATATACTTGACATGCAAAAAACAGTAGCAGTAAACTGACACGATCTTATGCTACGTTTGTAGTTTGGGTCTTGTCCATCACATCATTCTCCTAATGATGTGATCCCGTCATCAAATGACATCTCATGTCCATGGCTAGGAAACCTTAACCATCTTTTGATCAACGAGCTAGTCAATTGGAGGCATACTAGGGACATGGTTTTGTCTATGTATCCACACATGCATTTAAGTCTCCGATCAATACAATTATAGCATGGATAATAAACGATTATCATGAACAAGGAAATATGATAATAACTAATTTATTATTGCCTCTAGGGCATATTTCCAACATGAAGTTCATTGGAAATATCAGTGAGGCGATCAAACGTTTGCTGAACATTCTCATTGTCAAGCCTCTTGAAGCGGTTGAAGAGATTGCGAAGAACATCCACACGAGAGTCACGTTGAGTGGAGACACCTTCATTCACCTTCGACAGCCTATCCCAGATAAGCTTTGCAGTCTCCAGAGCACTCACTCTGCCATATTGACCTTTGCTAATATGTCCGCAGATGATATTCTTCGCTTGGGAGTCGAGTTGCTTGAATCTCTTCACATCAGTAGCTGAAACAGTGGGAGTGACATAGGGCACACCATTTTCCACAACGTACCAGAGATCGTTGTCAGTAGCTTCAAGATGCATACGCATCTTGTTCTTCCAGTAGGGGTAGTCCGTCCCATCGAAGGTAGGACACCCAGCAGAAACCTTGATCATACCTGTAGTCGACATAACTAAAACTCCAGGTGGCTAAACCAAAATCACACAGAGACAGGGAGTACCTGCTCTGATACTAATTGAAAGTGCGTTATATCGACTAGAGGGGGGGTGAATTGGCGATTTTTATAAATTCATCACTTGAGGAATTTCAACTTTGAGGAATTTGAAATGTGATGAATAACTAACAGTGGAATAATTACTCAGTGCATGGAATACATAGCGGCAGCATAGTTATCATGATGATATGAAACATGCACACGTAATGAATAGCGTGATACAGGATAAATAGTGATGAACAAGGTAACTTGAAGAATTTCAGATGAGGAAATTGTGTAAGTCTTCAGTAAAATTCTTCAAACAATAATGATCAATTTCATCAACATGTAAATGAGGAATAAGGGGGTTGAGGAAATAGAACCAGGTAGCCTGATGAAGACAATGATTTGATGACCCAGTTCCAACTGCTGTGACAGTCGTACGTCTGGTTTGGAGCTGCCTGGTATTTAAACCAGAGGACACACAGTCCTTACCGTAGTCTCCTTGAGCTAAGGTCACATAGTCCTCGCTCAACACTTATGGTAAGTCTTCAGGGCAGACTTCCAAAACCCTCACAAACTGGTCATCCGGCAATCCACAATTTATTGCTGGATGCTCTAGACCAAGGTCACTTCGTGTTCCCCAATTGACTGTAGGATACACTAGACCATGACGCCTAACCGTCTGGAGGATACACAGTCCTCAAAGGTAACAAGCATCGGTTCCACATAGGAATTTCTTCAGTGATGCTCAATCACTTTGGGTTAGTGGTCTGATTATGGGTTTTTCCTCACTTTCGGACAAAAGCCCTTGGAGGATGGGATGCTCTCAAATGACAAGTGTCAGTTCTCTCTCTGAGCAGCCAACCAGCTAGTGGTTGTGGGGGGTGGGTATTTATAGCCGGGGGCGCATCCCGACATGATATGACATTAATGCCCCCAATGATATGACCGTTATGTGGATAGGAATGATTGGGGACAGCTGGCGCTAAGCACAGCAACGGTCGGATTTTTGAACAGTGAAAGTCCTGAGACATATCACTTTCCTCACTTGTAGGCAATTCGCACTGGCGAAGTCCTAACTCCTCAGTCAGAACAATTTCCTCAGAAACCAGAAGAACTTCGTCTCTGTCACTGAAGAACTTGACTGAGCTGGAAGAGGTTTCCAAAAGCTTCACTCAATTGGATATGTAGGTTGAGGATTTTGGAGTTGAGCATCAGTTGGAAAGTTTCCTTAGTATTACCTCGGCCCCCTTTTACAGTACGGTGGTTCCTATGACTCAAGGAAAGGAAATGAAACTACGAAAAGAAAAGTCTTCACACTTCATTGTCCTCGTTTATATCTTCAAGGTCACACCGATTTCTTTAGTATAAAGTCTTCAGCAAAGTCTTCAAGTCTTCACCAAAGTCTTCAGTTGAAGACATATATTTTTAGGGGTCGGTAATCTTTGGTTGTATCAACCTCCTCATCAACTTGTAGAGCCTGTGTACACTCACGAACACATTAGTCTCTTAACCTATAAGTCTTCAACACACCAAAATCACTAAGGGGCACTAGATGCACTAACAATCTCCCCCTTTTTGGTGTTTGATACAAATAGGTTAAGTTTTCAACGTGAATTAAAGATCTGGAGTGTAATTGCAGAGTATGAGGAAGTTGATTGCAAGATATAGATGAGCTCCCCTTGAAGATGTGCATATTTGAGGAATTTGCTTTGGACTGCAAATGCACATGGCAGGTTAAAACATGAGGAACTCCCCGTATATCTTGTAATTCATACACGCAGTTGAATATGTGATATAAAAAGTTTAAGTAATGCGTGAAGAAGATGGGGTCTGACGAAATTCAGCATGCATGCATTAAGATACTTGAGGAAGTAAAACATGCGAGGAAATAGTTCAGAAGAGTCAGACCACCATCGGACTTAAGTTTACAACCCAATCAAAAAGTATCAGAAGAACGAGAGTTGTAACTTAAACCAAATAGCCCATATATAGATAGAGACCCGCTTGAAGACTAACTCAAATTTTCTCCCCCTTTGTCATTGAAGACAAAAAAGGAACAAAAACTAAGAACTAACGCCCTTTGAAGAAATTCATCGTGTTGGTGAAGGAGCGTCAGTGAAGTCGGGGTCGATCGTTAAAGCAGGGCCCGCAGCAGTGTCTTCAGTCTCCTCAGCATCATCCGACTCACACGATGAGGAACATGAACTTGCCACTAGCTGAGGAACTTGGACTTTGTTGAACTTCTTAGGAGGTTGAGGAGCCCAGTTAAAGCTTTCTTGAAGATTCAACTCATCAAGTTCATCAGGAGGCAAAACTGTAGACATAGTGGCCCAAGTGCGCTTGAAGATTGCATGGGCATAATAGTGATTCTTCTTCACAGAGTTCTGAGTAACTGTCATGTTGTGAAGAATAGCACCCAACTGGCGCTTGACCCACTTGTGATTTCTGTCAACCTTCTGATGAAGACTGAGGAGAAGTTCTTGGTCAATCATCACACGAGGTGCAGTGGCATGAGGTTTTGGAGCAGAAGCTTTTGCTGTCGAGTCCTGAGTGACAGAATCATCATTGGTAGAGTAGGAGGCAGCTTGACGAAACTGGCCATCCATGGGTCGAGTTCCTTCATCAATGATGTCCTTGCCTTTGCCTTCAGCAATGGTAGTCTTGAGGACTTCAATAGGTGGAAGAAATGCAAAGTGATTCTGGAAGTCAGCTTTTTAGGGAACTGAAGACTTGGACCTGAGGAAATTCATGATCCATGGAGCGAAGATCTTCAATTCAAAAGGAGCCATTGCAGATTGAGCAAGAGATCGCATGAAGAAATCATGGAAGTTGATGGGAATCCCATGTATGATGTTGAACAGCACATTCTTCATGATTCCTTCAACTGCTTCGTCTTCAGAATTGTGCCCTTTCTGAGGACATATGGTGTGGGTGAGGATCCTATATACGGTCCTTGGAACATATAGCAGGTCTTTTACTAGAAAGACGGTCCTCAGAGGCTTTCCAGGTGCCAATTTTTTCATGAGCACATTCATCAGTTGATTTGGCACTGGTGGATCATTGAATATACAGCAAGATTCCTCGGATGGAATTTGAAGAGGAACTGTTTGAAGCAATTCAAATGCAGTTGCTGTGTAGTGCTTTGATCCAGTCATCCAGTCTAGCACCCAAGAGTTAATGTCTGGGGAATTTCCACTTGTGAACAGGGTTGCATAGAACTGAAGAATTAACTCCTTGTTCCAATCAAAGATGTCAACACCGAAGGGAATTAACCCATCATCATATAATACTTGAAGAACCGGGGTGTATGATCGAATTGTTCCATGTCCACATGAGGAATATGATGATGCTTAAAGATCTTCTTCTTCTCACATAGAACAGATGCATAGTAATTCATCTGAGAAGCTGTCCAGAACCTTGAGCGTCCAACACGAGCATTGTCATATGGGTTAGTGCCTATGAAGAACATGTGCTTGTTGAAGAAGTTGGATTTGATGAATGTGGGACGACCATAGCCTTTGAATGGCATACACTGCACAGGTTGCAGATTAGGCATGGCAGTCCCCTTCATTTCTTCAGGTATGTGAGGAACAACCTAGAGGGCAGGTTCCTCAGTGCCCGGAACTTCCTTTGCTATTGGAGCATCATCTGTGATCTGAACATCTTCATCTTCATCAGCCTCAGCAGCTGGAGTTTCATCAGTGATCTGAACATCAATATCTTCGTTGGCTGGAAAATCTTCAGGATCTGGAAGATACAGAGGTTTAGAGTCTGTTTGGACATCCTCAGCTTGCTTAGACAACTGAGGAATGATAGACAATGTAGTTGTCATTGGGGATGTAGGATTAGCAGCTTCCCAGAATTCATCATGGATGACAGGTGTGGTGCTACCAACATCAATGTCTTCAGTTGGAGTAGTTTCTTGATTGTACTCAAGCAAAAGTAATGGTTGTTGGGGAGGTGAAGAAATGTCTTCGACCTCAATTTCTTCGTCCATCTGCTCTGTGGAAGCAGCAGAATGGATATCTTCATCTTCCGTGGGAATGACGTATTCTACGCCGTAGGGAACAATTTCCAGAGACGGTGCTGAGGAAATGGGAATGGCATCAAACGGCATCATTGAAGAACTTGTCAAAGTCTTCAATCTCTTTTCAGCAGGAGCTTCAGAGTCTGATGCCTTCCTTTTAAGAGACGTCTTCTCAGCAGCATCAATTTCATCAGGCGCAATTGAGTTTTCAGCTGGCCTCTCAGGCACAACAGTTGCAGTTGTCCTGGCAGGTTCATCAGTGAGCTGAGTTTCCTCAGTAGCACTGGTAGCAGCTTCTGGTGCAGAAGCAGAGTCATTTGCAGGTGGGGCTTCTTCAGGTGCAGATTCCTCAGCAGGGTGAGGAATTTCAAATGCAGATTCCTCAGCAGCTTGAGGAACTTCAGCAGTCGGAGCCTGAGGAGTGGTAGTATGAGCAGCGTTATGAGCAGCAGTGGATGTGTTGTAATCCTTTACTGCAGCTTGAGCAACCTTAATAAATCTATCTTTTGCTCCTGTCCATTCTCTGTCAAGTTTTTCTTGTTCTTTAGAGAGGTTGTGAATCTCCGACTTAACAGTGACAAGCTGTTTCGGAGTTAAATTCATCACATTGTCACGGAGAAATTTCTCTTTGCGTGTGATGTTTGCCTTGGCTCTCTTGGCCTTCTCTCTTTTCCACTTTTGTTCTGCGATGAAGTGTGTGATGACATGGTCCACATTGGGAGGCAATTTAAGAGCAGAGAGAGGTGTCTGTGGATCCACAAGCCAGATGTCGATGAAGTCAAGGATCGTCTTCGGATCCAGCAACAGAGGAATTGAGCTATCCTTAGCAGTGGCAGCCTTCAGCTGACTTTATATGATGATTTCTTCAAGCTCGTCATCATCAACATCATCTTCATCATCATCCTCAGCTCTTCAGGAATTTTTGACAATTGTCTTGCTAGAGCTTGGGCGTAGACCCCTACCAGCTGCTTTCTTCAGCTTCAGTCCAGAGGGACTGGTTGAAGACTTTGTATCAGAAGGGCTTGCAGAGCTCTTGAGCTTTCTTGTGAAACCCTCAGTCCGCTTACATGTTGCCAAGTGTACTGGAGTTGAGGATTTCTTCACAGCCGCTGAAGACTGAGCAGCCACGGTTCCAGCAGCAGAGGCCTTTGGTTGAGGCCTTTTAGCTTGAGGAACCTATTGTGAGGACTTTGAGGATGAAGAAATTGGTTTCACAGCAGCCTTCTTCAGAATTGATTTCTTTGGACCACTTGAGGATGCACCAGCAGTGGCAGCAGCAGCAGAGTCCTCGTTGAACTTCCTCACAGCATCCTTGGCCTTCTTTGCCAGTTTGGCCTGCTACTTTTCCCATAGTTTAGGAAAGTCCTCACCAGTCTTGAGACTAGTAGGATCAGCTATCTGATTCTTAGCGACGGGAGGCTTGCTGCAAGGAGGCTTCACAGCGAATTTCATCATGTACTTGGGAGTAACATAACGATATTCTCTCCACTCTTAGCCCATCTCTGTTCAATCTTCTGCAGACGAATTTTTCGTTGTTTTGTTGTGTCTTTGCCATAGGTTTCTTCATCAGGCGTGCAATAGTCTACATAGATCTCATCAGGGATCTCAAAGGCTGTCTGCACGTCGGGTTTCTTTCCTCCTTTCTGAGTCTGTTTATTAGCCATTTTCTTCAAATGAGAATTTTGGACTCTTGAAGATTCTGAGGAGTTACACAACTTTTCTTCAAGTAGCGGTGCAAATGAGTTAACTTGATGAGAACCTAGTGATTCATCAGCAGACATAGCTATACATGTGAAAAGAGTATAGGTGCGAGGATTTTGAAGAGGTCATATGCGTTCTCAGAAATTTTGGAAAACAATAGGTTTGAGGAATTTGACCATGGATGTCTTGAGGAGTTTCACTAGTTTTCTTTGTCTTAGGTTCCAGAGTTGTGTAAATTTTGGAATTCGCACAATTAAGGAATCGTAAAGAAAATTATTGCTCAGGGAAAATCATCAAGAATGAGGAGATGTAAGGTGTTTGATAATTGAATCTATGACAAATAAAACATCTTTTGAGGAATAGTAGAGTCAAATGAAGATCAAACCAAGGGCAGTAAAAATAATTTTAATTACCCTGATGAAGAACACGACGAACTCTGAGGTGAGTGTTGGGGAACGTCGCATGGGAAACAAAAAATTTCCTACGCACACGCAAACCTATCCATGGTGATGAGCATCTACGAGAGGGAGAGTGGATCTATGTACCCTTGTAGATCACTAAGAGGGAAGCGTTAAGAAACACGGTTGGTGTAGTCGAACATCTTCGCGATCCAAATCACCGAGCGTCCCGCGATCCAATCACGATCCGTCTCGTGAACTCATCATGATCCGTCCCGCAATCTCATCACGATCCATCTCACGATCTTGATCACGATCTGTCCCGCGAACTCATCACGATCCGTTCCGCGATCTCGCCACGAACCGTCTCGCGATCTCGATCACGGTCCTTCCGATCTAGCGCCGAACGGACAGCACCTCCACGTTCAGCACACGTGCAGCTTGATGACGATCTCCACCGTCTTGATCCAGCAAGAGGAGGTGGAAGGGAGAGAGATTTCACTGGCAGCGTGACGACGCTCCGGTGATGGTGGTGGTGGAGCAATTCCGGTAGGGCTTCGCCTAAGCACTACGGAAAACCAATCTAGAGGAGCACCGGTGGAACGGGTAGCACGTGGCCATAAAATCTGTGCAAAACCCCTCTATTCCACCAGTATATATAGGAGGAGAGGAGAAGGAGGGCTGGCGCAAGAAAAACACCCATAGGAGTCGGCCGAACTAGAGGGGGAGGAGTCCTACTCCTCCTCCACTCCTAGTAGGAGTAGGACTCTTCCTTTTTAGCCTTTTTTCCACCTTTTCCTTTAGGACTTTTGTCTCCTGCGCCATGGGCCTTATTGTGGCTATTCCTCCAGCCCAATAAGGGCTGGTTATCACTCTCCACAGCCCATGGACCCTCTGGGGTCGAAATACCCATCCCGGAGGTCTCCCGGTACACTACCGGCACTCCCGGTACACTACCGATGAGCCCGAAACTTTTCCGGCGACCAAACTGGGATTTCCTATATATGAATCTTTACCTTCGAAGCATTCCGGAGCTCCTCGTGACGTCCGGGATCTCATCCGGGACTCCAAACAACCTTCGGTCACCACCATACATAACTCTGCACTACCGAAACGTCACCAAACCTTAAGTGTGCAGACCCTGTGGGTTCGAGAACTATGTAGACATGACCAAGACACCTCTACGGTCAATAACCAATGGCAGGACCTGGACGTCCACATTGGTTCCTACATATTCTAAGAAGATCTTTATCGGTCGAACCTCTATGTCAAGGATTCAGTTAATCCCGTATAACGTTCCCTTTGTTCTATGGTATGTTACTTGCCCGAGATTCGATCGTCGGTATCTCCAGACCTAGTTCAACCTCGTTACCGGCAAGTCTCTTTACTCGTTCCGTAATACAAGATCCCGCAACTAACAGTTAGTCACATTGCTTGCAAGGCTCATTGTGATGTTGTATTATTGAGTGGGCCCTGAGATACCTCTCCGTCACACAGAGTAACAAATCCCAGTCTCGATCCATGCCAACTCAACAGATACCCTCGGAGATACCTGTAGAGCATCTTTATAGTCACCCAGTTATGTTGCGACGTTTGATACACACAAGGAACTCCTCCGATATCCGTGATTTGCATGATCTCTTGGTCATAGGAACATATACTTGACATGCAGAAAACAGTAGCAATAAACTGACACGATCATATGCTACGTTTGTAGTTTGGGTCTTGTCCATCACATAATTCTCCTAATGATATGATCCCATTATCAAATGACATCTCATGTCCATGGCTAGGAAACCTTAACCATCTTTTGAGCAACGAGCTAGTCCATTAGAGGCATACTAGGGACATGGTTTTGTCTATGTGTGGATAAATAGACAAACACTATGTCCCTAGTATGCCTCTAGTGAACTAGCTCGTTGATCAAAGATGGTCAGGGTTTCCTAGCCATTGAAATGTGATGTCATTTGATAACGGGATCACATCGTTAGGAGAATGATGTGATGGACAAGACCCAAACTACAAACGTAGCATATGATCGTGTCAGTTTATTGCTACTGTTTTCTGCGTGTCAATGTATATGTTCCTATTACCATGAGATCATGCAACTCATGGATATCGGAGGAGTGCCTTGTGTGTATCAAACGTCACAACGTAACTTGGTGACTATAAAGGTGCTCTACAGGTATCTCTGATGGTGTCTGTTGAGTTGGAATGGATCGAGACTGGGATTTGTTACTCCGTGTGACGGAGAGGTATCTCGGGGCCCATTCGGTAATATAACATCACAATCAGCCTTGCAAGCAATGTGACTAATTGTTAGTTGAGGGATCTTGCATTACGGAACGAGTAAAGAGACTTTCCGGTAACGAGATTGAACTAGGTATAGAGATACCGAAGAACAAAGGGAACATTATACGGGATTAACTGAATCCTTGACATAGAGGTTCGACCGATAAGATCTTCATGGAATATGTAGGAACCAATGTGGACGTCCAGGTCCTGCCATTGGTTATTGGCCGGAGAGGTGTCTCGGTCATGTCTACATAGTTCTCGAACCCGCAGGGTCTGCACACTTAAAGTTCATGACGTTTCGGTAGTATAGAGTTATGTATGGTGGTGGCCGAGGGTTTCTCAGAGTCCCGGATGAGATCCCGGACGTCACGAGGAGCTCCGGAATGGTCGAGAGGTAAAGATTCATATATAGGAAGTCCCAGTTTGGTCGCTGGAAAAGTTTCGGGCTCATCGGCAGTGTTCCGGGAGTGCCGGTAGTGTACCGGGAGGCCTCCGGGAGGGGTATTTCGACCCCAAGAGGACCATGGGCTGTGGGAGGTTAATTACCAGCCCTTAGTGGGCTGGGGAATCAGCCAAAGAAGGCCCATGGCGCAGGGATAAAGAGAAAAAGAGAAATAGGGAAAATCAGCCAATAGGGAGCAATCCTACTAGGAGTAGGATTGGGTGGAAGAGTAGGACTCCTCCTCCCCCTTGGCCGAATCCCCAAGGGAGGCCTTGTGCGCAAGCCCCTCTCCCCCTCCTCTCCTCCTTTATATACTAGTGGATTGGGGATGTTTTGAACACAACTTACGGCCACGTGCTACCCGATTCACCGGTGCTCCTCTAGATCGGATTTCTGCAGTGCTTAGGCGAAGCCCTGCCGGAATTGCTCCACCACCACCATCACCGGAGCGCCGTCACGCTGCCGGTGAACTCTCTCTCCTCTCCACCTCCTCTTGCTGGATCAAGACGGTGGAGATCATCATCAAGCTGCACGTGTGCTGAACGCGGACGTGCCGTCTGTTAGGTACTAGATCGGAAGGATCGTGATCAAGGCCACGGGACGTTCGTGATTGGATCGCGGGATGGATCGTGACGAGATCGCGGGACGGTTCGTGATTGTTTCGCGAGATGGTTCGTGATTGGATCGCGGGACGCTCGGCGATTTGGATCGTGAACAAGTTCGACTACACCAACCGCGTTTCTTAATGCTTCCCGCTTAGCGATCTACAAGGGTACGTAGATCCACTCTCCCTCTCGTAGATGCTCATCACCATGGATAGGTTTGCATGTGCGTAGGAAATTTTTTGTTTCCCATGCAACGTTCCCCAACATAATTCACACGGTGTCATCTCAACGGATTTAGATGGTGCCCTATTTAAAGTGAATGTAGTTGTCTCTAATGCATAACCCCAAAATTATAGTAGTAAAACGACAAGAGACATCATAGCACGCACCATGTCCAATAGAGCATAACTATGATGTTCGGACACACCATCACACTATGGTGTTCCAGGTGGCGTTTAGTTGTGAAACAACTTTCACATTGTCTTAAGTTGTATGCCAAACTCGTGACTCAGATATTCACCTCCACGATCATATCGTAGTCATTTTTATCTTCTTGTCACGATGATCTTTAAACTCCACTCTGAATTTGCTTGAACCTTTCAAACGATTCAGACTTGTGTTTCATTAAGTAAATATACACTATATCTACTCAAATTATCAGTGAAGGTAAGAAAATAACGATATCCACTGCACGCTACAAGACTCACTAGATTGCATACATCAACATGTATCATTTCCAATGAATCAATTGCCCGCTCCATCCAACGGGTTCCTTTAGTCATCTTGCCCAAGTGGCATGGTTCGCATGTCTCAACCGATTCGAAATCGAATGAGTCCAAATATCCATCACCATGGAGTTTCTTCATGCGCTTTATACCAATATGACATTTTGCGGCAGTGCCACAAGTATGTGGTACTATCATTATTTAACTTTGTATCTTTTGACATCAATGTTATGAACATGTGTATTACTACGATCAAGATTTCAACAAACCATTCTCACTGGGTGCATGACCATTGAAGGTATTATTGATGTAAACAGAATAACCATTATTCTCTAACTTAAATGAATAACCGTATTGCAATAAACATGATCTAATCATGTTCATGCTCAACGCAAAACACCAAATAACATTTATTTAGGTTCGTCACTAATCCTGAAGGTAGAGACAGCGTGCGATGTTGATCACATCAACCTTGGAAACATTTCCAACACATATCGTCACCTCACCCTTAGCTAGTTCTCCGTTTATTCCGTAGCTTTTATTTCGAGTTACTAACATTTAGCAACCGAACCGGTATCCAATACCTAGGTGCTACTAGGTGTACTGGCAAGGTACACATCAATAACTCGTATATCAAATATACTTCTGTCGATGTTGCTAGTCTTCTTATCTACCAAGTATCTAGGGTTGTTCCGCTTCAGCGACCACTGACCTCATAACAGAAGAACTTAGTCTCGGGTTTGAGTTCAACTTTGGGTTGTGTCACTAGAGGAGCAACTGACTTGCTATCCATGAAGTTTCCCTCCTTGCTCTTGCCCTTCTCGAAACTAGTGGTTTGATTAACCATCAACACTTGATGCTCCTTCTTGATTTCTACCTTCGCGGTGTCAAACATTGCGAACAGCTCAGGGATCAATATTCCTATCCCTGGCGTTTTACAGTTCATCACCAAGTTCTATTAGCTTAGTGATAGTGACTTGGAGAACTATATCAATCACTATCTTATCTGGAAGATCAACTCCCACTCGATTCAAGCGATTGCAGCACCCAGACAATCTGAGCACATGCTCAACGATTGAGATATTCTCTTTCATCTTGCAGGCAAAGAATCTTGTTGGAGATCTCATATCTCGCACCATGGGCACGAGCCTGAGATCACAATCTCAGCTCTTAGAACATCTCATATGTTCCGTGACGTTCAAAATGTTTCGGAGCCTCAATTCTAAGCCGTAATGCATGACGCACTAAACTATCAAGTAGTCGTCGGAACGTGCCTGTCAGATGTTCACAAGATCTACAGACGACGCTAGAGGGGGTGGCGCACCGTGCGATGCATTAAGGACATAAGCCTTCTGTGAAGAAATGAGGACAATCCTCAGATCACGGACCTAGTCCGCAATATTGCTACCATCATCTTTCAATTCTATTTCTCTAGGAACATATAAAACTACAAGGGAGCTACATCGTGAGCTAGTAATCTACAACATAATTTGCATAGACACTTTGACTATGTTCATGATAATGAGTTCAATTAATCATATTACCTAAGAACTCCAACTCAAATTGACATCCCTCCGGTCATTCGAGTGGTACATGATCCAAATTTCACCAACTCAAGTCCGATCATCACGTGAGTTGAGGTGGCTGCAATGGTGAACATCATCATGTTGATCATATCTACTATATGACTCATGTTCGACCTTTCGGTCTCTTGT
Organism: Hordeum marinum; assembly: GCA_022496015.1. NCBI lineage: Eukaryota > Viridiplantae > Streptophyta > Magnoliopsida > Poales > Poaceae > Hordeum > Hordeum marinum. Next base: position 485,015,421 of record CM039672.1, read on the forward strand.
GTTATGAGGCCATGTCTATACATGCTAGGCTCGTCAAGTTTAACCCGAGTGTTCTGCTTGTGCAACACTGGCTTGCACCCGTTGTATGTGAACGTAGAGTCTATCACACCCGATCATCACGTGGTGTCTCAACACGACGAACTTTCGCAATGGTGCACACTCGGAGAGAACACAATTTATCTTGAAATTAAGTGAGGGATCACCTTATAATGCTACCGTCGTCCTAATAAAAACAAGGTTCATAAAAAGGATTAACATCACATGCAACTCATAAGTGACACGATATGGCCATGAACTTGTGCTTTTGATCTCCATCTAGAAAGCACTGGCATGATCTCCATCGTCACTAGCATGACACCATGATCTCCATCATATTGATCTCCATCAATGTGTCGCCATCGGGGTTTTCACGCCCTACATGCTTCTATTACTATTGCTACCGTTTAGCGATAAAGTAAAGCATTACATAGTGCTTAATGATTGACACGCAGGTCATACAATAATTAAAGACAACCCTATGGCTCCTGCCAGTTGCCGTATTCATCGACATGCAAGTCGTGATAATCTATACATCACATGATCAGCTCATACATCACATATATCACATCATGTAATTGGCCATATCATATCACAACATACCCTGCAAAAACAAGTTAGACATCCTCTAATTGTTGTTGCATGTTTTACGTGGCTGCAATGGGTATCTAGCAAGAACAATTCTCACCTACGCAAAAACCACAACGGTGATATACTAGTTGCTTTTCAACCTTCTCAAGGACCGCCTTTGTCAAATCCGATCCAACTAAAGTAAGATAAACTGTCACCCACAAGCCATCTAAGCAACAAGTTGTGTCGAGGGAACCGGTCTCTCGTAAGCGTACGAGTAATGTTGGTCCGGGCCGCTTCATCTCACAATCCCGCTGAACCAAAATCCGACCAAGGGAGGAAGCAATCTAAGCATCAACGACCACAAACCTTTTGTGTTCTACTCGAGATCACATCGAACCATCAACCTAGCTCATGATGCCACTGTTGGGGAACGTCGCATGGGAAACAAAATTTTTCCTACGCACACGCAAACATATCCATGGTGATGAGCATCTATGAGAGGTAGAGTGGATCTACGTACCCTTGTAGATCGCTAAGCGGGAAGCGTTAAGAAACGCGGTTGGTGTAGTTGAACATCTTCGCGATCCAAGTCGCCGAGCGCCCCGTGATCTCATCACGATCCGTTCCGCGATCCAATCACGATCCGTCCCGTGAACTCATCACGATCCGTCCTGCGATCTCAACACGATCCATCTCACGATCTTGATCACGATCTGTCCCGCGAACTCATCACGATCCCTTCCGCGATCTCGTCACGAACCGTCTCGCGATCTCGATCACGGTCCTTCCGATCTAGCGCCAAACGGACGGCACCTCCATGTTCAGCACACGTGCATCTTGATGACGATCTCCACCGTCTTGATCCAGCAAGAGGAGGTGGAGGGGAGAGAGAGTTCACCGGCAGCGTGACGACGCTCCGGTGATGGTGGTGGTGGAGCAATTCCGGCAGGGCTTCGCCTAAGCACTGCGGAAAACCAATCTAGAGGAGCACCGGTGGAATGGGTAGCACGTGTCCGTAAAATCTTTGCAAAACCCTTCTATTCCACCAGTATATATAGGAGGAGAGGAGAAGGAGGGCTGGCGTAGGGAAAAAATCCCATAGGAGTCGGCCAAACTAGAGGGGGAGGAGTCCTACTCCTCCTCCACTCCTAGTAGGAGTAGGACTCTTCCTATTTAGCCTTTTTTCCACCTTTTCCTTTAGGACTTTTGTCTCCTGCACCATGGGCCTTATTGTGGCTGTTCCTCCAACCCAATAAGGGCTGGTTATCACTCTTCACAACCCATGGACCCTATGGTGTCGAAATACCCCTCCCGGAGGTCTCCCGGCACACTACCGGCACTCCCGGTACACTACCGATGAGCCCGAAACTTTTCCGGCGACCAAACTGGGACTTCCTATATATGAATATTTACCTACGGGACATTCGGGAGATCCTTGTGACGTCCGGGATCTCACCCGGGACTCCGAACAACCTTCGGTCACCACCATACGTAACTCTGCACTACCGAAATGTCACCAAACCTTAAGTGTGCAGACCCTGCGGGTTCGAGAACTATGTAGACATGACCGAGACACCTCTACGTCAATAACTAATGGCGGGACCTGGACGTCCACATTGGTTCCTACATATTCTACGAAGATCTTTATCGGTCGAACCTCTATGTCAAGGATTCAGTTAATCCCGTATAACGTTCCCTTTGTTCTTCGGTATGTTACTTGCCCGAGATTCGATCGTCGGTATCTCCATACCTAGTTCAACGTCGTTACCAGCAAGTCTCTTTACTCGTTCCGTAATACAAGATCCCGCAACTAACAATTAGTCACATTGCTTGCAAGGCTCATTGTGATGTTGTATTACCTAGTGGGCCCTGAGATACCTCTCCGTCACACAGAGTAACAAATCTCAGTCACGATCCATGCCAACTCAACAGACACCCTCGGAGATGCCTGTAGAGCACCTTTATAGTCACCCAGTTACGTTGCGACATTTGATACACACAAGGCACTCCTCCCATATCCGTGAGTTGCATGATCTCTTGGTCATAGGAACATATACTTGACATGCAGAAAACAGTAGCACTAAACTGACACGATCATATGCTACGTTTGTAGTTTGGGTCTTTTCCATCACATCATTCTCCTAATGATATGATCCCGTTATCAAATGACATCTCATGTCCATGGCTAGGAAACCTTAACCATCTTTTGATCAACGAGCTAGTCCATTAGAGGCATACTAGGGACATGGTTTTGTCTATGTATCCACACATGCAATTAAGTCTCCAATCAAAACAATTATAGCATGGATAATAAACGATTATCATGAACAAGGAAATATGATATAACCAATTTATTTTTGCCTCTAGGGTATGTTTCCAACAATGAGATGGGGAGGTTCGTCCATTCAGATCTCCCACGCCCTAACTTTGCAGAAGGAGACGACTACAACGGCGGCGGGATGAAGACTTCCGCGGCCGGTGTGAGTACGACGACGACGAGGTTGAGGCAGCGAAGCTCTTCCTCACCGGCGACGATGATTTCAGCGGCGGCGCTGGGGCAGGAGCTCGGGAGAGGTAGAAGAGGAGAGTAACCGAGCTTAGTTGTAGTGAAGGGCTATTTATAGAGAAAGTGAAAAACGGATCCACCTGAGGATTTTGGAGAGGTTTACCCCTGACTCTTGCTCTCCTTGCGACAGGTGTCACCCACGTTCTGAGTAGTGGAGATATGGGGGGATCGTGGGTTATCTAGTCACTGGAATTGGAACGGTTTGACCGGGAACCGCCGAAAATTGGTAGAGTTTTAAAGTATCCGTTCGCAAATTCTTCAGCTGTCAAGGACACAGTGAAGACTTGGAACAAGTTTCAAAGTAGAATTCATATGAAGAATTTGAGAACAGACTGGATTGAGTTTAGCATAGATGAGGTATAGGGTCCGATCACATTCACTTAGATAAAAATCAACCTTTAGCAATAAGTGAATGCTGTTGAGGACATTGAAAACTCATAGATACCTATAGTCAAATGAAAATAAGTCTCAAGGTTTTGAAGAATTTGAAAAGTTGAGGACTTTGAAAATTGAAGAATTTGCAGAAATGATGACAATCAAATTTTGAAGAATCTCAAGTTTTAGTTGGTGGCATTGCCCACCGTATAATAATGATGATTTCAGACACCACGTACAATTGTCGTAGGGTTCTGAGAATCAAATTCTTCATTAATTTCTTCACACTTAGAGAGTTATTCTTCATAGTTTTGAAGAAAAACGTTACTTCATGTGTTGCACATCTAAGTTATCAATTTTGCATAAGTGTGGGGATGTGTGTTCTTCTTCAAAGAACATTAGAAGATTCTAAGATATTTAGCTCACACCGCAACTTGCAAAATCTCTTTTCATCCAAGGGCTTTGTGAAGATATCAGCCAGTTGTTCTTCAGTGGGAATGTGGTTGATGGAGATGTCGCCCTTGAGTACATGATCTCGAAGAAAGTGATGACGAATCTGGATGTGCTTGGTCTTTGAGTGCTGAACAGGGTTGTATGCTATCTTGATGGCACTCTCTCTGTCACAATAGAGAGGCACGTTCTTCAACCTGATGCCGTAGTCCTTGAGGGTTTGCTTCATCCATAGTAACTGAGCACAACACGAGCGAGCAGCAATATACTCAGCTTCTACAGTAGAGAGGGACACGCGGTTCTGCTTCTTCGAGGACCAACATACTAATGACCGTCCGAGGAAATTACATGTGCCAGAGGTTGACTTGCGATCCACGCGATCTCCAGCATAGTCAGCATCAGAGTATCCGACGAGGTGAAGATTTGAGCCCTTGGGATACCATAATCCTAGCGTTGGTGTGTGAGCTAAGTATCAAAGAATATGTTTCCCAGCCTTATGTTGTGATTCCTTCGGTGTTGCTTGGAATCGAGCACACATGCAAACACTTAGTATTATATCAGGCCTAGATGCACATAGATACAATAAAGAGCCAATCATGGAGCGGTATACCTTCTGATCGAAATCTTTACCATTTTCGTCAGTGAAGAGGTGTCCTTTTGAGGGCATCGGAGTTTTGACGCCTTTGCAATTTTGCATGTCGAATTTCCTCAAAACATCTTTGAGGTATTTCTCTTGTGATATGAAAATGCCATTGTCTTGCTGACGAATTTGAAGACCTAAGAAGAATTTCAATGCTCCCATCACAGACATTTGATATTCTTCACTCATCATATAGGAAAATTCATCATTGTAGCGTTTGTCAGTACATCCAAAGATAATATCATCAACATATATTTGTACCTATGATGTTATGTTTGCGAGGATCTGGCCGCTTGACAAGTTCCCACATGTTGTTGAGCTTGAATTGATGCAATTCCTCTTGCATAGCTTGAATCCACTCTGGCTCCTTGAATGCTTCATCAACTTTGGTGGGCTCTATGATAGAGACAAAAGCAAAGTGCCCACAAAAGTTAGTTAAATGAGAAGCCCTAGAGCGTGTGAGAGGACCTGGTGCATTGATGTTGTCAATGATTTTGTCAATCTGAACTTCATTTGCTATTCTTGGATGTGCAGGTTGACTTGTCTGAGGACTTTCATCAGCACCATTTTCTTCAGGAATCCTTGCATGACAGTCTTCACCATCAGGGATGATTTCTTCAGTAGGAATAACATCTTCAGTTGCCTTCAGCTTGATGGTTTCCTCAGGAGACTGTTCATCTATCACTGAAGGCAGGTGCTCTCTTTGTGAGCCATTAGTTTCATCGAACCGCACATCTACAGTTTCAACAACCTTGTGATGATAGGTGTTGAAGACTTTGTAGGTGTGCGACTCCTTTCCATAACCAAGCATGCAACCTTCATGTGCTTTCGGTGCAAATTTAGAACTATGGCGAGGATCTCTGATCCAACATTTTGCACCGAAGACTTTGAGATAACTTACATTGGGTTTATTGCCTGTCATGAGCTCGTATGAGGTTTTCTTGAGGAATTTATGAAGATATACCCTGTTGATGATGTGGCATGCAGTGTCGATTGCTTCAGGCCAGAAACAACGAGGAGTCTTGTATTCATCAAGGAGGGTTTGGGCCATCTCGAGGAGAGTCCTGTTCTTTCTTTCCACGATGCCATTCTGCTAAGGAGTGTAAGGGGCAGATAATTCATGAGTAATACCAATTTCATCAAGATATTCATCAAGATTCGTGTTCTTGAACTCTGTCCCATTATCACTCCTGATATGCTTGATCTTGATGCCAAAGTTGGTGGAGGCCCTTGAAGCAAATCGCGTGAAGACATCCTGTACTTCATTTTTGTACAGAATGATATGCACCCATGTGTAGCGAGAGTAATCATCTACAATGACAAATCCATACAGACTTGAAGCATTTGTTAGTACGGAATAGTGAATGGGACCAAAGAGATCCATATGAAGTAATTCAAAGGGACAAGTAGTGGTCATGATTGTCTTCGAGGGATGCTTGGATCTGGTCATCTTTCCAGATTCAGAAGCCCCACAAAGGTGATACTTGAGGTATTTGACGCCTTCGATGCCAATGACATGCTTCTTGTTCACGAGCGTGTGCAAGTTCCTCATACCCGCATGACCAAGTCGTCGATGCCACAGCCAGCCTTCTGAGGACTTTGCAAGTAGGCATGTAACAGGCCGAGGTCCTGTAGAGAAATCAACAATATACAAGTCTCCTCTCCTAAAGCCTTTGAAGACTTTGGAATTGTCAGATTCCATGATGACAACACAATGATGTTTTCCAAATACCACAATCATATTGAGATCACAAAGCATTGAGACAGACATGAGGTTGAACCCAAGGGATTCGACAAGCATCACTTTATCCATGGTTCGGTCCTTTGAGATAGCAACCTTACCAAGTCCCAATACCTTTCTTTTTCCTTTGTCAGCATAAGTGATATGCTTCAGATGAGATGGAGCGAGTGGCAGATTCATAATGATGACATTTGTCACCAGTCATGTGGTTTGTGCATCCACTATCGAGGACCCACTCTGTAGCTTTTGGAGTATCATCCGGCAGATGAATTGGTACAACTTACGAACTCATATGCTTCAGAGTGAAGAATATGACATCAATTTCATCAGATAGAATTTCATCACACAATATAGCAAGCAAGTAATGTGAGGACGTGAGAAATGAGGAATTCATTTCATCATGGTTAGCTTGCGTCCTTTCAAGCATTTCCTCAGGTCTCCAGCAAGTTCATCAGATGTTTCAAATTCATCTGGAGACCTGACCCTGCAATAAGCGATTAGTTTGATTTCCTCACCACCCACATCTCAAGGGGTGGCAAAGAGTTCATCATCCTGCGAGCACCATAAGAGAAGGGAGGCATTGAAGGAAGTGCGCTTTGTTTCACAGGTCGAGGGTTAGAGTATTCATATGAATAAGCATAGAAATTCTTCGAAGAATTATGAACATAACAGTTTGAAGAATGATGCATATATTCATGGCTCTTAGGTTTTCCCTGCGAAACAGAAACATTAGCACAAGAATGATGATTTTGACCATTTGAGGAATTTGGTCCACTTGAAGAATTTGATCTGGGGTTCCTTTTCTTCACTCGTGGTGTCGTGAGGACATTCACTTGAAGATTTTGTAGGTAGCTCTTGGGAACCCAGATTTTCTTCAATGGAGAGCCATTCCTGTAGTTAGTTCCAACAAATCTAGCAAATACTTCACCTTTCTGATTTTTGAAGAATTTGAAGTTAGAGTCAAGTGACTCATCAGAGGAGTATGAAGTTTCACATGTAAAGCCTGATAAAGTAGATGGATCCACAGGAGTGCCTTTTGCAGCAACCCATGAGGTTTTGGGATACTGCACAGGTGTCTAGTATGAACCATCAGCGTTGAGTTTCCTCACAAAGGCAATACCCTCTTTTCTAGGGTTCCTGTTCAGAATCTGCTTTCTGAGGACATCGCAAAGGATTTGATGCCCTTTGAGACTTTTGTATATGCCTGTCACATACAATTCCTTCAACCTTGCATTTTCATCAGTGATACTTGTGGTATCCTCGGATGAGGAATTTGAAACCACTGGAATAGTTGACAAATTTCCAGTAACAGAAGCATTTGAACATTCAGGTGAAGAATTAGCAGTTTCACATTCGATGCATTTCAAGCAAGGTGGAACAAATTCTTCCCGAGCGGTACTGATCTATTGAGCCAGTAATGAATCGTTTTCCCTTTGGAGATCCTCATGTGACACCTTTAGTTTCTCAAGATCTTGCTTTCTCTGAAGAAATTCATAAGAAAGCTTCTCATGATCGGCTAAGAGGTCATTATGATGAATCTATAGGTTATCATACCTTCTCTGAATTTTTTTGAGATCGACAGACAAAGTTTGAGTACGATCCACTTCACGGTTTAACAGATCATCGCTTTTGTCTAGCATTTTCTGAAGCTTTTCAAGTGCACTTTGTTGTTTAGTGGCAAGATTAACAAGTTTAGCATAGCTAGGCTTCACGTATTCATCAGATTCACCTTCACTTGATTCAGAAGAGGAATGATGTTTTTGTACCTTTGAACCTTTTGCCATGAAGCAATAGGTGGGAGCGTAGTCATCATTGCTGACGTCAGAATCGTTGGTGTAGTCAGATTCATCAGCATTGAAGATAGACTTGTTGACTAAAGCAGTAGCAAGAGCAAGGTTAGCAACACCAGATTCTGATTATTCTTCAGAGTCTTCCTCTTCTTCATATTCTTCAGATTCTTCCTTAGAATCCATTTCTTTGCCGATGAATGCTCGAGCCTTTCTGGAACCATTCTTCTTGTGTCTTGAGGACTTTGAAGATGAGGATTTTGCGGATGAGGACTTTGAAGATTTCTTCTTTTTCTTCGAGTCATCAGAACTATCATCTTTGTATTTCTTCTTCTTCTTTGAGTCTTTTTCCCATAGAGGATAGTCAGAGATAAAGTGGCCTGGTTTCTTGCATCGATGACATGTTCTTTTCTTTTAATCTTCTGAGGAATCTGATTTCCTCAAACCACTTCTTGATGACTTTCCAAATCCACCTCTTCTTGAGAACTTCTGGAATTTCCTCACAAGCATAGCTAGTTCCTGACTTAGTTATTCAGAATCTCCAAGGCTGTTGTCAGAGTCTTCTTCTTCAAATGAGGAAAATGCTCTTGCCTTCAGAGCACGAGATCTTCCATAGCTTGGTCTGTAGAGGTCTCTCTTCTCAGCTTGTTGGAATTCATGAGTATCGAGTCTTTCGAGAATATCAGCTGGATCAAGAGCTTTGAAATCTCCACGTTCTTGAATCATCAAGTCAAAGTATCAAATGAGGAATCTAGTGATCTTAGCAGTTTCTTCACCACTTCATGGTCAGTGATATCGGTGGCACCCAGTGGTTGAAGTGTTGGGGAACGTCGCATGGGAAACAAAAATTTTCCTACGCACACGCAGATCTTTCCATGGTGATGAGCATCTATGAGAGGGACAGTGGATCTACATACCCTTGTAGATCGCTAAGCGGGAAGAGTAAATAAACGCGGTTGGTGTAGTTGAACATCTTCGCGATCCAAATCGCCGAGCGTCCCGCGATCTCATCACGATCCGTCCCGCGATCCAATCACGATCCGTCCCGCGAACTCATCATGATCCGTCCTGCGATCTTCATCACGATACATCTCACGATCTTGATCACGATCTGTCCCGCGAACTCATCACGATCCGTTCCGCAATCTCATTACAACTGTCTCGCGATCTCGATCACGGTCCTTCCGATCTAGCGCCGAACGGACGACACCTCTGCCTTTAGCACACGTACAGCTTGATGACAATCTCCGCCTTCTCGATCCAGCAAGAGGGGCAGAGAGGTAGAAGAGTTCTTCGGCAGCGTGACAGCGCTTCGGCGATGGTGGTGGAGCTATTCTGGCAGGGCTTCTCCTAAGCACTGCCGAACTAGTCTAGTTTAGAGGAACTCGATCTAGAGGTAGGGTTTAGACGTGGCTGAAAATCCCTTGTCCAAAAACCCTAAAACACTCATATATATAGGAGGAGGGGAGAGGAGGCTGCGCCCAAAAGGAGGGACTCCTTTGGTTCGGCCAAACCTGGTGGGGAGAGTCCTCCTCCAACTGGGAGTCCACCTCTCACACGAGAGGTGGACCTTGGGGAGGACTCCACCCCAATTCCGTTTGGGCATTCTCTTCTTGTGCCTAGGCCACCTTGGCCGACCCCACCAGCCCACTAGGGGCTGGTGGGTCGCCACTTTGGCCCATGGGGTGGGTTGGCCCCACTGGTGGACACCCGACACCCATTCGTCACTCCCGGTACACTATCGAAAGTGCCCAAAATCTTTCCGGAGTCCAAAAACCACCTTCCTATATATCAATCTTCGTTTCCGGACTATTCTGGAACTCCTCGTGACGTCCGGGATCTCATCCGGGACTCCGAACAACCTTCGGTCACCACTATACAAAACTCTATACTACCGAAACGTCACCAAACCTTAAGTGTGCAGACCGTGCGGGTTCGAGAAATATGTAGACATGACCGAGACACCTCTACGGTCAATAACCAATGGCAGGACCTGGACGTTCACATTGGTTCCTACATATTCTATGAAGATCTTTATCGGTCAACCTCTATGTCAAGGATTCAGTTAATCCCGTATAACGTTCCCTTTGTTCTTCGGTATGTTACTTGCCCGACATTCGATCGTCGGTATCTCCATACCTAGTTCAACCTCGTTACCGGCAAGTCTCTTTACTCGTTCTGTAATACAAGATCCCGCAACTAACAATTAGTCACATTGCTTGCAATGCTCATTGTGATGTTGTATTACCGAGTGCGCCCTGAGATACTCTTCGTCACACGGAGTAACAAATCCCAGTCTTGATCCATGCCAACTCAATAGACATGCTCGGAGATACCTGTAGAGCACCTTTATAGTCACCCCGTTACGTTGCGACGTTTGATACACATAAGGCACTCCTCCAATGTCCGTGAGTTGCATGATCTCATGGTCATAGGAACATATACTTGACATGCAGAAAACAATAGCGATAAACTGACACGATCATATGCTACGTTTGTAGTTTGGGTCTTGTCCATCACATCATTCTCCTAATGATGTGACCCCGTTATCAAATGACATCTCATGTCCATTGCTAGGAAACTTTAACCATCTTTTGATCAACGAGCCAGTCAATTAGAGGCATACTAGGGACATGGTTTTATCTATGTATCCACACATGCATTTAAGTCTCCGATCAATACAATTATAGAATGGATAATAAACGTTTATCATGAACAAGGAAATATGATAATAACTAATTTATTATTGCCTCTAGGGCATATTTCCAACAATCTCCCACTTGCACTAGAGTGAATAATCTAGTTCATATCACCATGTGATTGCATTGTTATGAATCTAACACCCAGCGAGTTCTGGGGCTCGATCATGCTTTGCATGTGAGAGAGGTCTTATATTCAATGGGTCTGCGATATTCAGATCCGTGTGTACTTTGCAAATCTCTATGTCAAACTGTAAACACTGCTACCACACTCTACTTGGTACTATTCCAAATGGCTGCTCCACTATACGTGTCCAGATTGCTACTATGAGTCATCCGGATTAGTGTTAAAGCTTGCATCGACGTAACTCCTTACGACGAACCCTTTATCACCTCCATAATCGAGAAACAATTCCTTTAGCCTGTTAGTCACTAAGGATAATGCTGACTGCTGTCCAGTGATCCACTCCTGGATCACTCTTGTACCCCTTGACGGACTCATGGCAAGGCACACACAAGTGCGGTACACAGCATGGCATACTATATAGAGCCTATGGCTAAGGCATAGGGGACGACGTTCGTCCTTTCTCTTTCTTCTGCCATTGTCGAGCTTTGAGTCTCACTCAACTTCACACCTTACAAATCAGACGAGAACTATTTCTCTGACTGATCCATTTGAACTCTTTCAAAATCTCGTCAAGGTATGTACTCATTGAAAGTCTCATCAAGCATCTCGATCCATCTCTATAGATCTCGATGCTCAAAAATTAGGTAGCTTTATCCAGGTCTTCCGTTGAAAATCACTTTCCAAATAACCTTTTTTGCTTTCCAGAAATTCTACATTATTTCCGATCAATAATAAGTCATCCACATATACTTATCAGAAATTCTATAGTGTCCCACTCACTTTATTGTAAATACAAGTTTCTCGTAAACTTTGTATAAACTACAAAACTTTGATCACCTCATGAAAGTGTATATTCCAACTCCGAGATGCTTGCTTCAGTGTATAAAAGGATCACTGAAGCTTGCACACCTTTTAGCATCCTTAGGACTGACAAAAACCTTCTGGTTGTATCACATACAACCTTTCCTCAAGTAAACCGTTAAGGAAACGATGTTTTGACATCCATCTGCCAGATTTAATAATTGAAAATGCAGCAACTGCTAACGTAATTCCAATAGACTTTAGCTTCGCTACAAGTGAGAAAGTCTCATCGTAGTCAACTCCTTGAACTTGTCGTAAATTTCTTTGCAACAAGTCGAGCTTTATAAATGGTGACATTCACCTTGAGCGTCTGTCTTCATTTAAAAAAAATCCATTTGTACTAAACGACCCGCCGTCCAACGAGTAATTTCACCAAAGTCTATACTTGGTTTTCATACATGGATCCTTTCTCGGATTTCATGGTCTCTAACCATTTGTCGGATTCCGGGCCCATCATCGCTTCTCCATAGTTCGTAGGTTCATCGTTGTCCAACAATATGGCCTCCAAGACAGGTTTGTCATACTGCTTAGGAGTAGTACACATCCTTGTCGACCTACGAAGTTTGATAGTAACTTGATCCTGAAGTTTCATGATCATCATCATTAACTTCCTCTTCAACTAACGTAGGCTTCACAGAAACATCTTTCTGCGCTGCGCTACTCTCTGGTTGAACGAAAGGTTTAACAACCTCATCAACTTCTATCTTCCAACGACTCAATTCTTTCAAGAGAAACATTTCCTCGAGAAAGGATCCGTTTTAGCAACAAACAGTTTGCACTTGGATCTGAGATAGAAGGTTCACCCAACTATTCTTAGGGTATTCTATGAAGATGCATTTGTCCGCTTTGGGTTCGACCTCATTAGGTGAAAACATTTTCCACACAAGCGTCGCATCCCCAAACATTAAGAAATGACATCTTAGTTTTCTATCAAACCCGCAACCCTAAGCATTAAGAAATGACAGCTTAGTTTTCTATCAAACCATAATTCACACGTTGTCATCTCAACGGATTTAGACGGTTCCCTATTTAAATTGAATGTAGTTGTCTCTAATGCATAACCCCAAAATTATAGTAGTAAAGAGATAAGAGACATCATAGCACACACCATGTCCAATAGAGCATGACTATGATGTTCGGACACACCATCACACTATGGCGTTCCAGGTGGCGTTAGTTGTGAAACAAATTTCACATTGTCTTAAGTTGTATGCAAAACTCGTAACTCAGATATTCACCTCCACGATCATATCGCAGTCATTTTTATCTTCTTGTCATGATGATCTTAAACTTCACTCTGAATTTGCTTGAACCTTTCAAACGATTCAGACTTGTGTTTCATTAAGTAAATATACACTATATCTACTCAAATCATCGGTAAAGGTAAGAAAATAACGATATCCACTGCACGCTACAAGACTCACTGGATTGCATACATCAACATGTATCATTTCCAATGAATCACTTGCCCGTCCATCCAACGGGGTTTTTCAGTCATCTTGCCCAAGAGGCATGGTTCGCATGTCTCAACCGATTCGAAATCGAATGAGTCCAAAGATCCATCAGCATGGAGTTTCTTCATGCGCTTTATACCAATATGACATTTTGCAGTAGTGCCACAAGTATGTGGTACTAGCATTATTAACTTTGTATCTTTTGACATCAATGTTATGAACATGTGTATTACTACGATCAAGGTTTCAACAATCCATTCTCACTGGGTGCATGACCATTGAAGGTTTTATTCATGTAAACAGAATAACCATATTCTCTAACTTAATTGAATAACCGTTTTGCAATAAACATGATCTAATCATTTTCATGCTCAACGCAAAACACCAAATAACATTTATTTAGGTTCGTCACTAATCCTGAAGGTAGAGACAGCGTGCGATGTTGATCACATCAACCTTGGAAACATTTCCAACACATATCGTCACCTCACCCTTAGCTAGTTCTCCGTTTATTCCGTAGCTTTTATTTCGAGTTACTAACATTTAGCAACCGAACCGGTATCCAATACCTAGGTGCTACTAGGTGTACTGGCAAGGTACACATCAATAACTCGTATATCAAATATACTTCTGTCGATGTTGCTAGTCTTCTTATCTACCAAGTATCTAGGGTTGTTCCGCTTCAGCGACCACTGACCTCATAACAGAAGAACTTAGTCTCGGGTTTGAGTTCAACTTTGGGTTGTGTCACTAGAGGAGCAACTGACTTGCTATCCATGAAGTTTCCCTCCTTGCTCTTGCCCTTCTCGAAACTAGTGGTTTGATTAACCATCAACACTTGATGCTCCTTCTTGATTTCTACCTTCGCGGTGTCAAACATTGCGAACAGCTCAGGGATCAATATTCCTATCCCTGGCGTTTTACAGTTCATCACCAAGTTCTATTAGCTTAGTGATAGTGACTTGGAGAACTATATCAATCACTATCTTATCTGGAAGATCAACTCCCACTCGATTCAAGCGATTGCAGCACCCAGACAATCTGAGCACATGCTCAACGATTGAGATATTCTCTTTCATCTTGCAGGCAAAGAATCTTGTTGGAGATCTCATATCTCGCACCATGGGCACGAGCCTGAGATCACAATCTCAGCTCTTAGAACATCTCATATGTTCCGTGACGTTCAAAATGTTTCGGAGCCTCAATTCTAAGCCGTAATGCATGACGCACTAAACTATCAAGTAGTCGTCGGAACATGCCTGTCAGATGTTCACAACATCCACAGACGACGCTAGAGGGGGTGGCGCATCATGTTGTGCATTAAGGACATAAGCCTTCTGTGTAGCAACGAGGACAATCCTCAGATCATGGACCCAGTCCGCAATATTGCTACCATCATATTTCAATTCTATTTCTCTAGGAACATATAAAAATACAAGGGAGCTACAGCGTGAGCTAGTAATCTACAACATAATTTGCAAAGACACTATTGACTATGTTCATGATAATGAGTTCAATTAATCATATTAATTAAGAAGTCCCACTCAAATTGACATCCCTCCGGTCATTCGAGTGATACATGATCCAAATTCACCAACTCAAGTCCGATCATCACGTGAGTTGAGGTGGCTGCAATGGTGGACATCATCATGTTGATCATATCTACTATATGACTCATGTTCGACCTTTCGGTCTCTTGTGTTCCGAGGCCATGTCTATACATGCTAGGCTCGTCAAGTTTAACCCGAGTGTTCTGCATGTGCAACACTGGCTTGCACCCGTTGTATGTGAACGTAGAGCCTATCACACCCGATCATCACGTGGTGTCTCAACACGACAAACTTTCGCAATGGTGCACACTCGGGGAGAACACAATTTATCTTGAAATGAAGTGAGGGATCACCTTATAATGCTACCGTCGTCCTAAGCAAAACAAGGTGCATAAAAAGGATTAACATCACATGCAAATCGTAAGTGACATGATATGGCCATGAACTTGTGCTTTTGATTTCCATCTTGAAAGCATCGGCATTATCTCCATTGTCACCGTCATGACACCATGATCTCCATCATCTTGAGCTCCATCAACGTGTCACCATCGGGGTTGTCACGCCCTGCTTGCTTCTACTACTATTGCTACCGTTTAGCGATAAAGTAAAGCATTACATAGAGCTTAATGATTGACACGCAGGTCATACAATAATTAAAGACAACCCTATGGCTCCTGCCGGTTGCCGTATTCATCGACATGCAAGTCGTGATAATCTATGCATCACATGATCATCTCATACATCACATATATCACATCATGTAATTGGCCATATCATATCACAACATACCCTGCAAAAACAAGTTAGACGTCCTCTAATTGTTGTTGCATGTTTTACGTGGCTGCTATGGGCATCTAGCAAGAACAATTCTCACCTACGCAAGAACCACAACAGTGATACACTAGCTGCTTTTCAACCTTCTCAAGGACCGCCTTTGTCGAATCCGATCCAACTAAAGTGAGAGAAACTGGCACCCGCAAGCCATCTATGCAACACGTTGCGGTTGAGGGAACCGGTCTCTCGTAAGCATACGAGTAATTTTGGTCCGGGCTGCTTCATCTCACAATTCCGCTGAACCAAAATCCGACCAAGGGAGGAAGCAATCTAAGCATCAACGCCCATGAACCTTTTGTGTTCTACTCGAGAACTCATCTACACATAGACCTAGCTCATGATGCCACTGTTGGGGAACGTCGCATTGGAAACAAAAATTTTCCTATGCACACGCAGATCTATCCATGCTGATGAGCATCTACGAGAGGGAGAGTGGATCTACATACCTTTGTAGATTGCTAAGCGTGAAGCATTAAGAAACGCGGTTGGTGTAGTCGAACATCTTCGCGATCCAAAACGCTGAGCGTCCCGCGATCTCATCACGATCCGTCCCACGATCCAATCACGATCTGTCCCGCGAACTCATCATGATCCATCCCGCGATCTTCATCACGATCCGTCTCATGATCTTGATCATGATCTGTCCAGCGAACTCATCACGATCCTTTCCGCAATCTCATCATGAACTGTCTCGCGATCTCGATCACGGTCCTTCCGATCTAGCGCCGAACGGACGTCACCTCTGCGTTCAGCGCATGTACAGCTTGATGACGATCTCTGCCTTCTCGATCCAGCAAGAGGGGCGGAGAGGTAGAAGAGTTCTCCGGCAACGTTACGGCGCTCCGGCGATGGTGGTGGAGCTATTCCGGCAGGGCTTCGCCTAAGCACTGCCGAACTAGTCTAGTTTAGAGGAACCCGATCTAGAGGTACCGTCCGTTCGGGGCTAGGGGCTGATGGGTCGCCACTTTGGCCCATGGGGTGAGTTGGCCCCACTGGTGGACCCCCGGCACCCATTCGTCACTCCCGGTACACTACCGAAAGTGCCCAAAATATTTCCGGAGTCCAAACACCACCTTCCTATATATCAATCTTCATTTCCGGACCATTCCGGAACTCCTCGTGACGTTCGGGATCTCATCCGGGACTCCGAACAACCTTCGGTCACCACCATACAAAACTCTATACTACCGAAACGTCACCAAACCTAAAGTGTGCAGACCCTGCGGGTTCGAGAATTATGTAGACATGACCGAGACACCTCTACTATAAATAACCATTGGCGGGACCTAGATGTCCACATTGGTTCCTACATATTCTACGAAGATCTTTATCGGTCGAACCTCTATGTCAAGGATTCAGTTAATCCCGTATAATGTTCCCTTTGTTCTTCGGTATGTTACTTGCCCGAGATTCGATCGTCGGTATCTACCTACCTAGTTCAACCTCGTTACCGGAAAGTCTCTTTACTCGTTCCTTAATACAAGATCCCGCAACTAACAATTAGTCACATTGCTCGCAAGTCTCATTGTGATGTTGGATTACCGAGTGGGCCCTGAGATACCTCTCCGTCACATGGAGTAACAAATCCCAGTCTTGATCCATGCCAACTCAACAGACACCCTCGAAGATACCTGTAGAGCACCTTAATAGTCACCCAATTACGTTGCAACGGTTGATACACACAAGGCACTCCTCCGATGTCCGTGAGTTGCATGATCTCATGGTCATAGGAACATATACTTGACATGCAGAAAACAGTAGCAGTAAACTGACACGATCATATGCTACGTTTGTAGTTTGGGTCTTGTCCATCACATCATTCTCCTAATGATGTGATCCCGTTATCAAATGAGATCTCATGTCCATGTCTAGGAAACCTTAACCATCTTTTGATCAACGAGCTAGTCAATTAGAGGCATACTAGGGACATGGTTTTGTCTATGTAGCCACACATGCATTTAAGTCTCTGATCAATACAATTATAGCATGGATAATAAACGATTATCATGAACAAGGAAATATGATAATAACTAATTTATTATTGCCTCTAGGGCATATTTCCAACATGAAGTTCATTGGAAATATTAGTGAGGCGATCAAACGTTCGCTGAACATTCTCATTGTCAAGCCTCTTGAAGCGGTTGAAGAGATTGCCAAGAACATCCACACGAGAGTCACGTTGAGTGGAGACACCTTCATTCACCTTGGACAGCCTATCCCAGATAAGCTTTGCAGTCTCCAGAGCACTCACTCTGCCATACTGACCTTTGCTCATATGTCCGCAGATGATATTCTTCGCTTGGGAGTCGAGTTGCTTGAATCTCTTCACATTAGCAGTTGAAACAGTGGGAGTGACATAGGGCACACCATTTTCCACAACGTACCAGAGATCGTTGTCAATAGCTTCAAGATGCATACGCATCTTGTTCTTCCAGTAGGTGTAGTCCGTCCCATCGAAGGTAGGACAACCCGTAGAAACCTTGATCATACCTGCAGTCGGCATAACTAAAACTCCAGGTGGTTAAACCAAAATCACACAGAGACATGGAGTACCTGCTCTGATACCAATTGAAAGTGCGTTATATCGACTAGAGGAGGGTGAATAGGCGACTTTTATAAATTCATCACTTGAGGAATTTCAACTTTGAGGAATTTGAAATGTGATGAATAACTAACAGCGGAATAAGTACTCAGTGCATGGATTACATAGCGGCATCATAGTCATCATGATGATATGAAACATGCACAAGTAATGAGTAGCGTGATACAGGATAAATAGTGATGAACAAGGCAACTTGAAGAATTTCAGATGAGGAAATTGTGTAAGTCTTCAGTAAAATTCTTCAAACAATAATGATCAATTTCATCAACATGTAAATGAGGAATAAGGGGGTTGAGGAAATAGAACCAAGTAGCCTCGTTTAACAGTACGGTGGTTCCTATGACTCAAGGAAAGGAAATTAAACTACGAAAAGTCTTTAGCGTAAAAGTCTTCTACCCTTGACACGAAAAGTCTTTAGCGTAAAAGTCTTCTACCCTACGAAAACAAAAGGCTTCACGCTTCATAGTCCTCGTTCATATCTTCAAGGTCACACCGATTTCTTCAGCGTAAAAGTCTTTAGCAAAGTCTTCAAGTCTTCACCAAAGTCTTCAGTTGAAGACATACATTTTTAGGGGTCGGTAATCTCCGGTTGTATCAACCTCCTCGTCAACTTGTAGAGCCTGTGTACACTCACGAACGCATTAGTCTCTTAACCTATAAGTCTTCAACACACCAAAATCACTAAGGGGCACTAGATGCACTAACAATTCGATTCCTCAAGTGGAGCCCATAACTCAAGAACAAGAACTAGGTCCTACATGGGACCTACAACTTCATCAGGCACAAGAATAAGAACAAGTTCTTCATCGAGGCCGAAGGGGTGGACGAGGAATGAATAACTCAGAAGCTACATAATCTGTGGGACTATGTTTTTATTTGTAATATGTGGGACTACATTTTTAATTTGTAATATGTCGGACTATGTTTTTAATTTGTAATATGTCAGACTATGTTTTTATTTGTAATATGTGAGCACTATGTTTTTATTTGTAATATGTGAGACTATGTTTTAATGCCTTTTGGATACTAAGTTTTTATTTTTAGTATGCAAACATCTATGTTTTCTTTTGTAATATGTTTGTACTATGTTCTCATTGCAGATATGGCTTCGTATCCGATGCTTAATGCTAATATCGATAGAGGGCACCGAGGCGCACTTACGGAATCGGGCACGAACTTAGACGTGTTGATCACTCGCACCCCAAAGTCTAATTGGATGATACACCCTGCATGGATTGATAGGTATGTGTTGGTACAATCACTTAGTATATTCGACATCGTTTTGATAGAAGCTAATTGTAAGCTACATTCTGTTCATTTTGTAGGCTGAATTGGGCTGGACTTCTACCCTTGACACGACTGGTTGAGGGTACATTGGATGAGTGGGTTGATCACCCAGACTTGGATGACGCGGGTGAACCAATGCAGCTGCACAAGAGGCCGGTATCACGCTTCTCTTACGACAGGTCACTCCTTAGCTGCTTAGTAGATAGATGGAGACCAGAGACACATACGTTCCACTTTCCCTAGGAGAGATGGCTGCTACTTTACAGGACGTGTCTTACTTGTTGGGATTACCTCTGGCCGGTGCTGCCATAGGACCTTTAGAGGTGGAAACTAGTTGGCTAGCATCTATGCATGCCCGTTTTCTGGCTGCGGTGCCAACTACGGTTACCCTAGACAACGATCGGCACGGGCCTCTGAAAGTGCGTTATATCGACTAGAGGGGGGGTGAATAGGCGATTTTTATAAATTCATCACTTGAGGAATTCAACTTCGAGGAATTTGAAATGTAATGAATAACTAACAGCGGAATAAGTACTCAGTGCATGGAATACATAGCGGCAGCATAGTTATCATGATGATATGAAACATGCACAAGTTATGAGTAGCGTGATACAGGATAAGTAGTGATGAACAAGGTAACTTGAGGAATTTGAGGTGAGGAAGTTGTGTAAGTCTTCAGTCAAATTCGTCAAACAATAATGATCAATTTCATCAACATGTAAATGAGGAATAAGGGGGTTGAGGAAATAGAACCAGGTAGCCTAACGAAGACAATGATTTCATGACCCAGTTCCAACTGCTATGACAGTCGTACGTCTAGTTTGGAGCGGCCTGGTATTTAAACCAGAGGACACACAGTCCCAGGACACACAGTCCTTACAGTAGTCTCCTTGAGCTAAGGTCAGACAGTCCTCGCTCAACACTCGTGGTAAGTCTTCAGGGCAGACTTCCAAAACCCTCACAAACTAGTTACCCAACAATCCACAATTTACTGCTGGATGCTCTAGACCAAGGTCACTTCGTGTTCCCCAATTGACTGTAGGATACACTAGACCATGATGCCTAACCGTCTGGAGGATGCACAGTCCTCAAAGGTAACAAGCGTCGGTTCCACACGGGAATTTCTTCAGTGATGCTCAATCACTTTGGGTTGGTGGTTTGATTATGGGTTTTTCCTCACTTTCGGACAAAAGCCCTCAGAGGATGGGATGCTCTCAAATGACAAGTGTCAGTTCTCTCTCTGAGCAGCCAAACAGCTAGTGGTTGTGGGGGGTGGCTATTTATAGCCTGGGGCGCATCCCGACATGATATGACATTAATGCCCCCAATGATATGACCGTTATGTGGATAGGAATGATTGGGGACAGCTGGTGCTAAGCACAGCAACGGTCGGATTTTCGAACAGTGAAAGTCCTCAGACATATCACTTTCCTCACTTGTAGGCAATTCGCACTGGCGGAGTCCTAACTCCTTAGTCAGAACAATTTCCTCAGAAACTAGAAGAACTTCGTCTCTGTCACTGAAGAACTTGTCTGAGCTGGAAGAGATTTCCAAAAGCTTCACTCAATTGTATATGTAGGTTGAGGATTTTTGAGTTGAGCATGAGTTGGAAATTTTCCTTAGTATTACCGCGGCCCCCTTTAACAGTATGGTGGTTCCTATGACTCAAGGAAAGGAAATGAAACTACGAAAACAAAAGTCTATATGCTTCATAGTCCTCGTTCATATCTTCAAGGTCACACCGATTTCTTCAGTATAAAGTCTTCAGCAAAGTCTTCAAGTTTTCAGTTGAAGACATATTTTTAGGGGTCGGTAATCTTCGGTTGTATCAACCTCCTCATCAACTTGTAGAGCCTGTGTACACTCACGAACACATTAGTCTCTTAACCCATAAGTCTTCAACACACCAAAATCACTAAGGGGCACTAGATGCACTAACACCAGGTCCATTTCCTCATACTGTTAAAACCACCAACTGCAATCATCTGTTCTCTGTTACTTTCTGCAATCTCTATTGCTTTCCGCACAATATGTTTAATCCTTTGTATTCAGCAAGCTGGGGAGATTGACAACCTCTCTGTTTCGTTGGGGAAAAGTAGTGTGCTTGTGTTGTGCGCAGGTTCCATGTCAGTTGCGCCGCTGCCAACTTTCTGAAGAACCTCCGCATCTTTCTGGATTCGATAATCTTGGTAAATTTCCTAGGGAAGACTTGCTAATGCACTACATCAAAACTCTACACTTGGAGTAACCTGACGAATGCGCTCTACGCGCCATCACAGCCTGGTGGCACTAATTGAGAGGGGAAGAGAAGCAAATGGGGAGGGCAGCGAGGAGATTATAAAGGGCTGGACGGGCGTAAATGCCCGAATCAAATCCGATTGACCGCAGCCATTTTCGGCAGCTTGGGCGTGATTGGCGCGAGGAAGGGGACGATGACGTGGCAGTGGGGCCAACCGGTCAGATTCTTTTTCTTTTTCTTTCCTGTTTTCTTAAAACTGTAGTAACTTCTATTTTAAAATTCCAAATAACTTCAAACAAATGTCGAATAGTTTGTAAAAGAAAAACCTTTCATTTAAAACTTTCAAACAAATTTTGAAACACTTTTCAAAAATCAAAATTTATAATATTGCATAAATGCCCTTTTGACACTTCATGTCACATTTAAAAAATAGGTTTTTAGTAAAATCATTGGTGGCTCGTTAAAAAGAAATAAAATACCACAAATGTAAATAGTTGAAAATTAAGTAGTTGAAATTTGTAATCAATTTTTGCAAAAAAATTAAAAATAAAAGAGAAAGCTTTAAATAAAATAAAGAACTTTGTAATAAAAGATTTATTTGATATTATAGTTTTGGGAAAGCTTTTTATACAAAGTAGTTTTTCCAAAATACACTTGGCACTTAAAAGATTATTTTTGCTATTTTCAAAATTTAAAATCAAACACAAACGAGTTCAAAACCTTTGTAAATAAATTGGGAAAATAACAATTAGGAAACTTATTTGAGATAGAAAAGTTTTTGGCACAAAATAAAATAGGGTATTCAAAACATTTTTATTAAAATTTTAAAACTTACGTAGAGCGTGGTAAGACTCAAAATCAACTTTTCTCAAATAGGGTTTGAAATGGAAATAAATATTGAAGTGTTAAATTTTTTAAAGCAAACAAACCTGAAAATAATGCATACGTGCAAGATTTTGGTTTTCCTGAACAAAATAAATCGAATTTGCAAAAAGGTTTTGATTTTTCAGATTTTTCAGAAATTTGGAATACCTCGGATGTTATACGCGCATATGCACAAAAAGTAAGCTAGAATATTTAAAACATACACCCTCGAAGGGGCATGAGTTTCATAGAAGAAGAGGCCGATGGCCGAAGCAACGTCATAAGGTTACACGATACAAACGCAATGCCACACGGATTACAACACCACCCATGCCGGCCGAAAGACAAGAACCGCCTTGCACCATCTCCAGCTAAAAATGGCGAGGAAGAGGTTCACAGAGCTTACAGGCCGCGTCACAAACGAAGACCGGGCTCCAAGAGACACCAACACCAAGATGGCAGAAGCCTACGCAACCACCCGCTCATAATCGCCTAAGAGTCGGCGAGAGGACGGCGGGACTGAACCGGACCAGAGGAGGCAGAGACCAAAAGCACCGGCGACAATGTACATAGCGCCCAGGAAGCCCATGCCGTGAGCGCATGCCAGTTGCGACTCCAATTGGTGCACTGAGGACTCCACGAACTACCACGACGACGCCTTGAAGAAGAGAACGACGCAGTAGCACCATTATCGCCTAATCCGAAATCCGGATCCAAGGTTTCCCCTTGTGCTCGAGGCGGGGATGTATGGACGATGCTATGATGACGCTATGATGACGCCTCCAAGGAGGTGACGAGACCCGTGAGCGTCGCCGTCATAAGCTTCATGTAGGGTTTTCACCCCGGCCCTGTCCTCGACCCCAACACCCATCGGACGCAGGAAGGAGCACACTTTTGGATCACCGTCCACAAGAGGCGAGGTCGAACCATCGTCAATGGAGAAGGGGTGATGCTCACCATCTCACCACTGTTAGACAATGTTTATACGTATCTTCTATGTATACCATGTATCTTGTATTTGTACCTTTGTGTACCTCTATATATATGAGATAGACACACTCGTATTGTGTGTCGAGCAGTTCTCCAAACCCTAGTTCTTATATGGTACTAGTTTAGGTTTTGATAGCTTCCGCCCCGTCCAGATCGCCTTCAACCCCGATCGTCCCGGATGGCGTCTGGCCTGACCACTGCCGTCCCGGCCGCCGCTACCCCGGTCTCTCTGTTCCTGGCCTCTTGGCCGTTGCTTCCCCTAGCCGGTGCCAATCCATCTACTGGTGTCCCGCCGGCGTCGCCGAACGCAGGTAGATCTGTTGCGCCTCCCTTAGCTGCGCCCGCGGAGCCATCCCGCGCCATGAATGCGGACGTGCATCGGGCGTTGCATGTAGCTCCCTTCAGCGTGTGGGCTGCATACAACGCAAATCCATCTGCTGCGTACGGCGCGTTGCATGCGGCCGTGTACGACGCTCTGCCTCCAGCGGTGTATGGCGCTCCGCCTCCGGTGGCGTACGGCGCCCCGCCTCCGGCTGTGTATCCTCTGGCCGCATACGGCGCTTCGCCCCCGGCTACGTATCCTCTGGCTGCGTACAACGAGTTGCCCGTGGTTCCACATAGTGCGCCGCCCGAGTCCTACATTGTACCTGCGGCTGCTGCGGTGCCCTACAATACTGCGTCGGCGGTCTACAACGGGTACCAGCTGTCTCCTGAGATCACGTCACCCTATGGTGCTTCCCCGGTGCCGTATCGTCCGCCGGCTGTGGCTCCTTTAACGAAGCTCGTTCATCTCTTGCTGGTGCCTGGTGGTGGTCCACATCAGGGCTACTACATGCAGCATCCGCCGGATCATGTCGCCACTGCTGCACCGTTCTACTTCGCGCACCTCATCCCGTTGAACACGACGGATAATTATCTGTTATGGCGTGTGCTACTTCTCGAACTTGCGTTGGTTTTTCCCTTGAAGATGAAAGGGTGATGCAACAAAGTAGAGATAAGTATTTCCCTAAGTTTGAGAACCAAGGTATCAATCTAGTAGGAGTATCAAGATGAGGCAACAAGGAAACTGTACAAACACAAACAAACTTGCACCCAACGCTATAAAGAGGTTGTCAATCCCTTTACGATTACTTGCAAGCTGAGATCTGATAGTGATAATAAGTAGATGTAAATAATTAAATAAAATTGCAGCAAGGTTTTTATGGTGTTTTAGTGTTTACATTTGAATATGTAATGTGTAAAATAGACCTGGGGGCCATAGTGTTCACTAGAGGCTTCTCTCATGATAGCAGGTATTATGGTGGGTGAATTACTGTTGAGCAATTGATTGAATCGCGAAAAGTCATGATGATATCTAAGGCAATGATCATAAATATAGGCATCACGTCTGAGACAAGTGGACCGATACTTTCTGCATCTACTACTATTACTCCACACATCGACTGCTATCCAGCATGCATAGAGTGTATTAAGTTCATGATAAACGGAGTAACGCTTTAAGCAAGATGACATGATGTAGAGGGATAGATTCATGCAATATGATATAAACCCCATCTTTTTTCCCTTGATGGCAACAACACGATGCGTGCCTCGCTACCCGTTCTGGCACTAGGTGAGTACACCGCACGGTATGAACCCTAAACCAAGCACTTCTCCCATTGCAAGAACTATAGATCAAGTTGGCCAAACGAAACCTATAACTCGAAGAGAATTACAAGGATACGAAATCATGCATATATAAGAGGAGACTCAAATAATATTCATAGATAATATGATCATAAATCCACAATTCATCGGATCTCAAGAAACACACCGCAAAATAAGATTACATCGGATAGATCACCATGAAGATCATGGAGAACTTTGTATTGAAGATAAAAGAGAGAGAAGAAGCCATATATCTACTAGCTATGGACCCGAAGGTCTGAGGTGAACTACTCACGCATCATCGGAGAGGCAATGGTGTTGATGAAGATGGCCACCGGCGATGAATTCCCCTCCGACACGACGTCGGAATGGTCTCTCGATTGGTTTTTGGTGGCTCTGGAGGTCTGCGGCAGCGGAACTTGCGACCTAGGTTTGTTTCTGAGGGTTTCCATATTTATAAGACCGTTTGGCGTTGGGAACAAGTCGAGAGGCGCCACGAGGAGGTCACGAGCTCCCTAGCCGCGACCAGGAGGCGCCTCCCAGGCTCGTGGCTCCCTCGGGCCGCCTCTCCGGTATTTTTTCCTTTAGATATTTTTGATATTTTCCATAAAAAATCATGGCGAAAGTTTTATTCCATTTGGACTCCTTTTGATATTCCTATCTGAAAAAGGTTAAAAACACGGAAAAAACAGGAACTGGCACTGGGCACTGGATTAATAAGTTAGTCCCAAAAATAATATAAATAGCATATTCATGCATATAAAACATCCAAAGTTGGTAATATAATAGCATGGAACAATCAAAAATTATAGATATGTTGGAGACGCATCAAGCATCCCCACGCTAAACTCCTGCTCGTCCTCGAGTAGGGACGTGATAAAGAACGAATTTTTGATGTGGAATGCTACCTAAGACATTTGTTTTATGTAATCTCTTTATTGTGGCATGAATGTTCAGATCCGTAAGATTCAAAAAAATAGTCTAATATTGACATGTAAATAATTATACTTCAAGTATAATAGCAAAGCAATCATGACTTTCGAAATAACAAGGCAAAGGAAAGTTATCCCTACAAAATCATATAGTCTGGCTATGCTCCATCATCCCCACACAACGAATTTAACTCATGCACAACCCCTATATTGATCAAGTAGTTGTTTTCGCACTCTTATTTTTCAAACTTTTTCAACTCTCACGCAATACATGAGCGTGAGCCATGGATATAGCACTATATGCTGAATAGAGTGTGGTGGAGGTTGTGAGGCAAAAAGGAGGAGATGGTCACATCGACTCGGCATATCAATAGGCTATGGAGATGCCCATCAATAGATATCAATGCGAATGAGTAGGGATTGCCTTGAAACAGATGCACTAGAGCTATAAGTGTATGAAATCTCACAAATGAAAACTACTGGCTGTGCACCCAACTTGCTTGTCACAAATACCTAGGGCAATTTGAGGAAGCCCGTCATTGGAATATACAAGCCAAGTGATATAATGAAAATTTCCACTAGCATATGAAAGTGACAAAACAAGAGACTCTCTATCATGAAGATCATGGTGCTACTTTGAAGCACAAGTGTGGAAAAAGATAGTAGCATTGTCCCTTCTCTTTTTCTCTCATTTTTTATTTTTTTTGTTTGGGATCTTTGGCCTCTTTTTTTATATATATTTTTATTTTGTGGGCCTCTTTGGCCTCTTTTATTTCCTCACATGGGACAATACTCTAATAATGATGATCATCACACTTTTATTTACTTACAACTCGATACTTAGAACAATAATGAATCTATATAAATGAAAGTGATGGCACATGTCATGAGACGGAACGGTGAAAGTTGCATTGCAATATATTTCGGAATGGCTATGAATATGCCATGATAGGTATGTATGGTGGCTGTTTTGAGGAAGGCATATGGTGGGTTTGTGCACGGGCGAAAGTAGCACGGCACTAGAGAGGGTGGCAATGGTGGAATGTGAAACTGCATCTATACCATGGACTCACATTAGTCATGAAGAACTCATATACTTATTGCAAAAAATTTATTAGTAATCGAAACAAAGTGCTAAACGCATACTCCTAGGGGAAGGGTTGGTAGGAGTTAACCATGGCGCGATCCCAACTTCTACACAAAGGATGACAATCAATAAATCAATTATGCTCTGACTTCCTAACATAGAGGGTCACCGTACGTGCATGCTACGGGAATCACTAACTTCATCATGAGTATTCTAGATTCACAACACCCTACTAACATAACTCTAATATTACCATATCCATATCTCAAAACTAGTTGCGAGGAATCAAACTTATCTTACTAATCAGTGCACTTGAATATGAAAGTTTTTCTTACATCCTCTTTGGATGCCTATCATATTTAGGACTAATTTCATAACACACGCCAATTACCAAGTTACTTAGAGAGATCACTCTCAAAATGATATAAGTGAAGATTCGAGAGTTTGTATTTCTACAAAATATGACACCGCCGTGCTCTACAAAGATTTAAGTGAAGCACTAGAGCAAAATTATCTAGCTCCAAATATATAAGTGAAGCACATGTGAGAAAAATTACCAATCTCAAAAGATATAAGTGTAGCACATTGGAGCAAATTAACAGGCTCAAAAGATATAAGTGAAGCGCATGTGAGCAAAATTGTCTAACTCAAAGGATATAAGTGAAGCTCATTGAGTATTCTAACAAATTCACGATGAGTGCATGTCTCTCTCAAAATGTGTGCAGCAAGGATGATTGTGACAAAACAGAAAGCAAAGACTCTTATAATACACGATGCTCCAAGCAAAAGACATATCATGTGGTGAATAAAAATATAGCTCCACGTAACAATACCGATGGATTGAAGACGAAAGAGGGGATGCCTTCCCGGGGCATCCCCAAGCTTAGGATTTTTGGTGTCCTTGAATTTTTCTTGGGATACCTTGGGCATCCCCAAGCTTTGGCTCTTGCCACTCTTTATTCCATTGTCCATAAGAACATCACCCAAAACATGAAAACTTCCCAACTCAAAACTTAAACTGAAACTCATGATAGCATTAGCATAAGAAAACAAACCACCAACTTTTAAGGTACTGTAGTAAACTTTAATTTCCATTTATATTGATGTTATGTTACTGTATTCTCACTTATCCACGGTTTTTACCCCCGATACTACCCATAGTTTCATCAAAATAAGCAATCAACACAACAAAAACTGAATCTGTCGAAAACAGAACAGTCTGTAGCAATCTGTATATTTCGTATACCTCTGATAACACAAAAATTCTGAAAAAATTATGAACATTAGGGAAATTTGCATATCAATCAGCAGCAAAAAGAATGAACTCAAAATCTCTTTCTGGATAGGAATGAGGAATAATTTCGGGAGCACAAAGTTTCTGTCTTTTTCCAGCATGATTAAAGAACTATCACCAAAACTAATCATAAAGGTTCTACTTGGAACAAACACTAATTAAAACATAAAAAAGCAATCATAACAGAATCATTATGGTGTGGACTCAACAAAACAGAATGTAAAAAGTAAAAATAAACCTATTCATTGGGTTGCCTCCCAACAAGCGCTATTGTTTAACGCCCCTAGCTAGGCATAAGGCAATAGAATCAAGTATTGTCATCTTTAGTGATCAAACCATAAGTAGCTCTCATAATGGATTCATAAGGAAATTTTATTCTCTTTCTAGGAAAATGTTCCATGCCCTTCTTCAATGGAAACTGAAATTTAATATTCCCTTCCTTCATATCAATAACCGCACCAATAGTCCTAAGGAAAGGTCTACCAAGCATAATGGGACATGTAGGATTGCAATCAATATCAAGAACAATGAAATCTACGGGCACATAGTTCCTATTTGCAATAATAAGAACATAATTAATCCTTCCCATAGGTTTCTTAATAGTAGAATCCGCAAGATGCAAATTAAGAGAGCAGTCATCAATCTCATCGAAACCTAGAACATCCCATAAAGATTTTGGAATTGTGGAAACACTAGCACCCAAATCACACAAAGCATGGCATTCATAATATTTAATCTTGATTTTTATAGTAGGTTCCCACTCGTCATGAAGTTTTCTAGGAATAGATATTTCCAACTCAAGTTTCTCTTCAAGAGATTTCATCATAGCATCAACAATATGTTTAGTAAAACCTTATTTTGGCTACAAGCATGTGGAGAGTTTAACATGGATTGCATAAAGGAAATACATTCAATCAAAGAGCAACTATCATAATTAAATTCCTTGAGATCCAAAGTAATAGTTTCATCACTACTCAAAGTTTTGATATCCTCTACTCCACTTTTAGTATTTTTAGCATCTAGATAAATAGACTCCGAATCATTGGGGAGTTTCTCAACCAAAGTGGATTCACATCCAGCCCCATCATCCTTAAGATTGACATTAGAAAACAAGGATTCAATAGGAGTCACATCAAGCACTTTAAGAACTTCGTGATTCTCATCACGAGAACATGCCTTTTTGAGCCATTCATATCTAGCACGAATTTGGGCGGTTCTTTCTTTACTCTCATGCATAGAAATATGCATATCTTTCAAGGTTTAATCCATATTAATCTTGGGAGGAACACATCTCAATTTCAAAGCATCAATATTAAGAGACATTCTATATACAGCCCTAGGCAAGTCATCAATTTTAAGCAGTTTTTATTCTATGGAAGCATTGAAAATCTTTTGCGAATTAATAAACTCCTTAATATTACTTTCAAGATAATAGGGTATTATATTATAATTTCCACGAGCATTGTTGTAGGAATTGCCAAAATTATTAGAGGGATTACTAGGAAAAGGCCTAGGATTAAAGTTACCTCTATAAGCATTGTTGTTATCATAATTATTCCTACCAACGAAATTAACATCCAAATTTTCATTGCTATTCTCAATCAAGGAAGATAAAGGCATATAATTAGGATCTAGAGGAACACTCTTACTAGCAACCAACTTCATTAACTCATCCATCTTAGCACTCAAAGAGTTAATTTCTTCTATAGCATGCACTTTTTTACTAGTAGGTGACCTTTCAGTGTGCCATTGAGAATAATTTGTCATGATATTATCCAAGAGTTGTGTAGCTTCTCCTAATGTGAATTCCATAAAAGTTCCACCGGAGGCGGAATCCAAAATATTTCTAGAAGCAAAATTCAAACCAGCATAAAAAATTTGTATAATCATCGAAAGACTTAGACCATGAGCGGGACAATTTCTAATCATCAATTTCATTCTCTCCCAAGATTGTGCAACATGTTCATGATATAGTTGCTTAAAATTCATAATATCATTACGGAGAGAGATAATCTTAGCAGGCGGAAAATACTTGGAAATAAAAGCATCTTTACACTTGTTCCATGAATCAATACTATTTTTAGGTAAAGCTGAAAACCAAGTTTTTTCTCAATTTCGTATTGAGAACGGAAATAGCTTCAATTTAATCATATCATTATCCACATCTCTTTTATTTTGTATATCACATAACTCAATAAAGGTACTAAGATGGGATGCGGTATCTTCACTCGGAAGGCCGGAAAATTGCTCTTTCGTAACAAGATTCAACAAGGCAACATTAATTTCATATGATTCCGCACTAGTGGCGGGAGCAATTGGAGTACAAATAAAATCATTGTTATTAGTATTAGAGAAACCACACAATTTAGTGTTTTCAGACATGGTGACTTAGCAAGCAGACAAGCACACAAGCAAATAGAAAGCAAACGAAAGAAAAGAGCAAATAAAGAAAGGCAAATTTTATTGTAATTTTTTTAGAAGTGTGGGAGAGGAAAAAAAGAAGCAAATCACAAATAATGTAAATGCAAGAGATGAGTTTGCGATAGTTACTTGTAGATATGCTTCACTTGATTACTCCCCGACAACGGCGCTAGAAATTCTTCCTGCTATTTCTCGAGCTTGCGTTGGTTTTTCCCTTGAAGATGAAAGGGTGATGCAACAAAGTAGAGATAAGTATTTCCCTCAGTTTGAGAACCAAGGTATCAATCTAGTAGGAGTATCAAGATGAGGCAACAAGGAAACTGTACAAACACAAACAAACTTGCACCCAACGCTATAAAGAGGTTGTCAATCCCTTTATGGTTACTTGCAAGGTGAGATCTGATAGTGATAATAAGTAGATGTAAATAAGTAAATAAAATTACAGCAAGGTTTTTATGGTGTTTTAGTGTTTAGATTTGAATATGTAATGTGTAAAATAGACCCGGGGGCCATAGTGTTCACTAGAGGCTTCTCTCATGATAGCAGGTATTATGGTGGGTCAACAAATTACTGTTGAGCAATTGATAGAATTGCGCAAAGTCATGATGATATCTAAGGCAATGATCATACATATAGGCATCACATCCGAGACAAGTAGACCGATACTTTCTGCATCTACTACTATTACTCCACACATCGACCGCTATCCAGCATGCATCTAGTGTATTAAGTTCATGATAAACGGAGTAACGCTTTAAGCAAGATGACATGATGTAGAGGGATAGATTCATGCAATATGATATAAACCCCATCTTTTTTCCCTTGATGGCAACAACACGATGCGTGCCTCCCTACCCGTTCTATCACTAGGTGAGTACACCGAACGGTATGAACCCTAAACCAAGCACTTCTCGAAACCTATAACTCGAAGAGAATTACAACGATACGAAATCATGCATATATCAATGGAGACTCAAATAATATTCATATATAAGATGATCATAAATCCACAATTCATCGGATCTCAACAAACACACCGCAAAAGAAGATTACATCGGATAGATCACCATGAAGATCATGGAGAACTTTGTATTGAAGATCAAAGAGAGAGAAGAAGCCATATATCTACTAGCTATGGACCCGAAGGTCTGGGGTGAACTACTCACGCATCATCAGAGAGGCAATGTTGTTGATGAAGATGGCCACCGGCGATGAATTCCCCTCCGGAAGGACGCCAGAACGGTCTCTCGATTGGTTTTTGGTGACTCTGGATGTCTGCGGCGGCGGAACTTGCGATCTAGGTTTATTTATGAGGGTTTCTGTATTTATAAGACCGTCTGGCGTCGCGAACAAGTCGAGAGGCGCCACAAGGAGGTCACGAACCCCCTAGCCGCGGCCAAGGGGGCGCCTCCCAGGCTCGTGGCTCCCTCGGGCCGCCTCTCCGGTATTTTTTCCTTCAGATATTTTTGTTATTTTCCATAAAAATCACGGCGAAAGTTTTATTTCATTTCGACTCCGTTTGATATTCCTATCTGAAAAAGGTCAAAAACACGGAAAAAACAGGAACTGGCACTAGGCACTGGATTAATAAGTTAGTCCCAAAAATAATATAAAATAGCATATTCATGCATATAAAACATCCAAAGTTGATAATATAATAGCATGGAACAATCAAAAATTATAGATATGTTGGAGACGTATCAGCGTGCCCAGGTGTTGCCGTTTCTCCGCGGTTGCAACTTGGAGGGTTGTATTGATGGTACTCTTTCGTGCCCTCCGCTATATCATCCAGGGCATCATGCGTGGGTGGCTCAAGATTAAGCCATCATGTCTACTATCCAGTCCTCTCTCATGGAGGGAGTCTCTTCGCTGGTCATCTTCGCCGCTATGTCTCGGGACGCATGGACGACTCTTCACACCAGTTTTGCCTCGCAGTCTCAGGCGTGGGCTCATGCCATTCACACTGCGCTGGGAGAGGTGAAACTATAGGATCTCACCGTAACCGACTACTTCAACAAGGTGACGGGCATGGCTGACACACTTGCCTCCATTGGCAAGGCGCTTGGTCTGAAAGAGTTCTCTTCCTATGTGCTCAACGGACTGAGCGACGACTATGATAATTTGGCAGAGAATATCAATGGTCATGACACTCCCATCCATCCACGTGAGTTGTATGTGCGCCTTCTTGCTACGGAGCAGCGCATCCAGGCTCGTAGGTCTACGTCAAGTTTCCCTTCCGCCAACACTGCCACGCGTGGGAAGGGTAAGCCCTCCAAGCCACCAACTGGTTGGAAGCCTCCGCCGATCGCGCCTAATTGGCAAAACATCACCACCTCGATGGGGGGTTTGAGTCCATGCCTGTTGCCCTTCATGTGGGTCTCAGCTCCCCTGCCAGCTATGTGGGATTCATGGTCACCTTGCCTCCCCTTTCCATCATCGCTTCAAGCAGTATTTCTTGGGACTCAAGAACAATGGCAAGGGTAATGAGAAGCAGGCTGCCACCATGGTATACTCTTTCTTATCCAGTTGATGTGTCTTGGTACATGGATACGGGAGCTACAAATCACCTGACGAGTGAGATGGGCAAACTCTCTACACAGGAGCCGTACCATGGGCACGATCAGGTTCGCACCGCTAATGGGAAGGTATTCACATCTCACATATTGGTCAGGCATCACTTCTTACATGCCGATCCACTCAATTACATCTTCTTAATGTACTTTGCATTCCCTTTGTTTCACATAGTTTGCTTTTAGTTCCTAAACTTACTCGTGATAATAATGTTCTTGCTGAATTTCATCCTTCTCATTTTTTGTTAAGGATCGGGACACGAGAGACGTTCTTCTTAGAGGTCAACTGCGCAAAAATAGTCTTTATGCGCTTGATGTCCCACCATCTCCTAGTGCCTTCAGTGGTGTCCGTGTGTCTCCATCACATTGGCATGCGCGCCTTCGTCATCCTGCCACTCCCATCGTTCACCATGTACTTCATCGTCATGAGCTTCCAGTTGTGTCCAATAAACATATTGATGCAGTTTGTGATGCCTGTCAGCAAGGCAAGAGTCATCAGCTTCCTTTTTCTGAGTCGAGTCATGTAGTCCATAATCCTCTTGAACTTGTGTTTTTGGATGTATGGGGCCATGCTCAAACTTCTGTTAGTGGTCATAATTACTATGTCAGTTTTATTGATGCTTATAGTCGGTTCACTTGGCTTTATCTTCTTAAATGAAAATATGATGTGTTCAATGTTTTCTTGGAATTCCAAGCGCATGTTGAGCGTCTTCTCAATCACAAAATCATTCATGTGCAATCAGATTGGGGGGTGAGTGTCAC
The DNA here is from genome assembly GCA_022496015.1 of Hordeum marinum. Lineage (NCBI taxonomy): Eukaryota > Viridiplantae > Streptophyta > Magnoliopsida > Poales > Poaceae > Hordeum > Hordeum marinum. The sequence goes on from CM039672.1 coordinate 485,049,809, forward strand.
AACCTCAATGCATTCTTTAATAAGCTTGGAATCACACATCTTGTGTCTTGTCCTCATACACATCAGCAGAACGGTGTAGCTGAGCGTAAGCATCGCCATATAGTTGAGACTGGTCTTGCTTTTCTTTCCCATGCCTACGTTCCTTTCCGGTTTTGGAGTATGCATTTTCTACCACATGCTTTCTTATTAATAGACTCCCTACACGACTCCGTCAGATGAAAAGACCACTTGAACTCTTGCTGAATGAAACTCCTGATTATACGTTCCTCAATGTTTTTGGGTATGCGTGTTGGCCTCATCTTTGTCCATATAACCGACGCAAGTTGGAGTTTCTGTCTAAATAGTGTGTGTTTCTTGGTTATAGTTCTCTTCATAAAGGGTATAAATGTCTTCATGTTCCCTCTAACCGTACATCTCTCGTGATGTGGTGTTTGATGAGAATGTTTTTCCTTTTTCCACACTTCCTGCCACCTCCTCCACTCCCACTGCACCTGAGAACTCCACTTTACCTTTGCCTGTTCAATTTGTAGATGCTGCATATACTCCCTCGTTGCTACCTAACCATGGAGCAGGTACTGGGCGAGTAGCGCGTCTTGATCTTCTGGATGATTCGTCGCCTCTGATCATTCGGGGGCGTGATGGTGGGTGTATAGGGGGCATTCCTCTGGTGCATGGCGCATGCACCAACACCCCTTTGCCTCCCCCTGGCCCCTTGTCGGCTGTCCCGCTGCTGGCGCAAGTCCAGCGAGCTACTGCCACCATGGCTCTGTGTAGGTCGCGCGTGGCCTTGGTTCCCGAGCTGGCTGAGTCGGCTAGGGTGGCCTACACTCCGTGCGGGTTGCGCCCTGGCTGGTGTACGAGCCGGATGAGGCTGCTGGTGGTGCTTCGGTCCTAGGCGGGTCACCCTCACCAGGTTGCTTGCCTGGCTCGGTGTCGCCCCCCTCGCCTGGCTCGGCTGTCACTACATCGAATCCTGCGTTGCCGCTGCATGTGATATCCGAGACCAGTGATTCGTCTATGTCGTCGTCACCATACTCTTCGACTGCATCTCCGACACCACCTCCGCCACCTACCGCTGCTCTGCGTGCTCGTACACGCAGTCAGAGCGGTATCTTTCGGCCGAAAGAGCGCGACGACGACACGGTTGCGTGGATTGCGGCATGTGTGGCGCAGACGGTTGCTCATCCCACTGTCGAGCCTCGACATTTTCAGTGGCTCTCCGGATTCCTCACTGGCGTTCTACCATGGAGCAAGAGTTTCAGGCTCTTCAGAGGAATGATACTTGGCGCCTCGTTCCTCAAGAGTTTCAGGTTCTCCATCGTCTTAGTTTGTTCCATCCACTTCTGACACGTCTCTGTTTCCTCTGCATCGTCCCGAGGTTATTCTTATCATCTCCTCAATGGATGCCGCTAATCGTCTGTTGTTTGCTCTAGGTGGTCATTTTGCTGTCAAGGATCTGGGTGCTCTCCATTACTTCCTTGGTCTGGCGGTTTCATGGTCCCTTGCTGGCCTGACTCTCACTCGGCATAAGTATTCCTTAGACTTGCTGCGACATGCTCATACGTTGCATTGCAAGCATGCTACCACCCCTATGTCTACAACAGATCAGTTATCAGCCTTGGATGGTGCCTTGCTTCCTTCAGATGATGCTATAAAGTACTGCACTATTGTTGGTGGTTTGCAATACTTAACTATCACACGGCCGGATATCTGCTATCACTAGTGCAGAACAGGCCTATAGTCGCGGTTCGTAAGGGCCTTTAGTGCCGGTTCTAGAACCGACACTAAATGGTGGGGACTAAAGCCTAACCCCCCCTTTAGTGCCTGTTCAACACGGTCCGACACCAAAGGCCCTCCATGTGGCATCCGACGGCGCCGTGGGCTGGGGGATCTTTAGTCCCGGTTGGTAACACCAACCGGGACTAAAAGTATTTAGTTTTTTATTTTTTTTATTTTCCCTTTTAATTATTTAGGGGTTTATGAATTAATTATGGTTATACTCTGTTATACAAATTTTGATACAGTACCAATTAAGAGGTTGTTATATCATTATGTTCATGATGAATTAATATATCATTGTGAGGTAGAAACATGGATTTTATTCATACAAATAAATAAAAAGTGATCAAAAGTTGAATTAGTAGGACGACGATCCTACTAATTCAACTTTTGGTTACTTTTGATCCATCCACATGAATCTAATCCGCTTTCCTTCCCCCAATGATATAACAAATCATCAGGATAATCATGATCAACATCATCATCATATTAGTATGAAAACTCTTGCATCATATCATCACCAACAACACTATAGCTAATAATCATCATAGTCCTTACCACCAACACTATTTAATCATCATTTTCGTCAATAAGACATCATATAACAAGTTGGTCACTAGTCATAATCACAACTCCTCCTCCTCCTCATCATCATCAACTCTAACACATTGTAGCACATAATAACACATTGTACCTAGGACCTAGTCCTCTCTCATAGGACCTACTCTACCCTCTCTTAGGTACAATATCATAAAATAAGATAGGCCCTGACACTCCATTATGGAGAATGGAGATCATCCTGTCTCCAATTCTTGGCCTACGCACAATGTTGCTTCCAAGTAGCTCTCTACGATTGACCATACATTTTTTTCCAATATTTGATTGGCATGTCTTCATCGGTTTTAGAAATCCGGTATGGACAGGAGTGATGCGTAGGCTAACCTGGCCGTGGTGGCCCTAAGCTCATAACAACAACGTGACCTCTCGGAAACATCATATGAGGCACACAATCCGTCGGGATCTTCTGTTGAAAAAAATAGTAATAACTTTTTAGTTAGCAATGTAGTTTAGTTTTAGAAGAATTTATGCAAAACATGCACGGATGTCGTAATAGTAGAAAATCTTACCATGCAATCTCCATGGATGTTACCGTAGTTCACCATGTGCACTAGTGGCACATATTGACCATAATGTGGAGGAGTTTGATAATAGCTATTGTAATTCTCAAGATGATTGAGAAATGCGGTAAGATGATCTTTCTCCTTATAAGCTAATTCTGCTTCATCATTGTAGTAGTAGGTTCTGTCTACCATCATCCACACATTTTTTGAAGAATGAAAATAAGCTGCCAATGGAAATAAGTTGTCAACTACTTTTAAATAAACAATATAAATTACTTAATAAATATGGTTAATAAACTCACATAATGGTAGAACTAGAGGCGTCTGCACATCGACCCAGATATCGATATTACCTTCAATTTCATCTTGCGGACGAATATCAAAGGTGATAAGCATATTAGGCTCAAATGCATAAGCCTTGGATAGTTCTCTCCAACTTTTGCATTCAAAATAGCAGTAGGTGTCTGCATTGTACAATTTTATGGCAAAAGTATAACCATGCTCGGTCATCAAGTCAACTATCTTTACCTTCATACTTTTTTAGTATTGAAACCAATCTTATCCAAGAAATAAATTCTTGCATGGCAGGGGATACGCTAGTAGAATAGTAAAAACGTAAAATTATAAGTTGAAGCAAAAGAAGCATAAGTCATGCTTAATTACGGAAAAAAACTTGTCATTGTGACTTACTCTATCCACTTCAAAGGTCTCATCCAGCATGATGCTGAAACGCCTACCATCAACTAGGAAAGGCTTGTCACACAGGCCGCGTTCGTCTTCGCAGTATTCGCACATAGTGAATTCTCTTTCGTTGTCAGACATTTCCTATGTTCACAGTTGAAACATTTAAAACCGATCGAAGGAAACTAAGAGAAAACTGATCAACACACAAATCGCTATTACTCAATATGCTTGCAACAGGTTGACTTTAGGTATGTCGAGTCTTTCCTTACTAAACTCTCATCTCGCGTATATGATGGGCACTCCTTGTGATATTGAAACCGTCGGTGATGGTGGCTCCTCCATTCGCCCCAGAGTGCATTACACCAAAATGTCTAGCACACTGGTACGAAGGAGAAGCGACCCCATGACAATAGTCGGGATTCTTTCATACTTATATATATATACATATATATACATATATATATATATACATATATATATATATATAGATATGTATATATATATATGTATATATATATATGTATATATATATGGTGGACACTCTCCCTCACTGAAAGACACACAAGGAGCCGAAACAGACGTAAAGTCAACCCGTTCCATATATCGAGCAATGAAATAGAAAAAAAATGCAACATTAAAAAATGCAACTTTTGCAAATACTAATTGATATACATTGGATCAAATGTCAAAATTCATCAACTTTTTTCTATTCATATATTGGATCAAAATGTAAAAATTTCTAGGTTATAACTACCCTAATAATATTCCATTCTCAATAAAAAATCCAATTAAGCAACATTATATACTTCTAAGCAATATTTTAATAGGTTAGAGACATTGTATACTAACAATTAAGCAAAAAATATAATTAAGCATATATACTAATTAAACATATATATTAATGGAACACTAATTATAGAAAAACAACATTATATAAAAAAAATTCAAAATTCATCTAATTAACATATATATATCGAAAATTCATTTAACATTTCTATAACTAAAAGTATAAAAAACCAAAAAACATGCATTTAAAATTTATATATCTAGTTCATCTAACATTTCTAGAACTAAAAGTATAAAAAATAAAAAAATAAAAAAACAGAAAATAGGAAAATGTGTGTGTGTGTGCTGTGTGTGTGTTCATGCATATGTGTGTGTGTGTGCGGGCTTGATCGTAGGGAGGGCGGCCATGGAGGCAGGTGCTCACAGCGGGGAGACGGGCGGCGAGGCGACGGCGACTGCGACGACGATGATGATGGAGCGCGATCTCGAGGAGGGGGCGGCGCGCGACGAGGGCGGCGACGTACGGGGGCAGTGCGTCGGGGGCGGCGACGGCGTGGGCGGCGTGTCGGGGGTGGCGACGACGATCTTTGTTAGTCAAAGAGACGAAGAAGCAGAGGGAAAATCAAAAAATTTCAACTCCTGCTAATATAGGAGGAACTTTAGTCGCGGTTGGTGGCTTCAGCCGCGACTAAAGACCCCCCTGTAGTCGCGGTTGAAGCCACCAACCGCGACTAAAGGTGAATTTCACCAGCCGAATCGACAGGAAGAGAAACCCTTTAATCGTGGTTGGTGGCTCCAACCGCGACTAAAGGGGGGGGACTTTAGTCGCGGTTGGAGCCACCAACCGCGACTAAAGACCTGTTCCTGGCAGGGCGCACCGTGGTGGAAGTTTAGTCCCACCTCGCCTACCGAGGGGCAGCCGCACTGGTTTATAAGCCCCGCTGTGGCTGCTCCCTCGAGCTCCTCTCTAAACAGGCCTATGTGGACCTATTGAACATGTGCGGCCGTGTTGGGCCTACTGGGCCTTGCGGGCCTGCATCCTGGCACAAGTTGGGTTTCTAGTCGTATGCAGGCCATGGCGGCCCAGTAGGCGGCCTATTTTTTATTTATCTTTTATTTTTTTGTTTTTTTTGCTTTATTTTTTTTCTTTTGTTTCTGAGTTTTTTTGTGTGCTTTATTGAGAGTAAATGAGTAAATCTTTTTGCGTTAGGTCATACAAATTATAAACTTTCTGTTAGTGGTAGTAGTTTTCAAATTCGAATAGTTTAAATTTGAATTATTTGAAATTTGTGTGAATCACTAGTTTGTGAATAACTTTACTTTAAAAATAGATTTTCCCAAGATTCTTTTTCTACTATTTAATATTATCGTGTTTTATCATTATATCCAATTTGGTAATTCTTAGGTTATTTAAAAAATGAAATGCCTTTGTAACAGGCGAGTTTTCGTCTGAAACCCCGATACTTCGAAAGAGATTATCCATTTTGTACACGAAGTGCATCAAGTGTTTTCCGTAACTCTCTCAACTTTTTAGCACATGCTATGTGGGTGAAATGATGATACCATGACAACTTTCAACCTTTTCAGAGTTCATTTGTATTGCTTATCAATTTCAGGGTCATTTAGCTTTAAAAAATCAGTAAATGCATGAAAAATAGCAAATGAAGTCGGAAAAGGTTGAAAATTGATGGCCTCCCTTCAAATGGTGTAGAATGAAGGCACAAAAAGTCTAGAGTTGAAATAAGTTAAAAAAATGAAATGCCTTTGTAACAGGCGAGTTTTCGTGTGAAACCCTGATACTTCGAAAGAGATTGTCCATTTTTGTACATGAAGTGCATCCAGTTTTTTCCGTAACCCTCTAAACTTTTTAGCTCATGCTATGTGGGTGAAATGATGATACCATGCCAACTTTCAACCTTTTTAGAGTTAATTTGAAGTGCTTATCAATTTCAGGGTCATTTAGGTCAAAAAAATCAGTAAATGCATTTAGGTCATGAAAAATAGCAAATGAAGTCGGAAAGGGTTGAAAATTGATGGCATCCCTTCGAATGGTGCATACTGAATGCACAAAACACATAAGTACACTACTATTACAAAGATTCTCTTCAGTTTATCCGAAGTGGGACTTTCTAGATATATAAGTCCGAAAACTAACTAGAGAAGTCAGTCACATCCCAGAGTGGGATCTTTGGGTGTAATTTTTTTCTTCATGTGTGTCCCTTTGCGTCGTAACCATGGGCAATCTACATTGTTTAACTTGATGCTCGGGTCAACATTCACTATGAAGGGAGCAATTTCATGAAACTTTTCATAATCTTCTGACATGTCTGTCTTGTCCTCCACTCCCACGATGTTTCTTTTCCCTGAAAGAACTATGTGGCGCTTTGGCTCATCGCATGATGTATTTGCTTCCTTATCTTTTCTTTTTCTCCGCTTGGTAGACATGTCCTTCACATAAAAAACCTACGCCACATCATTGGCTAGGACAAATGGTTCATCTGCGTACCCAAGATTGTTGACATCCACTGTTGTCATTCCGTATTACGGGTCTTCCTTTACCCCGCCTCGTGTCAGATTAACCCATTTGCACCTAAACAAAGGGACCTTCAAATCAAGTCCATAGTCAAGTTCCCATATCTCCTCTATGTAACCATAGTATGTGTCCTTTGGCCCATTGTTGTTAGCTGCATTAAAGCGGACACCACTGTTTTGGTTGGCACTCTTTTTATCTTGGGTGATCGTGTAAAATGTATTCCCATTTATCTCGTACCCTTTGAAAGTCAATATAGTCGAAGATGGTAACTTGGACAGGAAGTACATCTCATCTTCAACAGTGTCGTCATGCATGAGACGTGTGTGCAACCAACCGGTGAAAGTCACCGTTTGTTCATGTGTCCAGTCGTTAGACTTCTCCGGGTGTTTGGAACATAGAATATTCTTGTTTTTCTCGGTATATGGAGCAACCAAGGCAGAACTTTGTAGAACTGTGTAGTGTGCTTGCGCAAAAGAATGCCCGTCCCAGCATATTAGTGAATTCTTTCCTAGCATGCCTTTTCCACCCAGTCTGCCCTCATGCCGCGATTCAGGAACACCTATCGGCTTAATGTCAGGAATAAAGTCAACACAAAACTCAATGACCTCCTCTGTTTCATGGCCCTTAGAGATGCTTCCTTCTGGCCTAGCACTATTATGAACATATTTCTTTAAGACTCCCATGAACCTCTCAAAGGGGAACATATTGTATAGAAATACAGGACCTAGAATGGCAATCTCCTCGACTAGGTGAACTAGGACATGCGTCATGATATTGAAGAAGGATGGTGGGAACACCAGCTCAAAACTGGAAAGACATTGCACCAAATCATTCTCTAACCTTGGTAGGATTTCTGGATCGATTACCTTCTAAGAGAGTGCATTCAGGAATGCACATAGTTGCACAATGGCTAATCGAATGTTTTCCGGTAGAAGCCCCCTCAATGCAACCGGAAGCAGTTGCGTCATAATCACGTGGCAGTCATGAGACTTTAGGTTTTTGAACTTTTTCTCTTCCATATTTATTATTCCCTTTATATTCGACGAGAAACCAGACGGGACCTTCATACTGAGCAGGCATTCGAAGAAGATTTCCTTCTCTTCTTTGGTAAGAGCGTAGTTGGCATGACCTTGAAACTGCTTTGGATCCATGCCGTATTTTCCGTGCATACACTACTGGTCCTCCCGTGCCTCCGGCTTATCTTTTGTCTTCCCATACATGCCCAAGAAGCCTAGCAGACCTCGAGGTCTTTCCAATACGGTAGGTCCCAAAATATAGATTTCTTCTTCCACATGGGTGCATGTTCTCAGCGTTATTAGGAATAGATTGTGCACCATGACCCTTGCCAAACATTACTTTGAAATGCTTAACCATATCAAGTATTTCATCACCCGTACGGTGGCAAGGCTTCTTCCGGTGATCTACCTCACCTTTGAAATGCTTGCCTTTCTTTCTTACGGGATGCCTGCTCTGAAGAAATCGATGATGCCCCAGATACACATTCTTCTTACATTTATCCAAATATATACTGTCGATATCATCTAAACAGTGTGTGCATGTGTGGTATCCCTTGTTTGTCTATCCTGAAAGTTTACTGAGAGCAGGCCAAACATTGATGGTTACAAACAGCAACGCATGTAGGTCAAATTCTTCCTAATCTTTTGCATCCGATGCAGGTACACCTTTTCCATTCCACAGCTGTAAAAGTTCTTCAACCAATTGCCTTAGGTACACATCAATGTCATTGTCGGGTAGCTTGGGTCCTTGTATGAGCACTAGCATCATAATGAACTTCCGCTTCATGCACAATCATAGATACATAGATTCACATGCTATGTGCTATGATTGTTGTTCTGCTCCCTAAAAGGATTAATGCCGTCTTCACTTAAACCAAACCATACGTTCCTTGCATCCTTTATAAAGTCCTTCAACTTTCTCTCGATTTTTCTCCACTGTGACCCGTCAGCAGGCACTCTCAACTTCTCGTCTTTCTTACAGTCTTCGTTGTGCCATCGCATTAACTTCGCATGCTCTTTGTTTTGGAACAAACGTTTCAACCATGGTATTATAGGAGCATACCACATCACCTTGGCAGGAATCTTCTTCCTGGGGCACTCGCCCTCAACATCACCAGGGGCATTGTGGCCGATCTTATAGCGCAATGCACAGCATACTGGGCATGCATTCAAATCCTTGTACTCACTGCGGTAGAATATGCAGTCATTAGGGCATGCATGTATCTTCGCGACCTCTAATCCTAGAGGGCAGACATCCTTCTTTGCTTCGTACGTACTCTCTGGCAATTCGTTGTCCTTTGATAGCTTCTTCTTTAACATTATCAGCGACTTTTGAAATGCCTTGTCAGATACACCATTCTCTGCCTTCCATTGCAGTAATTCCAGTGTGGTAACCAGCTTTTTATTGTCATGTTCGCAATTTGGGTATAACCCTTTTTTGTGATCCTCTAACATGCGCTTAACTTCATCTTCTCCTTTTCACTTGCGCAGTTTCTCTTTGCATCGGCAATGGCCCAAGGAAGATCATTAGCGGGCTCATCTGATGCCTCTTCTTCAGCTCCTTCCCGCATTGTCGGCTCAACTTCTTCCCCCATTGGTGTACCATCGTCATGGAACCCATGGCCAGGATAGCTGTCGGCATCCTCTTCTTCTTCATTCTCTTCCATTAGGACCCCTCTTCCTCTGTGCTTGGTCCAACAGTTATACACGAACATGAAACCAGACTCAAATAGGTGGACGTGAATGGTTCTTGAGTTAGAGTAATTTCAATCATTCTTACAGCGAGCACATGGATAATACATAAAACCATCCGGCCGCTTGTTTGCCTCAGCCGCAACCAGAAAAGTATGCACGCCATTAATGAACTGGGGAGAGCATCGGTCCTCGTACATCCATTGCTGGCTCATCTTAATTACACAACATAGAAAAGACCAAATTAATACAAGTTTGTACATAAAGTTCATACACACTTGTTCTCATAAAACAACATACAAACTCAATAGCTAAAGCATTTAAATGCAACAAGAAATGCGATCAACATCGCAACTAAGGTAACAATTGATCCAAGAGCATAGTGATACCAAGCCTCACTATCAATGGCATATCTTTTTATTTTTCTAATCTTCAAGCGCATTGCTCCCATCTTGATCTTGTGATCATCGACGACATCGGCAACGTACAACTCCAGTTTCATCTTCTCTTCGTCAACTCTTTTCAAATTTTCCTTTCAAATAATCGTTTTGTTTTTCAACTAAATTTAACTTCTTGACAAGAATATCTATGTCGGTTGGAATCTCCGGTTCACATACCTCCTAGATAAAAATATCTATGTCAACTTAATTGGCATAATTGTCATAAACACGAAATGCAACAAAGAGTTATAAAAGAGATTATATACCACGTTTGCATCATAAACCGAACGAGGGCCGACGGGGACGGATTTCAAAACCATGCCACTATGTATAACAAACAACCATATAGGTAAGAAAGCTATACAAGTAACTAAATAAATCTTACAAACATTGTTTTCTTTATAAAAAGGATAAGAACAAGAAGATCACCAAGGTGGTGCCGACAACGGGACGGTGCGGGCGATCGACCGTGGTTAGGACGTGGAAGGGAAGGCACTAGGTAAACCACGCCTACAAATGCAAAGTGAGAAGTTAATTTGAGCACAAATTGCATAAACCAAATAAACTACCACATACAAACTAAATCCCACAAATTACTATACTTATAGAGCATTGCAAGAGCTAATCTAGCAATGAGAGATGAAAGGACAAAGTTTCTAACCTTTGTGAAAACTTGGAAGGATGGGATGCCTCCAAAACGTGACAAATTTTGGCAAAAATGGAGGATGAGCTCGAGGAAGAGAGGAAGAACAGAGAGGAGAGGGAAGGGGAAGAACAAAGGACTCTGCTCGGGCTGGCGCTGAAGGGTTTCAGTATAGGGAGGCGTTTAGTCCTGGTTGGTGGATCCAACCGCGATTAAAGGTTAGCCTATAGTCGCGGTTGGAGCCACCAACCGGGACAAAAGGTTCTCGTGGGGGCCCAGGCTGACGCTGGCCTGGCATCACACATTTAGTGCCGGTTCGTGACACGAACCGGCACTAATGATCCCCGTCACGAACCGGCACTAATGATCACATTAGTGCCAGTTCAAAAGCCAACCGCGACTAATGAGGAGGACGAAAGGTCTGTTTTCTACTAGTGTATGCGTTTAACCGTGTGTTCCAGTATCTTCATGCTCCTCGGACTTTGCACTGGTCATCTGTGAAGCGTGTACTATGTTATATCTCTCATACTGTCTCCTATGGCTTGCATCTTCAATCTACCTCCTCGAGTGCTCTCTCGGCATTTTTTGATGCAGATTAGGCTGGGAACCTAGATGACCGGCGATCAATGGGGGGCTATGTTGTCTTCTTTGGTTGTAACTTGACCGCCTGGAGTGCGGGCAAGCAGCCCACAATATCTCGGAGTAACACTGAAGCATCGTACAAGGCGGTTGTCAATGCCACGACTGAGCTCATTTGGGTATAGTCTCTGTTGAGAGAGTTGGGAGTCTCTCAAGGGAAGCCACCAGTTCTTTGGTGTGATAATATTGGTGCGACATATCTTTCATCTAATCCAGTTTTTCATGCTCGTACCAAGCACATCGAAGTTGACTATCATTTTGTGAGGGAACGTGTTGCACATAAGCTTCTTCATATCAAGTTCATCTCCTCCAAAGATCAGCTTGCTAAAATCTTCACGAAGCCACTTTCACAACCTCAGTTTGAAAGTTGTAGGCGCAATCTTAACTTGCTTTGTACTCCAGGCCATAGTTAAGATTAAGGGATGGTGTTAGACAATGTTTATACGTAGCTTCTGTGTATACCATGTTTCTTATATTTGTACCTTTGTGTACCCCTATATATATGAGATAGCCACACCCATATTGTGTGTCGAGCAGTTTCCCAAACCCTAGTTCTTACAACCACCACCACAAAACGGGGACTAGATGGTGAGGGTCTAGCCCGCCGCTGCCTGGCCGGTCCCTGGCACCGCCACGACGCCTGATCGCCAGCTTCGTCAGGCACCACGCGCGACCTCCAGCCACTGAGCCACGAGTTGCCATACCGCCGAAGCCCATCTGGCCCGCCGAATTGAGGGTTCCTGGACGCCTCTTCAGAGACGACACCGCCGTAGGGAGGCCACGCCTCCACTACTGACTTCGAGCCATGCTCGCCGTCGGGACTCCACCGCTCCTCCCCGCACTAGTAGAAGACAGACCTTTCGTCCCAAGCATTAGTCCCGGTCTGGTTACGACCGGTACTAAAGATGGTATTAGTCCCGGTTCGTGCCGGCTCCAACGGCTAGGAGCAGGGCAACCTTTAGTCCCCGCTCATGAGCAATCTTTAGTACCGGTTCGTGTCACGAGCCGGTACTAAAGGGGCGTGGCAGGCTTTTGGCCAGACTTGGGCCCCGTGTGCACCTTTAGTACCGGCTGGTGAGACCAGCCGGTACTGAAGGGGCAACCTCTAGTATCGGCTGGTGTCACTAGCCAGTACTAAAGACGTCCTACATATACGCTTCGTCCTCAGCCGATCGAAGGGGCTCGATCATTTCTCTGTTTTCTCCCCTGTTCTTCTTCTTGCTCGAAGCTCATCCATTTTGCCAAGGATTTGTCAAGATTTAAAGGCACCCCATCTATCCAAGTGTTCATAAAGGTTAGGAACTTTGCTCCATCATCTCTCATTGCTAGGTTAGCTTGTGGTATGCTCAAAGATATGTGATTTGTGGGTTTTAGCCAGGTTTTGGAGGAGTGATCATTATGTGGGAGTTTATTTGATTTATATGCAATTTGAGCTCAAATTAACTTGTTAGGTTGCATATGTGTAGTTGTGGTTTATTTGGTGCCTTCCCATCCCCGGTCCACCGTCGATCGTCCGCACCGTCTCGTCGCGGCACCGGACACCTTGGTGAGCCTCTTGTTCTTCTTAAAACCTTTAAATTTTTTTTACTTGTAAGCTTTAGATAGCTGCGTGTACGATTTACTTACTTGTATTATTGTTAGTTATTCTATAGTGTCATGGTTATGGTATCCGCCACATCGGCCCTCATCCAGTCTATGATACATATGTGGTATATCGTTATCTTTTATAACTATTTCACACATCATCTAATGTCTATGACAATTAATTATGCCACCAAATTTATGTAGATGTTTTTATCTATAGGAAGTTGTTGAACCAGAAATTCCAACCAACTATGCAATTCTGCTCGAGAAATTAACACAAGCTGAAAAAGAAATTGATCCTTTGAAAGAAAAAAATGAAAAGAAATGAAGATGAGAAGATGGGATTGGAGTTGCATGTTGCCAATATCGTCGATGATCACAAGAACAAGATGGCTGGAATGCCCTTGAAGCTTAGAAAGATTAGAAAATATGCCATTGATAAAGAGGCTTGGTATCATTATGCTGTTGGCTCAATTGTTACTTTAGTTGCGATTATGTTCACATTTGTTGTTGCATTTACATCTTTTAGATAGTTGTATGTTGTTTTATGAGATGTATGTATTAACTATAAGTATCTATTATTTGCTGTAATAACATTTGGTCACTGCTAGCTGTACTATTCGTTGTAATGTAATGATGAAGTTGTATTAATTTGGTCACTTCGATGTTGTGTAGTGAACATGAGTCGGCAATGGATGTACGATGAACGACTAAGTCCAAGGTTTCTTAATGGCCTGCATGATTTTATTCGTGTGGCTGAGGCAAACAAGCAGAATGGTTTCATGTGTTGTCCATGTCATGACTGTAAGAATGAGAGGAATTACTCTACCTCAAAAACCCTTCACTACCACCTGCTGAAGTCCGGTTTCATGTCCGGCTATAGATGTTGGACCAAGCACGGAGAAAGAGGGGTTATAATGGAAGACAATGAAGAAGAGGAGGAGGATGACAACTATCCTTTCGCTGATACAACAATGGGGGAAACTAAAGAAGAGGCATCAATGGGGGAAGCTGAAGAAGAGGCATCAGATGAGCCCGCTGATGATTTGTGTCGGGTCATTGCTAATGCAAAGAGAAACTGCAAAATTGATAAGGAGAGGTTGAAGTTGAAACGCATGTTAGAGGATCACAAGAAATTATTGTATCCAAATTGTGAAGATGACTAGAAAAGGTTGGGTACCACGTTGGAATTGCTGCAATGGAACGCGAAGAATGGTGTAACTGACAAGGGATTTCAAGAATTGTTGATAATGACAAAGAAGATGCTTCCAAAGGATAACGAATTGCCTTAAAGTACGTACGAAGAAAAGAAGGTTGTCTTCCCTCTAGGATTAGAGGTGCAGAAGATACATGCATGCCCTAATGACTGCATCCTCTACCGCGGTGAGGAGTACGAGAATTTGGATGCATGCCCGGTATGCGGTGCACTGCGCTATAAGATCCCCCGCGATGACCATGGTGATGTGGAGGGCGAATGCCACAAGAAGAGGGTTCCTGCCAAGGTGATTTGGTATGCTCCTATAATACCACGGTTGAAACATTTGTTCCAAAACAAAGAGCATGCCAAGTTGTTGCGATGGCACAAAGAAGAACATAAGAAATACGGGATGGAGAGCACCCGCTGATGGGTCGTAATGGAGAAAAATCGAAAGGGAGTTCAAGGACTTTGCAGCTGACACAACAAACTTATGGTTTGGTCTTAGTACACATGGCATGAATCCTTTTGTGGAGCAGAGCTCCAGTCAAAGCACCTAGCCCACGACTCTATGTATCTACAACCTTCCTTCTTGGTTGTGCACGAAGTGGAAGTTCATTATGATGCCAGTGCTCATCCAAGGCCCTAAGCAACCTGGCAATGACATTGATGTCTACCTAAGGCCACTAGTTGATGAACTTCTACAGTTGTCGAAAAAACCAGGTGTACGTGTGTGGGATGTGCACACACGGAAGGAAATTGGCCTACGAGCATTGCTGTTTGTAACCATCAATGATTGGCCTGCTCTTAGTAACCTTTCAGGACATACAAACAAGGGATACAATGCATGGACGCACTGTTTATATGATACTGAAAGCATATATTTGGATAAATGTAAGAAGAATGTGTACCTGGGACATCGTCGATTTCTGCCGATCAAGCATATCTTAAGAAAGGCAGGCAACCATTTTAAAGGTGAGCCAGATAACCGGAAGAAGCCTGGCCTCCGTACTGGTGAATATATATTTGATATGGTCAAGGATTTACAGGTAATCTTTTGAAACGGTCCTGGCAGACAATCTGTTCCGAATGATGCCAACGGACATGCACCCATGTGGAAGAAGAAATCTATATTTTGGGAACTTGAATATTAGAAAGCCCTAGAGGTCCGCAATGCAATCGACGTGATGCACGTGACGAAGAATCTTTGTGTGAACATGCTAGGCTTCTTGGGCGTGTATGGAAAAACAAGAGATACACTAGAGGCACGGGAGGACAAGCAAAGAATTAACGAAAAAGACGGCATGCCTCCAAAGCAGTATCAAGGTCCTGCCAACTACGCTCTTATGAAATAAGAGAAGGAAATCTTTTTTGAATGCCTGCTTAGTATCAAGGTCCCATCTGGCTTCTCGTCGAATGTAAAGGGAATAATAAATATGGCAGAGAAATTTTTTCAAAATCTAAAGTCTCATGACTGTGACATGATTATGACGCAATTACTTCCATTTGCAATTAGGGGGCTTCTACCGGAAAATGTTCGATTAGCCATTGTGAAGCTATGTGCATTCCTCAATGCAATTTCTCAGAAGGTAATCGATCCAGAAATCCTACCAATTTAACAGAATGACATGGTCCAATGTCTTTTCAGTATTATGACACACGTTCTAGTTCACCTAGCCTTCTTCAATATTATGAGACACGTTCTAGTTCACCTAGTCAAAGAGATTAACATTCTAGGTCCTGTATTTCTACACAATATTTTCCCCTTTGAGAGGTTCATGGGAGTCTTAAATAAATATATCCGAAACCGTGCTAGGCCAGAAGGAAGCATCGCCAAGGGATATGGAACAGAGGAGGTTATTGAGTTTTGTGTTAACTTTGTTCCTGACATTAAGCCGATTGGTCTTCCTGAATCGCGGCATGAGGGGAGACAGGATGGAAAAGGAACATTAGGAAAGAAAGAAGCAATAAAAGTGGATGGGCATTCTTTCACTCAAGCACACTACACGGTTCTACGAAATTCCACGTTGGTGACTCCATATATGCAGGAACACAAGGATATTGTACGATCCAAGAACCCAGAGCAGTCTGACCCCTGGATTGAACGTAAACATATGGAGACTTTTGCTGGTTGGTTGCAAACAAAGCTCATCAATGACAATGATGTTCCAGATGAACTGTACTGGTTGGACAAGACACCAAGTTCGACCGTAACGACTTTCAAAGGGTACGAGATAAATGGGAATACATTTTACACGATCGCCCAAGATAAAAAGAGCACCAACCAAAAAAGTGGTGTCCGCTATGATGCAACTAACTTTCAAGACACATATTATGGTTACATAGAGGAGATATGGAATGACCACAATGGATCTCAACAATCTTGGATACACAGACGACTCATTCGTCCTAGCCAATGATGTGGCTCAGGTTTTCTATGTGAAGGACATGTCTAGCAAACCGAGGAGAAAAAAAGATAAGGAAGCGAATACATCATACGATGAGCCAAAGAGCCACATAGTTCTTTCAGGAAAAAGAAACATTGTGGGAGAGGAGGACAAGACAGACATGTCATAAGATTATGAAAAGGTTCATGAAATCCCTCCCTTCAGAGTGAAGACTGACCCAAGCATCGTGTTAAATGATGAAGATTCTCCATGGTTACGACACAATCATAAGCAAGGGACAAACACATAGAAAAAGTCTTACACCGCAAGATCCCACTCTGGGATGTGACCGGCTTCACCGTCATCACTTTCTATGTGAATGACATGCATGCATTTTCTAGCATGGTATCTTTGTAACAGTTTGTACACGAAGTGCATCCAGTTTGTACACGAAGTGTTTGTCGTAACCCTCTCAACTCTTTCGAAGTTGCTATGTGGATGAAATTATGATGTCATGCCAAGTTACAACCTTTTGAGAGTTCATTTGTACTGCTTTTCAAATTCAGGGTCATTTAGCTCAAAATAAATCATTAAATGCATGGAAAATATCAAATGAAGTCAGAAAGGGTTGAAAATTGATGATGTGCCTTTCAATGGTGCATATTGAACACACAAAAAGTAAGGAGTTAAAATAGGTTATTAAAAATGAAATCCCTTTGTAATAGAGGAATTTTTGTCCGAAACCCTCATACTTCAAAAGAGATTATCCAATTTGTACACCAAGTGCATGCAGTTTTTGCCGTAACCCTCTCAACTCTTTAGAAGTTGCTATGCAGGTGAAATTATGATGTCATGCCAAGTTACAACCTTTTCAGAGTTCATTTGTACTGCTTTTCAAATTCAGGGTCATTTAGCTCAAAATAAATCATTAAATGCATGGAAAATATCTAATGAAGTCAGAAAGGGTTGAAAACTGATGATGTGCCTTAGAAAGGTGCATATTGAACACACAAAAAGTATGGAGTTAAAGTAAGTTATTAAAAATGAAATCTCTTTGTAATAGATGAGTTTTCGTCCGAAACCCTCATACTTCGAAAGAGATTGTCCAATTAGTACACCAAGTGCATCCAGTTTTTGTCGTAACACTCTCAACTCTTTATAAGTTGCTATGTGGGTGAAATTATGATGTCATGCCAAGTTACAACCTTTTCAGAGTTCATTTGTACTGCCTTTCAAATTAAGGGTCATTTAGCTCAAAATAAATCATTAAATGCATGGAAACTATCAAATGAAGTCAAAAAGGGTTGAAAATTGATGATGTGCCTTTGAATGGTGCATATTGAACACACAAAAAGTATGGACTTAAAATAAGTTATTAAAAATGAAATATCTTTGTAATAGATGAGTTTTCGTCCGAAACCCTACTTCGAAAGAGATTGTCCACCAAGTGCCTCCAGTTTTTGCCGTAACCCTCTCAACTCTTTAGAAGCTGCCATGTGGGTTAAATTATGATGTCATGCCAAGTTACAACCTTTTCAGAGTTCATTTATACTGCTTTTTGAACTCAAGATATGACATTTCAAATGCCATTTAATCAAATTGTCTTATATAGAAGTTGAAGTTGTTCAAACATGCATGGCAATGCCATAAACAGATTCTTTATATGTTTTTGGTATTTTTTCATATACTATTTATTTCCATTGGAGCCATAGATTTTTTTCGATGATTTTTTAAAGTTTAGGGTTTTTTCTGAAAATAATAAAGAATAATGAATTAAAAAAACCTTTAGTACCGGCGCGAGCCATGCACCGGGAGAAGGTCATTCGCGCGCCTCGAGGTTGCCGGAAATTGCCGTCGCTGCCGCCGGCCGCCCCGACGTACGCCGCGTGCCGCCCCGAGCCCGCCGCTCCGAGCCCGCCACCCCGAGCCCACCGCCCCGACGCCGCGCGCCGCCCCGACGCCCCGACACCGCCCGCAGCCCCGCCGACCGCCCCCACCCCTGCCGCCGGCAGCCCCGCCCCTGCCGCCGGTAGCCCCCACCCCTATCGCCGCCGCCGTGAGTCTGCCCTCTTTTTTTGTTTAGTTTAGGTTTAATTTAGTTTAATTTAGTTTAATTATGTTTAGTTTAGGTTTAGTTTAGGTTTAGTTTAGGTTTAATTTAGTTTAGATTTTGTTTAATTTAGGTTTAGTTTAGGTTTAGTTTAGGTTTAATTTAGTTTAGATTTAGATTTTGTTTAGTTTAGGTTTAATTTAGTTTATATTTTGTTTAGTTTAGGTTTAGTTTAGGTTTAATTTAGTTTAGGTTTAGTTCTGTTTTAGGTTTAGTTTAGCCCCCCCCCCCCCCTTCGCTAGTTTAGACACCCCGACACCCCGACACGGCACCCCCGACACCCCGACCCTGACACGACACCCCGCGACACCCTAACCCCGACAAGACACCCCGACACGGCACCCCCGACCACGACATCACCCCGACCCCGACACGACACCCTCGACACCCCGACCCCGACACGACACCCTGACACGGCACCCCCAACCACGACACAGCACCCCTACCCCGACACGACACCCCCGACACCCCGACCCCGACCACGACACATCACCCCTTTTTAGTTAGTTAGTTAGTTAGGTTATCAGGTTAGTTTAGTTAGTTTAGTTAGGTTAGTTTAGTTTAGTTAGTTAGTTAGTTATTTAGGTTAGTTTAGTACCACGCACCGGTACTAAAGGTCCCCCGTATAAATAGTTAGTCAGGTTAGTTTAGTTAGTTTAGTTAGTTAGGTTAGTTTAGTTAGTTAGTTAGTTAGGTCCTTAGGTTATTAGGGTATGTGTTAATTTTGTTAGATGCTAAGTGTTATTTAATTTGTTAAGTGTTATTAAATTTGTTAGATGCTAAGTGTTAATTCTGCTAAGTTTTTTTTTCATAACTAAGTGTTTCTTCTTGACGTCGACGATGCCGATCCCGCATCCTCATCGTCGAGTCACCGGAGAAGGTCACTTGCTTGAGCCAAGGGGCCCTGTCAGGGATTGGGCTCCATCGGGCTGGTACTGGGAGGTGCTGCCATCCGGGCGGCGCAACTTGGTGAGGAGCCAGCCCGTCGTCGACCCGGAGGTTCCGTGGTGGCGGCCGCACAGGCCACAGAGTTTTCGGAGGCTAGAGTTCCGCGCGGAGGTGTTACAGAACCATGTCATCAAGGAGAACGAGCACGTTCGTTGCTACATGGCAGCTTTGGAGGACAGGTCCAACAATACCTGGCAGATTCTTCAGGGATCTCACTGCAGCTATGGTCCTATGATGGTTCCTTCTCTTTTGGTGTCCACTGCCCGCCCCGATATCCGTCGGGCGCTAGGGTTCTAGCTATATCGATATATTAGCTACTATATATGTATTATTATGATGTATTAGCTAGATCGATGGATTAGCCGATGTATTAACAATTATCCGACATTATGAGATGAGATCTTTTATAAGCATGCGAATTCGAATACTAATTTGTTTTATCTATATTATTATGGATTAGTTATTGAGCTATGGACAATACTGGTAGAGCTCATGAAGAGGATATCTTCGACATGATACACTCCTTCGAAAACCCAGTGGACCTTCTGGGTGAATCACATGATGATGATGGCTCACAATATCTGAACGATGACGTTGATGGATGTGAGGCCGAGGAAGAACAACTTATGTTCCAAAATCCAGAACAACTAACAATGTCCGGTGAGGTATATACACATATTAGCCTCTGGTGATAATTACATGTGTATTAATTGATTTGTGTGTGTATATATATATATATTAACAAATATTTTTCTTTTAATTATAAGCCCTCTGGATCGAGCCAATCTAGTAGAAAGGTATGACGTGGTGCCAAAATATTGGATGGCAATGTAAAGCTCAATCTTGATGCTTTCAAACATGATGGCGCACCGACTCACCCTAAAGCCAATGCCAAGACATTTGTGCTTCAATGCGGAGTGGTTGTTAGGGATGGAGTACCGATCACAATGAAAGAATGTATTCAACCAAACAACCGAAAACCAGGAGTGAATTATGTCGATACAAGAATTAAAGATACCCTTTGGCGAGATCTCATGGAGCATTTGATCCGACCAGATTCTCTCTCGGAGCGCCAAAGGGACAAAGCCAAGGAGTTTGCTCTCCATAAGATGGCCGGTGCGTCCCAGACTTGGAAGAAAAGATTATGGACCGAGTACAACGCTAGAGGCCAGAAGGCGCCTGAATTCATAGGAATATACGAGAAGCTAAGGAATCACTGGGACACATTTATTGAGTACAAGACATTGGAAGCTGCTATGGAGAAGTCGGCAAATAATAAGATAAATGCGGAGAAAAAAGTATCACCATAAACTAGGGACAGGTGGATACAAGTCAGCCATTATTAAGTGGGATGCATTAGAGAATAAGATGCATGCTGAAGAGATCACTCCAGTAACCATCCACTGGCCCCGGAGTTGCAGGAATTGGTTTTTTGCGCATGGGGGAAGTTGGACCTAGCAACAGGGAAGATTATTGCACTGGCTAGTCTGAAGCATGCATCAGATGAGTTGATTGAAGCAATAAAAATGCCCAAGAAGGATGGTTTCACCCCGATAGAGAGAACGACGAGCTTACACGCGCCCTTGGGAATCCCGAACACGGAGGACGAACACGAGGCGTGGGCGTTGTTTCGTGGTACGTGGGGTTTGCGGGATAGAAGGACAGCTATAAAAGCCGTTCTAGAAAAAACAAGGTGGAAGCATACCGACTTTCAAAGTTGGAATAGATGTATGAGCAACAGCAGCTGCAGAGACAGATACTGACCCAGCAAAGGGAAACTCTGCAGCAGGAGGCAGGGGAACCCGTCCCATCTACACTGCCGAAAAGCAACGTGGGTTCCATGGGGGCACCACTGGGTCACACCCCCATGGATGATATCACCAAGAAGACATCTTGTGAGCTAATCCAGAAAATGAAGAACATACTCGTGCGGGTCGCGACGTGCTATGCTTTACCAAATACACCTGATGTTCTCTGGCATTGCAATCCGGTTCCAGCTGGGTATGCTCGTGATGCAATAGAGCCAGGATATGATGAACTATTGCTTGACATCCCTGGAGGTAAGGGGGAGTCCACATTGGCAGAAGCCGGCCGTGGTCTCATTCTATGGAGTAAGGATTGCATCGTCTTTCCACACTCGGCGCTAAGGCCACCGGTTCCTCCGAGTATCGATGTCCAGTGCGAGGGATCCCAGCCAGAGGCATCGCAGCGCCAGCAGTCCTCCCCACCTCGCCACTCCTCCCACCTCGCCAGTAGTCCTCCCTACCTCCCCAGCAGTCCTCCCCACCTCGAGAGGCATCCCACCTCGCCAGCAGTCCTCCCAACCTCGGGACAGAGCACGGCGCGAGTCCATATCATCGATATCGATCTCCGCCGCATGAGCTGACTCCACCCCGGCAGTGGTCCCACCAGCAGGGATCCCAAAAGAGGAAGGCCAACAGCAGTCCTCTTCGGAATAAAGCAAAGGATAAACCCGAGCCTCCGACCAAAAGGTAGCTGCCTTACGACATGACACCAGAGGAAAACAAAATTGAAAGCGATCGCCAAGTGAAAGCCTTTTTTGCAAACAAGACCGTGCCGCCAAAGGAGGTAATACCCAAGGAGTCCAACAACACTTTATGGAACACTTTATTGATCGACCCCCGACATATGTCGAGCATATGCCGACAGACTATGAGCGACAGATTCAGCAGGCAAGTGAGCAGAGAAGTCGGCCCAGCCCAAGGAAGAAGTCAGGAAGTACGACATCAACGACATGTAGTACTACTAGCGGGAAAACAGTTCCCCAGCTCGGAGAACAATCCAAGCAATCGATCTCTCCGCACAAGGTGAGTACCAATCCAAGCAAGAAATTGATCCAACCAGTCAACGTGCAAGGCAAGCCAATCGACCTCGAAGAAGCAGAGGCTACAGGTCTCACTCTTGGCCAAATCCTTGGCATCGAGGAAATCCGCGGGAACGGTGCAACTGAGTACGCATTGCAATATGCCGTCGGAAAACCACTTCTCACACCCGAGTAGTACATGGAACTAGCAACTGCGATGCGATGGTTACATGATTGGTACTTGCATGAAGCAAAGCGAGGGACGACGGCGGTCATGGTCAAAGTAAGAAAAGAGCATTACGTCCATGCATGTAACATATGTCTTGAATTCTCAAAACTTTTCCAGTTATACCACATGGACTCTATCGACAAAACTCTCGTCAGTTGTTATTGTCTGTAGGTGATTTATATCTTTCATATTTTAAGTCTCTAGCTAAGATATCGTTCATTGGCTTATCCTCACTATATATGTTCTTTTTTACGCTATTGTGCAGATTGAAGATGTGGGAATTGCTACTTCTTGAGCTTGTGTTGGTTTTTCCCTTGAAGAGGAAAGGGTAATGCAGCAAAGTAGAGATAAGTATTTCCCTCAGTTTGAGAACCAAGGTATCAATCCAGTAGGAGTATCAAGATGAGGCAACAAGGAACTTGCAAAAACAAAAACAAACTTGCACCCAACGCGATAAAGAGGTTGTCAAATCCTTTACGATTACTTGCAAGGTTAGATCTGATAGTGATAATAAGTAGATGTAAATAAGTAAATAAAATTGCAGAAAGGTTTTTATGGTGTTTTAGTATTTAGATCTGAATATGTAATGTGTAAAATAGACCCGGGGACCATAGTGTTCACTAGAGGCTTCTCTCATGATAGCAAGTGTTACGGTTGGTGAACAAATTACTGTTGAGCAATTGATAGAATAGCGCAAAGTCATGACGATATCTAAGGCAATGATCATACGTATAGGCATCACGTCCGAGACAAGTAGACCGATACTTTCTGCATCTACTACTATTACTCCACACATCCACCGCTATCCAGCATGCATCTAGTGTATAAAGTTCATGATAATCGGAGTAATGCTTTAAGCAAGATGACATGATGTAGAGGGATAGATTCATGCAATATGATATAAACCCCATCTTTCTACCCTTGATGGCAACAACACGATGCTGCCTTGCTACCCCTTCTGTCACTAGGGGTGGACACCAAACGGCATAAACCCAAAACCAAGCACTTCTCCTATTGCAAGAACTATAGATCAAGTTGGCCAAACGAAACCTATAACTCGAAGAGAATTACAAGGATACAAAATCATAAATAAGAAATCAGAGGAGACTCAAATAATATTCATAGATAATCTGATCATAAATCCAAAATTCATCGGATCTCAACAAACACACCGCAGTAGAAGATTACATCAGATAGATCACCATGAAGATCATGGAGAACTTTGTATTGAAGATCAAAGAGAGAGAATAAGCCATCTAGCTACTAGCTATGGACCCGAAGGTCTGAGGTGAACTACTCACGCATCATCGGAGAGGCAATGGTGTTGATGAAGATGGCCACCGGCGATGAATTCCCCTCCGGCAGGACACCGGAATGGTCTCCCGATTGGTTTTTGGTGGCTCTGGAGGTTTGCGGTGGCGGAACTTGCGATCTAGGTTTATTTCTGAGGGTTTCCTTATTTATAAGACCGCCTGGCGTCGGGAACAAGTCGAGAGGCGCCACGAGGAGGCCACGAGCCCCCTAGCCGCGGCCAGGGGGGCCCGTGCCTCCCAGGCTTGTGGCTCCCTCGGGCCGCCTCTCCGGTATTTTTTCCTTCAGCTATTTTTGATATTTTCCATAAAAAATCACGGTGAAAGTTTTATTCCATTTGGACTCCGTTTGATATTCCTATCTGAAAAAGGTCAAAAACACGGAAAAAACAGGAACTGGCACTGGGCACTGGATTAATAAGTTAGTCGCAAAAATAATATAAAATAGCATATTCATGCATATAAAACATCCAAAGTTGGTAATATAATAGCATGTAACAATCAAAAATTATAGATATGTTGGAGACGTATCAAGAATCCCCAAGCTTAACTCCTGCTCGTCCTCGAGTAGGGAAGTTATAAAGAACGAATTTTTGATGTGGAATGCTACCTAACACATTTGTTTTATGTAATCTCTTTATTGTGGCATGAATGTTCAGATCCGTAAGATTCAAAACAATAGTCTAATATTGACATGAAAACACTAATACTTCAAGTATAATAGCAAAGTAATCATGAACTTTCGAAATAACAAGGCAAAAGGAAGTTATCCCTACAAAATCATATAGTCTTGCTATGCTCCATCATCCCCACACAACGAATTTAAATCATGCACAACCCCGGTATTGGCCAAGTAATAGTTTTTGCACTCTTATTTTTTCAAACTTTTTCAACTCTCACGCAATACATGAGCGTGAGCCATGGATATAGCACTATAGGTGGAATGTAGTGTGGTGGAGGTTGTGAGGCAAAAAGGAGGAGATGGTCACATCGACTCGGCGTATCAATAGGCTATGGAGATGCCCATCCATAGATATCAATGTGAATGAGTAGGGATTGCCATGTAATGGATGCACTAGAGCTATAAGTGTATGAAAGCTCACAAATGAAAACTAGTGGGTGTGCACCCAACTTGCTTGCTCACGAAGACCTAGTGCAATTTCAGGAAGCCCATCATTGGAATATACAAGCAAATGTATATAATGAAAATTTCCACAAGAGACTCTCTATCATGAAGATCATGGTGCTACTTTGAAGCATAAGTGTGGAAAAAGATAGTAGCATTGTCCCTTCTCTCTTTTTCTCTCATTTTTTCGGGCTCTTTGGCTTTTTATTATATTTTTTTATATGGTGGGCATCTTTGGCCTATTTTATTTCCTCACATGGGACAATGCTCTAATAATGATGATCATCACACTTTATTTACTTACAACTCGATACTTTGAACAATAATGACTCTATATAAATGAAAGTGATGGTACATTTCATGAGACGGAACGGTGAAAGTTGCATCACAATATATCTCGGAATGGCTATGAAAATGTCATGATAGGTAGGTATGGTGGCTGTTTTGAGGAAGGCATATGGTGGGTTTGTGCATCGGCGAAAGTTGCGCACCACTAGAGAGGGTGGCAATGGTGGAAGGTGAAAGTGCATCTATACCATGGACTCACATTAGTCATGAAGAACTCATGTACTTATTGCAAAAGTTTTATTAGTAATTGAAACAAAGTGCTAAACACATACTCCTAGGGGAAGGGTTGGTAGGAGTTAGCCATCGCGCGATCCTGACCTCTACACAAAGGATGACAATCAATAAATCAATTCTGCTCTGACTTCCTAACATAGCGGTTCACCATACATGCATGCTACAGGAATCACTTACTTCAACACAAGTATTTATAGATTCACAACACCCTACTAACATAACTCTAATATTACCATATCCATATCTCAAAACTAGTTGCGAGGAATCAAACTTATCTTACTAATAAATGCACTTGAATATGAATTTTTTTATTATATCCTCTTTGGATGCCTATCATATTTATGACTAATTTCATAATACACGCCAATTACCAAGATACTCAGAGAGATCACTCTCAAAATGATATAACTGAAGATTCGAGAGTTTGTATTTCTAAAAAATATGACACCGCCGTGCTCTACAAATATTTAAGTGAAGCACTAGAGACAAATTATCTAGCTCAAAAGATATAAGTGAAGCACATGTGAGCAAAATTACCAATCTCAAAATGTATAAGTGAAGCACATGGGAGCAAAATTACCAAGCTCAAAACATGTAAGGGAAGCACATGGGAGCAAAATTGCCTAACACAAAACATATAAGTGAAGCTCATTGAGTAGTATAACCAATTCACGACGAGTGCATGTCCCTCTCAAAAGGTGTGCAGCAAGGATGATTGTGATAAAACAAAAAGCAAAAACTCCTATAATACACGACGCTCCAAGCAAAACACATATCATGTGGTAAATAAAAATATATCTCCAAGTAACGTTACCGATGGATTGAAGACGAAAGAGGGGATGCCTTCCCGGGGCATCCCCAAGCTTAGGATTTTTGGTGTCCTTGAATTTGGCTTTGGATGCCTTGGGCATCCCCAATCTTAGGCTCTTGCCACTCTTTATTCCATTGTCCATAAGAACACCACCCAAAACTTGAAAACTTCACAACACAAAACTTAAACAGAAACTCGTGATAGCATTAGCATAAGAAATAAAACCACCAACTTTTTAGGTACTATAGTAAACTTTAATTTCCATTTATATTTATTTTATATTACTTTATTCTCAGTTCTCCATGTCTCGTACCCCCCGATACTACCCATAGTTTCATCAAAATAAGCAATCAACACAACAAAAACAGAATCTATCAAAAACAAAATAGTCTGTAGCAATCTGTATATTTCGTATACCTATGATAACCCAAAAATTCTGAAACAATTATGAAAACTAGGGAAATTTGCATATCAATCAGCAGAAAAACAAATCAGCTCAAAATCTATTTCTGGATAGGAGTTAAAAATAATTTTGTGAGCACAAAGTTTCTGTCTTTTTCCAGCATGATTAAACAACTATCACCAAAACTAATCATAAAGGTTCTACTTGGCACAAACACTATTTAAAACATAAAAAACACTATAATAAAAGAATAATTATGGTGTGGACTCAAAAAACAGAAGGTAAAATGTAAAAATAAACATATTCATTGGGTTGCCTCCCAACAAGCGCTACTGTTTAACGCCCTTAGCTAGGCATAAGGCAATAGAATCAAGTATTGTCATCTTTAGTGATCAAACCATAAGTAGCTCTCATAATGGATTCATATGGCAATTTTATTCTCTTTCTAGGAAAATGTTCCATGCCCTTCTTCAATGGAAATTGAACTTTAATATTCCATTCCTTCATATCAATAACCGCACCAATAGTCCTAAGGAAAGGTCTACCAAGAATAATGGGACATGTAGGATTGCAATCAATATCAAGCACAATGAAATCTATGGGCACATAGTTCCTATTTGCAATAATAAGAACATAATTAATCCTTCCCATAGGTTTCATAATAGTAGAATCTGCACGATGCAAATTAAGAGAGCACTCATCAATCTCATTGAAACCTAGAACATCACATAAAGATTTTGGAATTGTGGAAACACTAGCACCCAAATCACAACAAGAATGGCATTCATAATTTTTTATCTTGATTTTTATAGTAGGTTCCCACTCATCATGTAGTTTTCTAGGAATAGATATTTCCAACTCAAGTTTCTCTTCAAGAGATTTCATCATAGCATCAACGATATGTTTAGTAAAAGCCTTATTTTGGCTATAAGCATGTGGAGAGTTTAGCATGGATTGCATCAAGGAAATACATTCAATCAAAGAGCAACTATCATAATTAAATTCCTTGAGATCCAAAGTATTAGTTTCATCACTATTCAAAGTTTTGATATTTTCTACTCCACTTTTAGTATTTTTAGCATCCAGATAAATAGACTCCGAATCATTGGGGCGTTTCTCAACCAAAGTGGATTCACATCCAGGCCCATCATCATTAAGATTGACATTAGAAAACAAGGATTCAATAGGAGTCACATCAAGCACATTAAGATCTTCGTGATTCTCATCATGAGAACACGCCTTTTTGAGCCATTCATGTCTAGCACTAATTTGGGTGGTTCTTTCTTTACTCTCATTTATAGAACTACGCATAGCTTTCAAGGTTTCATCCATATTAATCTTGGGTGGAACACATCTCAATTTCAAAGCATCAATATCAAGAGACATTCTATCAACAGTCCTAGCCAAGTCATCAATTTTAAGCAGTTTTTCTTCTATGGAAGCGTTGAAAATCTTTTGCGAATTAATAAACTCCTCAATATTACTTTCAAGATAAGAGGTTATTATACTGTAATTTCCATGAGCATTGTTGTAGGAATTGCCAAAATTATTAGAGGGATTACTAGAAAAAGGCCTAGGATTAAAGTTACCTCTATAAGCATTGTTGTTACCAAAATTATCCCTACCAACAAAATTAACATCCAAATTTTCATCGCTATTCTCAATCAACGAATATAAAGGAATATCATTAGGATCTAGAGGAACACTCTTACTAGCAACCAACTTCATTAACTCATCCATCTTAGCACTCAAAGAGTTAACTTCTTCTATAGCATGCACTGTTTTACTAGTAGGTGACCTTTCAGTGTGACATTGATAATAATTTGTCATGATATTATCCAAGAGTTTTGTAGCTTATCCTAACGTGATTTCCATAAAAGTTCCACCCGAGGCGGAATCCAAAATATTTCTAGAAGCAAAATTCAAACCAGCATAGAAAATTTGTATAATCATCCAAAGACTTAGACCATGAGCAGGACAATTTCTAATCACCAATTTCATTCTCTCCCAATATTGTGCAACATGTCCATGATCTAGTTGATTAAAATTCAAAATATCATTATGGAGAGAGATAATCTTAGCATGTGGAAAATACTTGGAAATAAAGGCATCTTTACACTTCTTCCACGAATCAATACTATTTTTAGGTAAACATGAAAACCAAGTTTTTGCTCACTCTCGTAGTGAGAACAGAAATAGCTTCAATTTAATCATATCATTATCCACATCTATTTTCTTTTGCATATCACATAACTCAATAAAGGTATTAAGATGGGATGCGGCATCTTCACTTGGAAGGCCGGAAAATTGCTCTTTCATAACAAGATTCAACAAGGCAGCATTAATTTCATATGGTTTCGCACTAGTGGCAGGATCAATTGGAGTACTAATTAAATCATTGTTATTAGTATTAGAGAAATCACAGAATTTAGTATTTTTAGACATGGTGACTTAGCAAGCAAACAAGCACACAAGCAAACAGAAAGCAAGCGAAAAAAAGGGCAAATAAAGAAAGGCAAATATTTTTGTAATTTTTTTAGAAGTGGGGGACAGGAAAACGAGAGGCAACTAGCAAATAATGTAAATGCAAGATATGAGTTTGTGCTAGGTACTTGTAGATATGCTTCACTTGATTACTCCCGGGCAACGGCGCCAGAAATTCTTCCTGCTACTTCTTGAGCTTGCGTTGGTTTTTCCCTTGAAGAGGAAAGGGTGATGCAGCAATGTAGAGATAAGTATTTCCCTTAGTTTGAGAACCAAGGTATCAATCGAGTAGGAGTATAAAGATGAGGCAACAAGGAACCTGCACAAACACAAACAAACTTGCACCCAACGCGATAAAGAGGTTGTCAATCCCTTTACGATTACTTGCAAGGTGAGATCTGATAGTGATAATAAGTATATATAAATAAGTAAATAAAATTGCAGCAAGGTTTTTATGGTGTTTTATTGTTTAGATATGAATATGTAATGTGTAAAATAGACCCGGGGGCCATAGTGTTCACTAGACGCTTCTCTCATGATAGCAAGTATTACGGTGGGTGAACAAATTACTGTTGAGCAATTGATAGAATAGCGCAAAGTCATGACGATATCTAAGGCAATGATCATACATATAGGCATCACGTCCGAGACAAGTAGACCGACACTTTCTGCATCTACTCCTATTACTCTACACATCGACCGCTATCTAGCATGCATCTAGTGTATTAAGTTCATGATAAACGGAGTAACGCTTCAAGCAAGATGACATGATGTACAAGGATAGATTCATGCAATATGATATAAACCCCGTCTTTTTACACTTGATGGCAACAAGATGATGCATGCCTTACTACCCCTTCTGTCACTAGGTGAGGACAGCGCACGGTATGAACCCAAAACCAAGCACTTCACCTATTCCAAGAACTATAGATCAAGGTGGCCAAACGAAACCTATAACTCGAAGATAATTACAAGGATATGAAATCATGCATATAAGAAATCAGATGAGACTCAAATAATATTCATAGATAATCTGATCATAAATCCACAATTCATCGGATCTCAACAAACACACCGTAGAAGAAGATTACATCGGATAGATCACCATGAAGATCATGGAGAACTTTGTATTTAAGATCAAAGAGAGAGAAGAAGCCATCTAGCTACTAGCTATGGACCCAAAGGTTTGAGGTGAACTAATCATGCATCATCAGAGAGGCAATGGTGTTGATGAAGATGGCCACCGGCGATGAATTCCCCTTCGGCACGACGCCGAAACGGACTCTCGATTGGTTTTTGGTGGCTCTGGAGGTCTGCGGTGGCGGAACTAGCGATTTAGGTTTATTTCTGAGGGTTCCCGTATTTAGAATACCATATGGCATCGGGAACAAGTCGATAGGCGCCACGAGAAGGCCACGAGCCCCCTAGCCGTGGCCAGGGGGGTCCGCGCCTCCCAAACTAGTGGCTCCCTCGGGCCGCCTCTCCGGTATTTTTTCCTTCAGATATTTTTGATATTTTCCATAAAAAATCATGGCGAAAGTATCATTCCATTTGGACTCCGTTTGATATTCCTATCTGAAAAAGGTCAAAAACACGGAAAAAACAGGAACTCGCACTGGGCACTGGATTATTAATTTAGTCCCAAAAATAATATAAAATAGCATATTCATGCATATAAAACATCCAAAGTTGATAATATAATAGCATGGAACAATCAAAAATTATAGATATGTTGGAGACGTATCAGGAATTGAAACAAGAAGGAATTGATCACACTGGGTTCATCGACCCAAGTACCGTTAATGGTCATGTGGTAAAACATTATGCCAAGGACACAGAAGATCTCTTGGAAAATTTTCTAGAGGCACTAATGAATACCAAATTTACTCTAATATTTCCTTACAACATGGGGTGAGTGTTTACTCTCTTGTATACTACTCAATCTATTTTTCCATACTAGCTCGTTGTCAAGTGTAGTTGATGAATTATATGTGCATGCCTGCTTGATTATATAAACTTCTGTGCAGAGACCACTATATCCTCCTAAATATTATCCTCGCGGATGGACTTGTTCAAGTGTACGACTCACTAGATACACTAGAACAATCATACGTGGACTTGTATTTTATGATAGAACGGTAATTTCAATCTTTAAAGACCTCGCTTTCTTTCATTATTTCCTGATATCAAAAGTAATTATAATAACTCTTTCGTTCTTTTTCTTTGCCACGTAGTGTTTGGAAAAAGATGATAGAAAAAAACAATCACGGTCATCAATGGAAACCGAAGCTGAAGTGGAAACAGATGCTCGTAATTAAGTAGTACTACTAGGTCCGCACATCTCTTTAATTCTAGTTTCAATACCATTATCATGCTTGCTTCTTAATTATCTTAATGAATTCTATTCTTTTGCAAAGTGCTCAAAGCAGCCACAGGGGACAAATTTATGTGGATACTTCCTCTGCAAGAACATTTGCATCCAGACCGAAGGTCGTATACATCATAGAGGAGCACGTGAAAGACAACTCCAGGTTTTGGCAGATGATGTCGAAGCTCTCACCCGAGAAACGCTTTGTAGCAATTCAAGAGGAATTTGCGGCATTTCTTCTTCGACATGTCATTGATGTAAATGGATAGCACTATTCCTTACTGCCACCTCAATAATGCTAGCAAATCAGTAGTAGAAAACTGAGATTTCATCTGGAGCAATAGCTAGCTAGTCCCGAGCGGTATTTGGGCCTTAAGTTATAAGTCCCAGAATATATATGGATGTAAAATTCCATTTGTATATACTAGCAAAAATGCCCGTGCGTTGCAACGGGATAATAAAATTGTGGTGTTCAAATCAAGTTTTAAATATTCGCACTCTATGTATATACACGTATCTGAATATTTGTGCACCAACCGCACAAATGCGAACGTAAGACACGTGCATTCTAACATGCTCACAATGTATTGATGTTGGACTTGATCCTTGATGTGTGTATTTTTTAGTATATCTTTGATGCGTGTATGAGAAGGAAAAGAAAAGGTAAGTCTCTCGATAGATGGAAAACTGTAGGGCCCTACGACGAACGAATATTTCAGAGGAACGCTCATTTTTTTCACTTTTACAGATGGCGGGGTGTGTAATTTTTTTGACAAATGGCGGGGTGTGTAATTTACTTCAACTTCAGGGGTAGTTCGACGACAAGCAAAACATCTAAAGAGACAATTCGCAAAGTTTTTTTCACTTACCGGTGGCAGGGTCGGTAATTTACTTCAACTTTAAGGACAGTTTCAGTGACATGCAAAAAATGGAGAAACAATTAATGAAGAGTTTTTTCACTTATGGGTTGCGTGGTGGGTATTTGTTTTCATTTACGGGTGGCGAGGTCAGTAATTTACTTCAACTTTAAGGGCAGTTTTAGTGACATGCAAAAAAAATCAGAGAAACAATTAACGAAGAGTTTTTTCACTTATGGGTGGCGTGGTGGGTAATTTAGTTTAATTTTATGGGCTGATAGGTGGACGTACGAAATAAATAGGAGGACGAAGAAAAGTGGAGAAACGATCCTCCCTTTAATATTAGGTAAAGATATACTGTGTATGAGATATTGTATATTATATTACATATATATATATATATGCATCAACTTGTGTAATGTTTACAGTATGTATGTAGCGACTCGACTCAAAACGAGTCAAGCCTCTGTGTGTCCTGTGCCATCTCTGGATCAGTATGCTGGCACACACAGTACATCAATGTATATATCAAAGTGCAATCACATGTAATTAACGTAAAACTGATATATACCTTAAAAATTTCAGCGGAAGCGTTCAAAGGGAGTGGAGTCCCAATAACACCAACGGCAAGTTGAGTGCGGACCGTAACCCTGAATCGTACTCTTACTCGTCATGGAAGAGTATCTGCAACATAAGATGTTGCAGTCGTGTAGGTCAGTAGATTGAATGTACTTGCAAGATCACTATAGCAGAACAGAAGATAAAACTCTTCTATATGCAAAAGACTTTGTGGCTCTGTGTCTGAGTTTTTGCGTAAAAGTTGATTTTGTTTTCCTACAACAAAGGAATATCAGGAATTTCACTATAGAGTTTCCTATAATGACATGGTTCCACCAACCGATGTCTAAATACCCACAAGTATCATAAGTTGCCCACAATTAGTTATCACTCCGGTGTTGAGAGTTCAAAGATAGATCCAAGTCTAGAAGCTCAATTTGTCCGTAACCGGGGACACGGCTAATCAATTAGATTTAACTCTGCAGAGTGTTGTGTACTTTACCCACAAGATTCGTTCCCTCCTGGTAAGTCCTCGCACTGCATGGTGTTTGAGAACAGGATGAATGAAACATGGTGTTTCAGAGTGTTTCCCTGACTACTGTCAGTGCCCATCCAATCCTAACGTCGACTACATCTTGTAGCACTGCCCAGCCAGAGTCACAACAAAGATCAACCAAGCCAGAGCCCATAATGACTTGTGGCTATACAGGTAAGCTTCTGGGCATGAAGTATTCATCCGTCTCTTTGAGTCTGGGTGAAGCATTCTGCGTGAATACTGGCACTTCCCCAGCAACACCTAGGCTAACCACTGGCTTCCCCAGGGCGCCATTCCAACCATCCTTCACCCAGTAATGTGTATTGAAAACTTGTTTCTCGAGTCTCGAGTCTTGTGGTCTTGAAGATGCAGGACTTGAAGATGCCTTCCTGAAGTTGTCGTCTTGATGTAGAGTCCTCCTTCTCATACCACTCACAATCACACATACCAAACCCTGTCTACTTTAGCATAGCATTGAAATAACTAACGTTCCCGTGTGGCTTTAGTTACAAGTGGTGGGTTCCTACCTCATGCATTCTACTCAACTACAAGAATTTCAATAACACTACTGGAGGGATTTGTTGAATGATGTCACTACATGCAATAAAACATAGGTATGAAATGGATGGTCAAAGTGAACTTGCCTGTACTGTTGATGAACAAATAATATCGCTCTCAAAAGTAACTTGATAGACTATTCGTCACTCTCCGATAAAATCTATATAATCAAACATTGCATTCATATAAGCAATCATGCTAGCAATCAATTCTAACACACAAGAATAACACAAGAGTAAACACTAAGGGTTTTTTATGAAGGAAATACTTAAGATAGAACTCAAAATAACAAAACTACATCAACACAACTAAGGTGGTGATGAAGGCACTACTTAAGAAATACTCAAAATAAAAAAACTACATCAACACAACTGAGGTGGTGATGAAAGAAATATTTAAGACAAAACTCAAAATAACAAAACTACATCAACACAAGTAAGGTTGGTTTTCTCTACAGTTGATCCTATTTTCATAAGTAAGTAAACAAAAACAAAGTAAAATATACCCATAGTATTTTGGTAAATATTTTACTAGTAAAAAGAATTACTTTTGAAGAACAACTAATAATAAAGAAAACAATACTCTAACAACATAAGTTGTAGCCTAATAAACTAAACAACAAGAAAACAAATAAAACAATTAAAATATTAAAATAAAAAAACAAATTCAAATAAGAAATCAACTAGCAATACTAGAGCAACTCAACAAAGAAAAAAAACAAAACTAAGTAATGGGCTCTAAATTTTGATGGCTAAACTACTATAATATAAAACAAGACAAAACTATTTTTAGTAACAAAACAATCCTAAACAGA
The DNA here is from genome assembly GCA_022496015.1 of Hordeum marinum. Taxonomy (NCBI): domain Eukaryota; kingdom Viridiplantae; phylum Streptophyta; class Magnoliopsida; order Poales; family Poaceae; genus Hordeum; species Hordeum marinum. The sequence continues at coordinate 485,084,825 of CM039672.1, forward strand.
AAAGAATACTAAAAATTTTTATTTAGAAAAACATAATTAAATCCTTTAAAACATTTGTGCAAAAAATTACTACTAAAACTAAATTGTTTTATAAAACATTTCCTAATGAAAAAGAATATACTTTCCTATATCATTAGGATATAAAACAAAGCAAAACTATTTTTATTAACAGAAAATAAGTCACCTAATATTGGACAACAGAACTAAAGAAAACTAAAACAAAAGTTAAACTAATTCAGATTTCAAAATAAGCTAAAGAAAAATTAAACTAACAAAATCCTATTAGGTACTAAACAGATTCTGTTTTAGTTAAAAACCCTAATATAAATTATCCTATAAATTCTCAAACAGTGCTAGATGATAAACAGTGGCAAAAAGAATCACTCAAAAACAAAATTTTAAACTCAAGTTATTCAGAAACCAAAATTTGAATCAAATCTGTCTGAATTTAATTTTAAACTATTCAAATATGGTCAAACTTGATATCTACAGAAAGTAGAGCAAATTTTTGACACAATGCAAAAAGAATCAAATTAAAACACCTAAAAACATAGAAGATATAACAAAAATAAAAACAGATCTTATTCTGTTTTCTAAAAGAAAAAAAGAAAAAGAAAAAACTAAACTAACGGACAGGGGTGATGTGGCAGGTTCTGATTGGCTGAGAGAGCGTGCGCGTGGGTGCTAACGAGCGGAAGGCCGATAACTAAAAAAATGGTTTGGCCTACTTAAAAATGAATAAAACCGACCGGTTTATTGGGACTAAACCGGATCTAACGAACCGGTACGCTGGGGATCTAATCCTGGCCCTAGATCTACGATCGAACGGCTAAAAGAGAGGGAGGGGGCTCACAGAGGAGGGGTCGAGCTCCGGCGAGGCCGAGGCGACGAGATCGACGGGGATGGCATTGCGGTGGTTGGGGACGGCGTCCGAGTGGTCTAGTTGATGGCGGTGGACCTCCGGCATCTGTTGGTGGTGACGGCGAGGTGAGGGAGCGTCGAGGGCGAGCTCCAGGAGCTCGGGGAGCATCGGGAGGTGGCCGAACTCCGGCGAGGTGGCGGTGGGGCGTTCTGGCGAGGGAGACTCGGGGGTTTGGGGTGAAATGGAGCGCGGAGGGAGGCCGGGGTATTTATAGGGCCGCGGGTGCTTGGGGGAATGGAAGGGGAGGCGGATCCGGCGTGGTGATCTCGCCGGCGATGTCACAGGCGCGATGGAGGGGACGACCGCGGGGATGGCTCGGTCGGTCAGGGTCCCACGCACCAGAGAGAGAGGGCGGTGTTAGTGGCGTCGGTGACCGTTGCAGAGGAGTTTCGGGAGAGATTAGGGGAGGTGGGCCGGTGGGCTTTAACACGCCTTTAATAGTTTCCTTTTATTAATTGACAGAGCATTAAAATATCATTAAGGCATTCAAAACCTGTCCAAAAATTAAAGTTTTATATACCAAAATGATCAGGGAAATAAATGCCATTTAATGAACATGTTTCCATGACCAAATTAAATATATTTTAAAAAAATATTTTCAGAAAATGCCTAAATGGCTTTATTTATTTTTGCGAATATTTTTCAAATAACCCCTTGGGTTTTATCATTCAAATACTTCACAAAATTACCCCTGGTTTGGATTGTCCTGTTACTCCTCTCAAAAACTTGTCAAGGGGTTTGAATGCTTACAAATTCAAATAGGGAATTCAAATATGAAAGTGAAACTCCATATGAGAAATTTTCAAATAGTTTTCAAATTCCCTTTCCAAATCTTTTCATGTTGAAGAAGTCATGTCATCTTCTCTCACTGATTTCAAAAGTAAGAATTTGAATTCAAAAGAAAATGGGGAAGTCATTTTATTCCCTCTCATTCAAAAGTTTTCCAAAAGCTTCAAATTTCACTCAATTTCAATCACTCAAGCAAACAAACAATCATTCTAGTTTTTTTATAGCATTCCAAAGTTTGGGATGTTACAATGTAGCATCATAAAATAAATTTGAAATGAATGGAAAACTAAAACCTAATTAAAAGCTAAAACAAAAAAAACAGAACACTTAGTACCGGTTGGAATCACCAACCGGTACTAAAGGTCCTCCACCACCAGCCCATGCAGGCAGCCACGTGGTGTGCGTTTAGTACCGGTTGGTATCACCAACCAGTACTACAGGTCCTCCACCACCAGCCCATGCAGGCAGCCATGTGGTGGGCCTTTAGTACCGGTCCATTGGCCAACCGGTACTAAAGGTCTGGACCTTTAGTCCCGACCCTTTAGTACCGGTCTGTTGGCCAACCAGTACTAAAGGTCTGGAACTTTAGTCCCGACCCTTTAGTGATCGTGGAACCGGTACAAAAGGTCCATCCCAACCGGGACTACAGATAGACATTCTACTAGTGCTGCCGAATCACTGCCGAACCACGCGCCGCCGCCACTAGGTGAGGACGCTGCCGCCACGCAAGGGGAACGCCCTGCCACCGCTGTCGCCGCTCGGGCTTTGCCCGGCGGGACCATTGTCGGCGGCGGGAGAGAGGGAGCGAGGGGTGGGGATGCCGGAGATGGTTGGCACCCGAGTCGCCTGGGGTTGGCGACGCGGGGAAGGGGGAGATCAATGTAAATAGAGACCAAATATCTAAGCCAAAATTATGCTAGAGTTAAACAAATTATTAGGACGGTGACTAGGATATGTACCTAGGGTAGGATCCTAGGCAAGGCCTACATACCATACCTAAGGACTATACATGGGAGGACTTCAAGATCAAGCATGAACTTCCGAGTGGATCCCTGGAGACATCCAAGACCACTCGACAGGGTACCACTCGGAGCTCCTCCCCTCACTCGGCAGTTGCGTGCCACTCGGCAGACCTCGCTCCACTCGACGCTAGAAGACCAGAAGCCACCATCAAGAGCCCAATGGGCAGACGCTGGTTTAATGGTCATTAGTATCCTTTATTGTGTACGTTTCCAGTAACGACGAACTTTAAACCCCATGACCAGACCCTTTGATGAGGGATAATTATGAGGGGCAGCGAACTCTATATAAGCCGCCCCTCCCCTCCTCTCGCTGTTCGCAGTCGCAAGCGGTCCGGCTGCTCACGACTTCAGCGATGGGTTGAACACGCGGCAGCGTGTCAAACTTCTCCGCAGATTGCAGCGCTCGAGCCCGCCGAGTCCCTTCACAGCGTGTTCGGGTCGGATTCCGATCTGTCCAGTGTGCCCTTCGAGTGCCGAAGCTGCGATCCCGTAGCGGAGATCTTGATGGCGGGTTCTCATCAAAGTTCACCGCCTGGTTTTGGCCGTGACAAGCGCGGGGCTGGTGGACCGTCGAATGGGCAGCCGCGTCGCGATGAGAACGTTCTTCACACCCCCATTGTCGGCGTGACCGTAGAGGCCCAAGCTTTGGAGGCTGCGTGCATTCGTCTAGAAGAACTCTAGGCAGAGATCGACAAGCGTGCTCACCGGCGCCCGCCACGTCCCAATCGGCACCAGCGAAAGTTGTTTCCGACTGGAAATAAAGATGACGTTGAGGTATACCGAACTCCTGTGCTAAACATTGTTGCAGCCGCTAGGATAGCGGACTCCATTCAGCCGTGCCGGTCAGAGGCCGGAAGAGGATTGTTGCAGATCAGAGCGCTGTTGGATGCAGCACAGCGTCAGAACTTAGCAGTTTCTCAGTCTTGTCACTGGATTCATAGCAATTCGCCAAGGGCGGAGACCGTTCAGTCGGCACACAGCCCTAGATCGCCCCTGCGTCGTCGAGGTGGCAGATTCCATGAAGGGCAAGATAGAGATCAGTTTCACCGTGATGACCACCGTCGAGTGCCCACTCCTCCGCGGAGTGGTCCATATGTGCCCTAGCGCCAGGACGACAGGCGCTCCTTAGGTGATGAACGGGAGGCGGACTTTGACGCCCGCGCCTACCTTTTTCAAAAGCGGATCGACAAGAGTAGAGCCTATAAAGAAGGACACGACAGGGATGTTTCGAATGGAAGCTCAGCTGTAGTGTCAGGTCCCGAGTGTTTCAGCAGAGCTATACATTCTGCACAGATCCCTCCCAATTTCAGAATGGCGGCGGGAATCAGAAAGTTTTCTGGTGAAACAAAACCAGAGACTTGGTTAGATGACTACCGAGTGGCTGTGCAGATTGGTGGCGGAAATGATAATGTCGCAATGAAGCACCTGCCCCTCATGTTGGATGGTTCCGCTCGAGCTTGGTTGAACCGTTTGGCTCCATCAAGCATACATTGTTGGGAGGATCTTGCTCGAGTGTTTGTCCGGACCTTTGAAGGTACTTGCAAGTGCCTGGTTGGTCTGGTCGACTTGCAGCATTGCGTCCAGAAGCCGAATGAAACCCTGAGGGATTATATTCAGCGGTGGTTCACTCTGCAGCACATTGTGGAGAATGTGTTGGAACACCAGGCCGTTTGCGCTTTCATGGCCGGAGTGAGATACAAGGAACTGTACCTGAAGTTTGGACGGACGGGTGATATCTCACTCAGCAAAATGATGCAAATTGCCACTCGCTATGCCAATGGCGAGGAAGAAGACCGCCTCCGTAGCAGCAAAGGAAAAGCGGTTGCCAATGAAGGCAAAGGCGGCGGCGGCAGCAATCGGAATCAAAAGCGGAAGGCTAAAGACCCAATTCCGACAGAGGCTGCAGCACTGGCGACTGAGCCGAAGAATAGGGGCAAAGGCAAGGATCAGTATGTCCCCAAGAAAGGGAAGGGTCAGTCAGGAACTGACATCATGGATCAGCCGTGTGTAATTCACATGAGGAAAGACGCTGAAGGCAACCTGATTTTTCCCAAGCACATCACTCGACAGTGTCGGACCCTTATCCAGCAATTCAAGGGGGACCAGTCGAGTGAAAAATCTCCTGAGAAGGGGGATGAAGATGAGGAAAAATAAACATTTCCGGATGTCACTGCAACGCTGGTGATCTTTGCTGATGTTGAGAGTAAGAGTCGTCTGAAAGTCATCAATAGAGAAATCAACATGGCTATACCAGACACCCCTACCTACCTCAAATGGTCCCGATATGCGATCACATTCAACCAGACAGACCATCCTGCTCGTGTTGCCACTCCCGGTCATCAAGCTCTGGTGGTGGGTCCGGTGGTGCAGGGGACTTGACTCAGAAAGGTCCTCATGGACGACGGCAGTGGACTGAACATTCTGTATGCGGATACTCTGAAAGGGATGGGCATTCCATCTGAGCGAGAGCAGCATGCAGTTTCATGGGGTCATACTGGGGAAGAAGGCCATGTCACTCGGCCAGATAGCCTTGGATGTGACATTCGGAGCTGACAAAAATTTCCAAAAAGAAAAGTTGACGTTTGAAGTCATGGATTTCAAGAGTGCCTACCACGCCATCTTGGGTCGACCCGCTTATGCACGTTTCATGGCCCGACCATGTTACGTGTATCTTAAGTTGAAAATGCCAAGACCTAAGGGCATGATCACGGTCACTGGCAATCGATAGGGGGCCGAAGAATGCCTCTAGCAAGGTTCCAAGATCGCCGATCAAGGATGGCCATGGTCGAGCTGGAGGAGTAGAAGAAAACCGCAGACCCCTGCTGATTTGCTCTGTGCAAAGGAGCCGGCTTCCGAGTCGGCGTTTTAGTCGGCAGGGGAAGTGAAGAAGGTGCACGTCCACCCGACGGATCCAGATGCCGCCCCGACGAATATCTCATTGCTACTTCTCCACAACGTCACCAGAAGTTGGCTAGTTGATGTGAGATTTCTTGACTTGCATTGGTTTTTCCGTTAGAGAGGAAAGGGTGATGCAGCAAGGTAGCGGTAAGTATTTCCCTCAGTTTGAGAACCAAGGTATCAATCTAGTAGGAGTATCAAGATGGAGCAACAAGGAACCTGCACAAACACCAACAGACTTGCACCCAACGCGATAAAGAGGTTGTCAATCTCTTCACGATTGTCTGCAAAGTGAGATCTGATAGTGATAGTAGATGAATATAAATTAGTAAATAAAATTGCAGCAACATGTTTTTAGTGTTTTTGGTGTTTAGATCTGAATATATAATGTGTAAAATAGACCCGGGGGCCATAGTGGTCTCTAGAGGCTTCTCTCATGAAAGCAAGTATTACGGTGGGTGAACAAACTACTGTTGAGCAATTGATAGAATAGCGCAAAGTCATGACGATATCTAAGGCAATGATCATACATATGGGCATCACGTTCGAGACAAGTAGGTCGATACTTTCTGCATCTACTACTATTACTCCACACATCGACCGCTATCTAGCATGCATCTAGTGTATTAAGTTCATGATAAACGGAGTAACGCTTTAAGCAAGATGACATGATGTAGAGGGATAGATTCATGCATATGATATAAACCCCATCTTTTTACCCTTGATGGCAACAACACAATGCGTGCCTTGCTACCCCTTCTGTCACTAGGTGAGGACAGCACACGGTATGAACCCAAAACCAAGCACTTCTCCTATTAAAACAACTATAGATCAAGTTGGCCAAACAAAACCCATAACTCGAAGAGAATTACAAGGATATGAAATCATGCATATAAGAATTCAAAATAGACTCAAATAATATTCATAGATAATTTGATCATAAATTAACAATTCATCGGATCTCAACAAACACATCGCACAAGAAGATTACATCGGATAGATCACCATGAAGATCATGGACAACTTTGTATTGAAGATCAAAGAGAGAGAGAGAGGAAGCCATCTAGCTACTAGCTATGGACCCGTAGGTCTCAGGTGAACTACTCATGCATCATCGGAGAGGCAATGGCGTTGATGAAGATGGCCACCGACGATGAATTTCCCTCCGACAGGATGTCGGAACGGTCTCCCGATTGGCTTTTGGTGGCTCTGGAGGTCTGCGGCGGCGGAACTGGCGATCTAGGTTTATTTCTGAGGGTTTCCATATTTATAAGGCCGTCTGGAGTCAGGAACAAGTCGAGTGGTGGCACGAGGAGTTCACGAGCCCCCTAGCCGCGGCCAGGGGGGCCCACGCCTCCCAGGCTCGTGACTCCCTCGAGCCGCCTCTCCGGTATATTTTTCTTCCAGTATTTTTCATATTTTCCATAAAAAATCACGGCGAAAGTTTTATTCCATTAGGACTCCGTTTGATATTCCTATCTGAAAAAGGTCAAAAACGCGGAAAAAATAGGAACTGGCACTGGCACTGGATTAATAAGTTAGTCCCAAAAATAACATAAAATAGCATATTCATGCATAGAAAACATCCAAAGTTGATAATATAATAGCATGGAACGATCAAAAATTATAGATATGTTGGAGACGTATCAAGCATCCCCAAGCTTAACTCCTGCTCGTCCTCGAGTAGGGAAGTGATAAAAAACGAATTTTTGATATGGAATGCTACCTAACATATTTGTTTATGTAATTTCTTTATTGTGGCATGAATGATCAGATCCGTAAGATTCAAAATAATAGTTTAATATTGACATGAAAACAATAATACTTCAAGCATAATAGCAAAGTAATCATGAACTTTTGAAATAACAAAGCTAAAGGAAGTTATCCCTAAAAAATCATATAGTCGGGCTATGCTCCATCATCCCCACACAATAAATTTAAATCATGAACAACCCCGGTATTGGCCAAGTAATTGTTTTTGCACTCTTATTTTTTCAAACTTTTTCAACTCTCACGCAATACATGAGCGTGAGCCATGGATATAGCACTATAAGTGGAATAGAGTGTGCTGGAGGTTGTGAGGCAAAAAGGAGGAGATGGTCACATTGACTCGGCATATCAATAGGTTATGGAGATGCCCATCAATATATATCAAAGTGAATGAGTAGGGATTGCCGTGAAATGGATGCACTATCGCTATAAGTGTATGAAAGCTCACAAATGAAAACTAGTGGGTGTGCACCCAACTTGCTTGCTCGCAAAGACCTAGGGCAATTTGAGGAAGCCCATCATTGGAATATACAAGCCAAGTTATATAATGAAAAATTCCACTAGCATATGAAAGTGACAAAACAAGAGACTCTCTATCATGAAGATCATGGTGCTACTTTGAAACACAAGTGTGGAAAAAGATAGTAGCATTGTCCCTTCTCTCTTTTTCTCTCATTTTTTTGTTTGGGCTATTTGGCCTCTTTTATTTGGCGGGCATATTTGGCCTCTTTTATTTCCTCACATGGGACAATGCTCTAATAATGATGATCATCACACTTTTATTTACTTACAAATCGATACTTAGAACAATGTATTACTCTATATGAATGCCTCCGGAGGTGTACTGGGATGTGCTATGATCTAGCGTAGCAATGACATCAAAAAAAAGGAAAAGCCATGCAAACATCATGCTAGCTATCTTACGATCATGCAAAGCAATATGAAAATGATGGTGCGTGTCATAATAAACGGAATGGTGAAAGTTGCATGGCAATATATCTCGGAATGGCTTTGAAAATGCCATAATAGGTAGGTATGGTGGCTGTTTTGAGGAAGGCAAGTGTGGGTTTCTGCACCGGCAAAATTTGCACGGCACTAGAGAGGGTAGCAATGGTAGAAGGTGAAAGTGCATCTATACCATGGAATCACATTAGTCATGAAGAACTCATATACTTATTGCAAAAGTTTTATTAGTAATCAAAACAAAGTGCTAAACGCATACTCCTACGGGAAGGGTTGGTAGGAGTTAACCATGGCGCGATCCCGACCTCTACACAAAGGATGACAATCAATAAATCAATTATGCTCCGACTTCCTAACATAGCGGTTCACCATACGTGCATGCTATGAGAATCACTAACTTCAACACAAGTATTTCTAGATTCACAACACCCTACTAACATAACTCTAATATTACCATATCCATATCTCAAAACTAGATGCAAGGAATCAAACTTATCTTACTAATAAATGCACTTGAATATGAAAGTTTTTATTATATCCTCTTTGGGTGCCTATCATATTTAGGACTAATTTCATAACACATGCCAATTACCAAGTTACTTAGATAGATCACTCTCAAAATGATATAAGTGAAGATTCGAGAGCTTGTATTTCTACAAAATATGACACCGCCGTGCTCTACAAAGATTTAAGTGAATCACTAGAGCAAAATTATTTAGCTCAAAAGATATAAGTGAAGCATATGTGAGCAAATTTACCACGCTCAAAAGATATAAGTGAAGCTCATGTGAGCTAAATTGCCAAGCTCAAAAGATATAAGTGAAGATCAATGAGTATTCTAAAAAATTCACGATGAGTGCATGTATCTCTCAAAAGGTGTGCAGCAAGGATGATTGTGACAAAAAAAAAACAAAGACTCTTATAATACACGACGCTCCAAGAAAAACACATATCATGTGGTGAATAAAAATATAGCTCCAAGTAACATTACCGATGGATTGAAGACGAAAGAGGGGATGCTTTCCTGGGGCATCCCCAAGCTTAGGCTTTTTGGTGTCCTTGAATTTGTCTTGGGATGCCTTGGGAATCCCCAAGCTTATGCTATTGCCACTCTTTATTCCATTGTCCATAAGAACATCACCCAAAACTTGAAAACTTCATAACACAAAACTTAAACAGAAACTCATGATAGCATTAGCATAAGAAAACAAACCACCAACTTTTTAGGTACTGTATTAAACTTTAATTTCCATTTGTATTGATGTTATATTACTGTATTATCACTTCTCCATGGCTCTTACCCCCCCGATACTACCCATAGTTTCATCAAAATAAGCAATCAACACAACAAAAACAGAATCTGTCAAAAACAGAACAGTCTGTAGCAATCTGTATATTTCGTATACCTCTGTTAACTCAAAAATTCTGAAATAATTATGAAAATTAGAGAAATTTTCATATAAATCAGCATCAAAAAGAATCAACTCAAAATATCTTTATGGACAGAAATGGAAAATAATTTCGTGAGCACAAAGTTTCTGTCTATTTCCAGCATGATTAAACAACTATCACCAAAACTAATCATAAAGGTTCTACTTGGCACCAACACTAATTAAAACATAAAAAACACAATCATCACAGAATCATGATGGTGTTAACTCAACAAAACAGAAAGTAAAAGAGCGAAAATAAACCTATTCATTGGGTTGCCTCCCAACAAGCGCTATTGTTTAACGCCCTTAGCTAGACATAAGGCAATAGAATCAAGTATTATCATCTTTAGTGTTGATAGGTGCTCTTAAGATATCAAGATAAGTGGGATGAACACTCAACATTTTAAGATCTTCATGTTTCTTACTAGGCGGTTCACCATTATTTTTAGGAGCATAAACAAGCTTAGTGGCCTTATTGTGGGCAAAATTTGGATTATTCTGAACGGCAGCAAAAGCGGAACCCAAGTTGGTTATAACATCCTCTAGTTTGCCAATTCTAGCGGACTCGTGATCTAGCTTTTCGTTAACTATGGGTTCCTTATCCTTTAAATTTTTTAAAGTCATTCCCACCTTGGATCCATATTGAGTGATTTGATTGTGGATCTTTTTATCCAAATTTTCAATGAGTTCTATCGTAGCAACTTTATTTTCAATAATATCAAGCCTACGCATCACATGTTCCAAAGTTAAAGTAGTTGCATTAACCATGAGTGGGGGTGAGCCTACCAAATTTAATAAAGCACCATAAGAATCAACGGTATGGATACCCAAGAAATTTCCTCCTATGATGTATTCAAGAACATACCTATCGAAGGGGAGACACCCACATAAAAATTGCGAAGTAGAACAGTAGTAGATTGCTTACGAGTAGATCTATTCTGAGAATTGCAAATTCTATACCAAGCATCTTTTAAGTTTTCTCCCTCATTTTGTTTAAAGTTAAGAACCTCGCTCTCGGGAGTAACGATCATAGCGATAGGACAAGGCATAAGGATAAGTAGGCTAACACAAGCAAACAGAAAGCAAGCGAAAGAAAGGGGCAAATAAAGAAAAGCAAATAGTTTGTAATTTTTTTTATTTTTTAGAAGTGGGGGAGAGGAAAACGAGAGGCAAATGGCAAATAATGTAAATGCAAGAGATAGGTTTGTGATAGTTACTTGTAGATATGCTTCTCTTGAATACTTCCCGGCAACGGTGCCAGAAATTCTTCCTGCTACTTCTCCAGAACGTCACCAGAAGTTGGCTAGTTGATGTGAGATTTCTTGACTTGTGTTGGTTTTTCCCTTGAAGAGGAAAGGGTGATGCAGCAAGGTAGTGGTAAGTATTTCCCTCAGTTTGAGAACCAAGGTATCAATCCAGTAGGAGTATCAAGATGGAGCAACACGGAACCTGCACAAACACCAACAAACTTGCACCCAACGCGATAAAGAGGTTGTCAATCTCTTCATGATTGTTTGCAAAGTGAGATCTGATAGTGATAGTTGATGAATATAAATTATTAAATAAAATTGGAGCAACGTGTTTTTAGTGTTTTTTTGTGTTTAGATCTGAATATATAATGTGTAAAATAGACCCGGGGGCCATAGTGTTCACTAGAGGCTTAGCTCATGAAAGCAAGTATTACGATGGGTCAACAAATTACTGTTGAGCAATTGATAGAATACCGCATAGTCATGAAGATATCTAAGGCAATGATCATACATATAGGCATCACGTCCGAGACAGGTAGACCGATACTTTCTGCATCTACTACTATTACTCCACACATCGACCGCTATCCAGCATGCATGTAGTGTATTAAGTTCATAATAAACGGAGTAACGCTTTAAGCAAGATGACATGATGTAGAGGGCTAGATTCATGCATATGATATAAACCCCATCTTTTGAACCTTGATGGCAACAACACGATGCGTGCCTCGCTACCCCTTCTGTCACTAGGTGAGGACACCGCACGGTATAAAATCAAGCACTTCTCCTATTGCAAGAACTATAGATCAAGTTGGCCAAACAAAAACCATAACTCGAAGAGAATTACAAGGATATGAAATCATGCATATAAGAAGTCAGAATAGACACAAATAGTATTCGTAGATAATGTGATCATAAATCCACAATTCATCGGATCTAAACAAACTCACCGCACAAGAAGATTACATCGGATAGATCACCATGAAGATCATGGAGAACTTTGTATTGAATATCAAAGAGAGAGAGTAAGCCATCTAGCTACTAGCTATGGATCCATAGGTCTGAGGTGAACTACTCACGCATCATCGGAGAGGCAATGGTGTTGATGAAGATGGCCACCGGCGATGAATTCCCCTCGGACAGGATGCCGGTACGATCTCCCTATTGGTTTTTGGTGGCTCTGGAGGTCTGCGGCAGCGGAACTTGCGATCTAGGTTTATTTCTGAGGGTTTCCGTATTTATAAGGCCGTCTGGAGTCGGGAACAAGCCGAGAGGTGGCACGAGGAGGTCACGAGCCCCCTAGCCGCGGCCAGGGGGGCCCACGCCTCCCAGGCTCGTGACTCCCTCAGGCCGCCTCTCCGGTATCTTTTTCTTCCGGTATTTTTCATATTTTCCATAAAAATGACGGCAAAAGTTTTATTCCATTTGGACTCCGTTTGATATTCCTATCCGAGAAAGGTCAAAAACACGGAAAAAACAGGAACTGGCACTGGGCACTGGATTAATAAGTTAGTCCCAAAAATAATATAAAATAGCATATTCATGCATAGAAAACATCCAAAGTTGATAATATAATAGCATGGAACGATCAAAAATTATAGATATGTTGGAGACATATCACTCATCAACATTCGACAGTAAATAGGAAGCCGAGCTCATCCAGTTCCTCCATGCGAACTGGGATATCTTTGCATGGAAGCCTGCTGACATGCCAGGGATTCCCAGGGAGCTGGCTGAGCACATTCTGCGAGTGGATCCGAAAGCCAAGCCCGTCAGGGAGCATTTGCATCGATCCGCGGCGGAGAAGCGCAAGGCAATCGGAGAAGAAGTGACCCGCCTCTTGCAAGCCAAGTTCATTCGGGAGATTTACCACTCCGAGTGGCACTCGAATGTTGTGATGGTGCCAAATAAAGATAAGTCATTGCGCATGTGCATTGACTTCAAACATCTCAATAAGGTGTGCCCAAAATACCATTTTCCGCTCCCCCGCACAGATCAAATTATTGACTCGACAGCGGGATGCGAGCGTTTGTCGTTTTTTGATGCTTATTTTGGGTACCATCAGATCTGTTTGTATGGCCCGGACGAATTAAAGACAGCCTTCATCACCCCATTCGGGTGTTTTTGCTACATCACCATGCCTTTTGGTCTTAAGAATGCCGACGCTACTTTTATGTGCATGATTTAGAAGTGTTTCTCGATCAGATCCCTCGGAATGTCGAGGCGTACATGGATGATATAGTGGTCAAGTCCCGCAAAGGTTCCGACCTGCTGGCTGACTTGGCCGAGACATTCGCCAATCTAAGGCGATTCGACATAAAGCTGAATCCGGCCAAATGTACCTTCGGTCTCCCTGGCGGCAAGTTGCTCGGTTTTCTCGTTTCCGAGCGAGGAACTGATGTCAATCCTGAGAAGATCAGCGCCATTACCCGTATGAAGACCCCCCGTGCGAGTGCATGACGTTCAGAAGCTCACAGGTTGATTGCCAGCATTGAGTCGATTCATTTCTCATCTTGGTGAGAAGGCTCTGCCCTTATATCAGTTGATGAAGAAGTCCAACACATTCGTCTAGACTCTTGAAGCCGAAGCAGCGTTTGATGAGCTCAAAGCCCTCCTCTCCACCCAACCGGTGCTTTCTACTCCTGCCAACAAAGAGCCCTTGCTCCTGTACATCGCGTCCACAAATCAGGTCGTCAGTACAGTGTTGACTGTCGAGCAAGAAGAGGAGGGTAAGGCCTATAAAGTCCAGCGGCCAGTCTATTATGTCTCGGAAGTATTGTCCGCCTCAAAGCAAAGATATCCACACTATCATAAGCTGGTGTACGGTATTTACCTATCAGCAAAGAAGGTGGCGCATTATTTCCAAGACCACTCGATTTCAGTCGTCAGTGATGCTCCTTTGTCTGAGATTTTCAATAATCGCGATGCATCATGTCGAGTGACTAAATGGGCAATTGAGCTTGGACATTTTGACATCAGATTTAAGGCCAAGAAAGCAATCAAGTCCCAAGCATTGGCAGATTTCATGGCCGAGTGGATTGAGCAGCAACAGCCTATCCAAGTTCACTCGACGCATTGGACAATGTTCTTTGATGGCTCCAAGATGTTGAATGGATCCGGTGCTGGTGTGGCCTTGATATCTCCCAGGGGCGACAAGCTCAGTTACGTCCTGCAGATTCACTTTGATATCTCCAATAATGAGGCAGAGTATGAAGCACTTTTATATGGGTTGCGTATGGCTATCTCACTCGGCGTTAAGCGCCTGATGGTTTATGGTGACTCGGATTTGGTGGTGAATCAAGTGATGAAAGAGTGGGATCTTAGAAACCCCTCAATGACTGGATACTGCAATGCAGTCCGAAAGCTGGAAAAGAAGTTTGAAGGCCTGGAACTTCATCATGTTCCCCGATTAAAAAAATCAAGCGGCCGATGAGCTGTCCAAGATTGGTTCCAATCGACGGCCTGTCTCTAGTGGGGTGTTCCTGGACCATTTGCACACCCCTTCGTTTCAAGAAGATCCCTTCACCGAAGAGCCCCCACAAGCTTTGAGTTCCACAGACTCGACTGAAGTCGACGTTCCTGATGTGATTGACCTGGTCATGGAGATTCTGGTTATCATTCCCGACTGGACTGTGCCATACATTGCCTATATCCTCAGACAAGAGCTCCCCGAAGATGAAGCAAAGGCTCGGCAGATTGTGTGCAAGTCCAAGGCTTTCACTGTGATGGGAGATCAGCTGTTTAGGGAGAGCATGACCGACGTCACTCAGCGTTGCATTTCTCCTAAAGAAGGTCGAATGATCCTGGACGAGATTCACTCGGGAACTTGTGGTCACCATGCGTCCTCAAGGGCGATTGTCACTAAGGCGTACCGAGCTGCTTTTTACTGGCCAAGGGCTAATGAGATGGCCAAAGACATCGTTGATCGTTGCGAGGGTTGCCAGTTTTATGCAAACCTCTCACACAAGCCAGCGTCTGCCCTGAAAACCAGTCCTCTCACCTGGACGTTTGCAGTTTGGGGACTCGACATGGTTGGTCCCTTTCGACACGGAAAAGGGGGAATCACTCACTTGTTGGTAGCAGTCAACAAATTCACCAAGTGGATTGAAGCCACGCCCATCAAGAAGCCGAATCCTCGTACGGCGGTCACATTCATGAGGGAGATCATTATTTGATACAGCATTCCACACAGCATCATCACGGACAACGGCACTAATTTTGACTCGGAAGAATTCAGAACATTTTATAACTCCCAAGGCACCCGAGTGGATTATGCTTCTGTTGCACATCCTCAAACCAATGGGCAAGTTGAGCACGCTAATGGTCTCATTCTGCAAGGGCTGAAGCCTCGTCTCAAGCGCGATTTGGATCATGTCGCCGGTGCCAGGGTAACTGAACTGCCGTCTATTTTGTGGGGATTGAGGACAACGCTTAATCGGTTGACTGGACGAACTCCTTTCTTCCTTGTCTATGGCGCTGAAGCCATGTTGCCGAGTGACTTGGCTCACAGTTCTCCTCGAGTGGAGCTATACTCTGAAGCTGAAGCTGAATAGGCCAGACAGGATGGGATAGATCTTCTGGAGGAAGAACGAGAGATGGCTCTGATCTGGACCACTTCCTACCAGCAAGACTTGCGACGCTTCCAGGCGAGAAATGTGAAGAGTCGAGCTTTCCATGAAGGAGACTTGGTGCTCCGAGTGAACCAACAACGACCTCACAAGCTCGCTCCTGCGTGGGAAGGTCCTTTTGTCATCACCAAGGTGCTAAACAATGGAGCATATCACCTATACAATCTCGTGAAGCAGATAGATGAGCCACCAGCCTGGAACGCAGATTTGCTCCGGCGTTTTTATACTTGAGACAAGATCTTTCTGATGTAATAAGAATACTTCGTCAATGCCATCCATGTTTCTTCAATTTACATTGTCGACTCCGATCGTATAGTTATGTTCTTGGGAATACTCCGAGTGATGAGCAGTCCTCACATTCAGGGACTTAGCGACGAACATGCTTCGCCTAAGTTAAAAACCATGTCAGGTGGATAGCAGTCCATTCACTCGACGGCCTTTTCGCGAATCCGTCTTTGCTTAGGTTCAAAAATACTCCGAGTGATGAGCAATCCTCACACTCGGGGGCTTAGCTACGAACATGTTTCGCCTAAGCTAGAAACCCTATCGGGTGGATAGCAGGACATTCATTCGACGATCTATTCGCGAATCCGTCTTCGCTTAGGTTCAAAAATACTCTGAGTGATGAGCAATCCTCACATTCGGAGGCTTAGCTGCAAACATGTTTCGCCTAAGTTAAAAACACTGCCGGGTAGATAGTAATCTAACACTCCACAACTTAGCTGCGAATCGACATTCGCCTAAGTTCGAAAAATACTCCATGTGATGAGCAACCCTCACACTCGGGGGCTTAGCTGCGATCATGTTTCGCCTAAGTTAAAAACCATGTCGGGTAGATAGTAATCTAAAAATCGACAGCTTAGCTGCCAATCGACATTCGCCTAAGTTCAAAAAACACTCCGAGTGGTGAGCAATCCTCACACTCGGGGGCTTAGCCACGGAACACGTTTTGCACAAGTTCAAAAACACTCCAAGTGGTGAGCAATCCTCACGACCGGGGACTTAGCTGCGAAACACATTTCGCCTAAGTTAAAAAATGTCGTCGAGTGGATAGTAATCCATTCATATGACAACTTAGCTGCGAATCGACATTCGCCTAAGATCGAAAAATACTCCGAGTGATGGGCAATCCTCACACTCGGGGGCTTAGCCGTGGAACACGTTTCGCCCAAGTTAAAAAATAGACTCAGTCAAATACGAGCAAAATCCAAAGGGAAACCATGGATAAACGTTTCGAAGGAAAGCAAATGTGCTCAGACCCAAGGCCTGAATGAAGTTTTAAAGGATACAAATCCACTCGGCATACCAAGGCAAATTTAACTATTTTTAAGAGACCAAGTTTTTCAAATGGGAGATGGGCTGGCTGGCTCGACAAAGGTGTCCAAGTCGATGCCGTCGGCAATTCTAGTAGTTGCCTCGATGAAGGTTTCCATGAAGTCCTCGACCTGGAGTTTCTTCGTGTTCGCCACCTAGACTTCCTTCAGCTTTTCCTCCCTCACATCCTTGCAATGGACCCAGACGAGTGATAACGCCACTCAGCCCCGCAGCGAGCAGCAGATTTCTTCCAAGCCTGCGCTCAACTGGGGAGCTCGTTCAGACGAGCCATTACGGAGTTGAGGTCCAATTGAAGAGTATCCTCGGGCCATAGCTCCTTGTCAATTCTTTCCATGGCAGCTTTCAGTCGGATGATGTAGGCTTGGGCGCCCTAGAGCCGGAAGTTGAGCCGCAGCATGTTCATCGCCACCGCATCAGCAACTGGCGACTTGGTAGGGTCAAGCATGGGCTCAATCTTCTCTGTTTCCTTTTCAAAATCCTGGCAGAAAGTTGAGGAGAAAGGAAGGGATAAGATGAGAATCAGACCTTCCATTTTTTTTTGCAAAGTGCGGTCGACAAGATACACTCACCGTCGAGCAGAAGATACATCTTCCTCGAGAATTCACTCAGATGCATCTCCAGGCCATTTCCGCTCTTGGTTTGCTCCTCGGCTTTCTTGACAAGCCCGTGCGCTCCTACTTCAGCTTGGTGTTCTTGTCCTCCAGCTTCTTGGCAGCAGCCAACTTCCGGTCTGCAGCTTTAGTTTTGTCCTTGGCCACCTGTTGAGCGTCAACGAGCGCCTTGTCTTTCTCCTCCAGCGCTTTCTTCATGGAATCTAATGAAACAACACTGTTGAGTCGCGCTTGGAGTCGATCGTTTTCAGCGCGTACGTCTGTTCGAGCGAGAGCACTCGGTTCACAACAAGACGAGTGAAGAGGAAAATGTAGAAAGTCAATAGAAATTACCTCCCAAAGCCTTCACCTCAGCGCGCGTTTGCTCCAAGGCATTGTTGGACTCCACCAGATCCACCTGTAGCCGGTTCCTTTCGTGTCCATGTCCTTGTACTCCACCGCAAGTTCACAAGCCCTCTGGAATCAACATAAGAAAAGAATTCAATCGGCAAGCGACGCTTGTGGCGGTCGACTGAGTATGTTAGAAGCACACAAGCAAAAAGTCCACCCGACATGTCGAGTGGCTCTAGCGCTCCGCACATCGTAAATAATTCTGGAACCATCTCTGTTAAAGACCCCTGCCGATGCAAGCACTCGACAATGGTCTTGGGGACTACACCCAGTGGGTGGGCTAAGAGAGCCCCCACTGAGACGGTTAACTCTCGATCCGTCGAGTAACCCGTGAGAAAAATCCACTCGACATGTCGAGCAACTTTAGTACCACGCATACGACAAGTTTTCAAACCTACCGTTTATCGCCTGTGATGAACAGTCTCTATAGAAGACCCCTGCTAGTACAAGCACCTGACAGTGGTCTCGGGGACTACGCCCAGTGGGTGCACTAAGAGTGCCCCCACTGGCTATTAAAGCATTCGACAAGGTCAACTCTGTCCGTGCACTCGACCCGTCGAGTGACGCGCCTACCTACTCCGTGAAGTTCAATCGATCCTTATGCAGCGTCATATATGTTAGAAATATGCCCTAGAGGCAATAATAAAATGGTTATTATTGTATTTCCTTGTTCATGTTAGAAACCGTAATGCATGTGTGAATACATAGACCACAACGTGTCCCTAGTGAGCCTCTAGTTGGCTAGCTCATTGATCAATAGATGGTCACGGTTTCATGACCATGGACATTGGATGTCCTTGATAATGGGATCACATCATTAGGAGAATGATGTGATGGACAAGACCCAATCATGAGCATAGCACAATATCGTGTAGTTCGTCTGCTAAAGCTTTTCCAATGTCAAGTATCATTTCCTTAGACCATTAGATTGGGCAACTCCCAGATACCATAGGAATACTTTGGGTGTGCCAAACGTCACAATGTAACTGGGTGGCTATAAAGGTACACTACAGGTATCTCCGAAAGTGTCTGTTGGGTTGGCACGATTCGAGACTAGGATTTGTCACTCCGTGTGACGGAGAGGTATCTCTGGGCCCACTCGGTAAGACATCATCATAATGAGCTCAATTTGACTAAGGAGTTAGACATGGGATGATGTGTTACGGAACGAGTAAAGAGACTTGCCGGTAACGAGATTGAACAAGGTATAGGATACCGACGATCGAATCTCGGGAAAGTACCATACCGGTAGACAAAGGGAATTGTATGCGGGGTTGATTGAATCCCGACATCGTGGTTCATACGATGAGATCATCTTGGAGCATGTGGGAGCCAACATGGGTATCCAGATCTCGCTGTTGGTTATTGACCGGAGAGGTGTCTCGGTCATGTCTACGTGTCTCCCGAACCCGTAGGGTCTACACACTTAAGGTTCGATGACGCTAGGATTATAGGGAAATGGTATACGTGATTACTGAAGGTTGTTTGGAGTCCTAGATGAGATCTTGTATGTCACGAGGAGCTCCGGAATGGTCTGGAGGTAAAGATTGATATATAGGAAGTCCTGTTTTGGTCACCGAAAAGTTTTCGGGCTGATCGGTAGTGTACCGGGAGTGTCGGGAGGGTGCCGAAGGACCCCCGGGAGGGGTGTGATGACCAAAGGACCTTATGGGATGTTAGATAAAGTGTGCCAGCCCTTATTGGGCTGGGCAAAACCTTTGCTAAAGGCCCATGCGCATAGGGATAAAGAGATAAGGCAAAAAGGAGTTTAAAGGAGGAGATCCACCTCCCTTGTGGGAGGTGGACTCCTCCCCTAGCTCGGTCGAACCTCTCCTCCTTGGAGGAGGGGCGAAGGCAGCCCTTCCTCTCCCTCCTCCTATATATACTTGAGGTTTTGGCTGTTTTGAGACAAGATTTGATCTCTCTCCCACGGCGCAGCCCTACCTCTCTTCTTCCTCCTTCGCAGTGCTTAGGCGAAGCCCTGCCGGAATACCTTCTTCTCCACCACCACCACGCCGTCGTGCTGCTATTCGATCTCTTCCCCAACCTCTCCCTCTTCCTTGCTGGATCAAGGCGTGGGAGACGTCACCGGGCTGTACGTGTGTTGAACGTAGAGGCACCGTTGTTCGGCGCTAAGATCGGATTCCACCGCAATCTGAATTGCTGCGAGTACGACTCCACCAACCCCTTTCTTGTAACGCTTCCGCTTAGTGATCTTCAAAGGTATGAAGATGCAATCTCTCCCCACTCGTTGTTGGTTTCTCCATAGATAGATCATGGTGATCGCAGGAAATTTTTTGATTTACTACTACGTCTCCCAACAATATCATGGTTCCTCAATAATATCTATGAAACCTGCAAAGGAGCTGCGGAGTGGTGTGGTTTGAAGTGAAACGTATCCTGTAAACAATAAACTCCAAGACCCCCGCCGGTGCAAGCACTCTACAGTGGCCTCGGGGACTACACCCAGTGGATGCGCTAAGAGAGCCCCCACTGGATCTGACGATTCTTTATCAGTCGAGCGGCAGAACCTTCCATCATTCTAGGAAGTGCAGTCTATCCTTATGCAACGCCATTTCATGGTTTCTCAATAATATCCATGAAACTTACAAGGTAACTGCGGAGCAGTGGATACGACAAACTCTAAGACCCCTGCCGATACAAGCACTCGATAGTGGTCTCAGGGACTACGCCTAGTGGGTGCGCTAAAAGCGCCCCCACTGAGATGGTTAACTCTCGATCCGTCGAGTAACCCATCAGAAAAATTATTTACACTAGACATGTCGAGCGACCTAGTACCACGTGTACTATTTACTCCAATTCCACTCGACTATGATCCAACCCATTCGCGTGGAGAAAATCCGAGTATTCTACGGCAATCACCCACTGGGTGTACAACAGCCAAGAGAAGACAAGAATTCAATCGACAATAGACTTACAATAGAACTTACTCGGACGTTGGTGCGGAGGGTCGAGCTGACATAAAAGCCAGTTTACTGGCCTCGAACGCCTCCTTGGACCTCAGCATGAGCTGCTCCGCCTGGATCATGGCTTCTTTCGCAGCTCCGGTCTGATCCTCCGGTGTGTGGAACAGAGTGAAGGCCATCACAGGTGCAGTTGGCATCATCGCTGGGGCAGGCGAGGCGGCCCGAGGAGGCCCAGTTGGATTCTACATCACGACTGTCGAGATGGCTGGAGGAGCATGTGATAGAGGTGTTGCAGGCTCAACCCTAGGTTGCGCCGAGCCACCTCCCCCCTGAGAAGACTCTGTGGCTGGGCGCTGAGGTACTTGCACCGATGACGGTCTTCGGGTGCGCAGTGGCTCCTCGCCGTCCTCCACTTGAATGACTTTTGCAACAACAATCGACAGCATCAACATCTGCATGTGCCGAGATCCATTAAAAAACCAACAACTTCCTTACCTCTATGGGAAGTGGCGGCGTCAGCGGTGTCAACGTCCATCGCATCTCCTCCACCTCAAGGAGGCGAGGTTGCAGATGTAGCAGCTCTAAAAGATTGAACAGCTTTCACTCAGATATAACTCGAAGACTTCGGTCGACAGAAATATTCGGAAGTAAACACTTATGTGGATACGACAGGTATGGCCACCCTCATGCGGGGCAGGGCTTTGCGAGGCTTGGAGATGGTGGGCTTGGGTTGCTTGGCTAGTCTTTCACACGACTCGACTGTTGAGGGGCGGCTCCATTTTGGGTTCTTCTCGCTTGGGCCCAGAGCCTTGTCCTCTGCAGCTGCCGGATCCTGACGGGATTTGTTGCGACTTTCACTACGGGGAGGTGACTCGACTTCTTCCTTGTCGCCGGAGTCGTCGTAGCCGTCCTCAGTGTCGGAGGGGTTGTCGCTGTCCATGCTGCCGCCCTCGCTCGCCACGCCCTCCTCCACATGGTTTCCGTTGGGAACGGGCGAGTGCATGTTCTTCCACTCCTGCATGGCTCAAACAAGAGAATCGGTCTACAAGTCAGTACATCACTCGACAGTATAAATACGTCAGTCGACACCACATAACTCACCAAGTTCTTCGGGGGGGTCTCGACAGAGTAAGGCCGGATCCTCTTGGCCCCTGCGGGATTGTCGCAAGCCCCAGTGATACTCCGAAGCCACTGCTCGACAGCCTCCTGTGTGACCTCCTCTGGATGCGTCCTGGTCGAGTCCCCCGGGTCGGCATAATGCCACATGGTGTGGTCCCTGGCCTGAAGCGGCTGAATGCGTCGACCAAGGAACGTTTCAAGCAGATCCATGCCCGTCACGCCGCCCCGGATCAGTTGCACCACCACCTCGACTAAGATGCCCAATTGGACATGCTCCTCGTTAGTCACCTTTAGGGACTTGGGGGCGGCAGGGCAATCAGGTGTAAAGGGGGGAAGACCAGTCGACATGTTAGGTGGCGCTACGTCTTTACAGTAGAACCAGGTCGATTGCCAGCCTCTGATGGACTCGGGAAAAGTAATGGCAGGAAAAGAATTGCGCTGCCTTTTCTGAACCCCTAAGCCCCCGCACATCTGGAACACATGTGTCTTCCCATCAACGGGGAGGGCTGTCTTCACAGTCTGGGATCGGACGGTGAAGAGATGCTTAAACAACCCCCAATGGGGAGTGCACCCTAGGAAGCATTCGCACAAAGTGACGAATGCTGACAAGTACGCGATGGTGTTTGGCGGAAAGTGGTGCAGTTGTGCACCAAAGAAATTCAAAAAAAAACCTGAAGAATGGATGGGGTGGCATGGAGAAACCTCTATCCACATGGGAGAGCAGAAGGACCCGCTCTCTGTCGCGCGGCTCCGGCTCGCGCTCCTTCCCCGGAAGCCTCCAGGCGCCGTCTGCCACAAGTCCGTCAGAGACGAGTCCTTCGAGGTCGGCGCGAGTGACGACAGAGGGGAGAAAGTCCCCCTACATCCACCCCGCCAGCACGGTGAACCTAGAGGTCAAGGGCTTCTTGCCCTTGAGCTTCGATGTCCCCTTCTTTGCCCTCTCCAGCTTCTCCATCGCATTCTTCGTCATCGGAGCGGCGACTCTGGTCGAGGGAGAACGGAGTGCGGTCTCGGAGGCAGAGGAGGCGCAAGAAGAGAGGGGAAACTAGCGGAAGGTACTGTGCGAACCGCGACGCCGGACGCTATATAAGCTGCCGAGTGTCTCACCGACCGGTGGTCCCACGAGATAGCCGCGCATGCCAACCGCTTACGGCATCCGGTACGTGGCGAGATGACCGGCGCGAGAATCGAGGCATCGTGCTCCCACTTGCCCTGATCGTGGTGTCATCATCGCGCGCGCGCTTCCCAAATTTTCGTATCCCGAAGAATCCGGGCCTGTCAGACCGATCCGTCGCCTCCCAAGATACTCCCAACTCACTCGGTACAAAATAGAAGCTGAACATCAACTCGGACACTTTTAAGGCTGAACGGATCCGGGCGAGCGGAGAAGAATTCAATCGGCATAAAATTTCATCCAAGCTCCGAATATCATTTGGAAGATTTTGCGTATCGATCCTGAATAGACGCCCGTGCTCAGAATTCTATCGGCGTAAATTTCATCAAAGTCCTGAATATCATTCGGAAGATTTTGCATGTCGATCCTGAATGGACGCCGACGCTTAGAGTTCAATCGACGCAAATTTCATGGAAACCTCAAACATCATTTGGAGGATTTGATGCATTAACTCAAGGTTGAAGTTGATACCTCCTTCCACCACTCGAACCCCGACCCATTCGGCGGCTAATGACGAGGATATGTACCTAGGGTAGGGTCATAGGCAAGGCCTACATACACTAACTAAGGACACTACATGGGAGGACTTGAAGATCAAGCATGAACTTTCGAGTGGATCCCTGGAGAGGTCCAAGATCACTCGATAGGGTACCACTCGGAGCTCTTCCCCTCACTCGGTAGTTGCGTGCCACTCGGCAGACCTCGCTCCACTCGACGCCAGAAGACCTGAAGCCACCATCAAGAGCCCAACAGGCAGACGCTGGTTTAATGGTCATTAGTATCCTTTATTGTGTACGTTTCCAGTAACGGCGAACTTTAAACCCCACGACCAGACCCTTTGATGCGGTATAATTATGAGGGGCAGCGAACTGTATATAAGCCGCCCCTCCCCTCCTGCACAAGGGTTCGAAACCATTTTAATCTCTCTATTCCACACGACATAAAGCTTCCAAGCACTGAGACGTAGGGCTGCTACCTCCACGAGAGGGGCCTGAACTCATACATACGTGTGTACACCCTCGTCGTAGCTAGGACTCTGCCCTCTCCCTTCGTACCCCTACCTTCTACTGTCAGGCTCGTTCCCACGACAAAGCGCCTCGTAGCCCAACTAAAACAAGAATCCTTAATGCTTCAGCCCATAACTGCATGTCTAAACTATAAGCTATACATTAGGTTGGCTTCTACCTAAACTTGGCTATCTGTTTTGGATGAATGATGCTGAATGTTGGCTTCTGCCGAACTTGGTGATCTGTTTATCTGTTGAAGTTCATGCCATGGTAGTGAATATGCCTGCGCTGGAAAGTCAATTTGAATAACATTAAGAACTCGAAACCATGACATGCTGCAGAAAAAGTTTTGAAGACACTAATTGTGCATAGGGTTTATCACAATTGCATTCAGTCTAGTAGTTGCACATTCAGCTCTACATGGGGTTCCTAAGACATAAAAATTGGCTTATCATTTAATCGCTGGTTTAGAACGAACGACGAAACGTATAAGGTTTTTTCAGGCACAATTGTAATATGAGAAATATAAATACGATTGAGAAACCGTGGTTGCCCTGTTTTGGAAAATAGAGACATTGGTGCTAAGAGCATGTCCAGCAGATCCGGCAAGAAAAAAAATTGAACGGTGGAAGGAATGAGCCACGAAATTCCCAGTATACTAGCTAAATGCCCGTGCGTTGCTACGGAGTAACCAAAAAATATTTTAGCAGCATTGCTCTTATAATTATATTGTGTGAGAAAGTTCGGGACGGTGATACACGATCTTTACTCAAGTCATAAGATAAACCTACATATATCTTCTCGATGGGCTGCAGTGGAAGTCCATAATGCCCCTAGAATGTGATTCAGTATATTGTGTAGTTTACTGCTATTCTCACCATATAGATGTGAACTGCTAAAATAATTTACAAAGGTCGTAAAATACTAAATATAACGGTAGTACAAATAAGGTGTCTCTTATACTTAGAACATGTCAAATAAAAGAAAGGTCATCAGAGTATTGCAATTTTCTTCCCAAGAAAAGCATGTACAACAACATTACACGATTCATGGTTCAAAATTAGTTACAATAACATCTCAATCTGCTGATAAAATACACCTCTGCATCAACTACACAACAGTGACTAAACATCTTCACATTGCATAATACATAGACCTCTGCGGTAGCACCAACAACAGCAGCAAAGTAACAGTTTTGGGGGCATCAATGTTAATAGCAGGCTGCCGTCATTATCTGTACACTGAAGTAAATGTGTGAACACTCAGCTCGCATCTCAATTCTCAAATCAGGAAAATAATGAAAAGAAAAATAGCAGAGCTGCTCAGCCTGGTCACTCACAAACTTCTATTTTTTTTTGAGAATCCAAGTTTTGCATAAGTGCACATCGTGAAGCGGAGTTGAAACA
This sequence comes from Hordeum marinum, assembly GCA_022496015.1. Taxonomy (NCBI): domain Eukaryota; kingdom Viridiplantae; phylum Streptophyta; class Magnoliopsida; order Poales; family Poaceae; genus Hordeum; species Hordeum marinum. The sequence continues at coordinate 485,110,469 of CM039672.1, forward strand.
CTCCGTGACATTGAAACTCTGAACTTCTCTGACTTTCCCGGTTATCTATAGCAACAAATAGCACAGATCAGAAAAGTTACGGGGAGCGCCTCAGCTGGTCGGGATGGAGGAGAGGCGGCGACTTGCTCAGGCCAGAGCTCGCCGGGGAGGGGCGGTGGCTAACCAAGGAGGGGCTGAGCTGGCCAGGGTCGGCGCAGAGCTGGTGGGGCGGCCACAGCAATGCTGCAATCACAACTCCCCCTGCAAGATCCTTCCCCTGCTTAAGAAAATTCAGAGAAAGCACACCATTAAATTATTCACTTCGAGTATGGCTCTTTGGCTGATGATCAGTCTAGTTGTAAGTACCATAGCCAAGGTTCTAGTTGATAAAGGAACTCACTGATCTGATCCTCGATGCTCTGAAATCATGGCTAGCTTGTACAAGTTTTTGGTTCAGCTCTAGGTGCACTGGGTTAGATGCAATACATGTAATTACCATACCACCATCACGAGATTCAACAAAGAGGGCAGCAATTGTTCTGTTTACAGGGCACTGATATTAACTTGAAGGCTATAGAAGGTTGAATTAACTTACTAGTAATCATTTGCTGCTGATCTCACATTAACTCGTCTATCTTTACTACTTGTAAGTATGGCGGAGTTGATCTGAGATTGGATCTGCATGAATGGATGGGTTATCTGCAAGATTGGATCTGCATGAAAAAATTATAAACAACACAAAACGAAAAATAAACTCGTAGAATCTGAATGGATGGGTTATCTGCTGGGCAAGTACTGAGAATATCTTTAATAACAAAATTTCATACGTACTTGAGTAGCAGAAACCACTCAAAGAATGAAAGATGAGTTTGGCATGTCCGAGTCTATAATGCTTTGTTATATTGCTATAAAGAGATAACAGGTACGGAATTCAACTGGCATGCAAAATGGACACATATGTGCAGAAGCAGAAACTATGGGCAAAGCTTTCAGAAGATTGCTGGAAGTTGCCATCCAGCAATTGCAGAGAGACAGGGTACATCCGTACATGTTTTGACAAGTGCAAAAAATGGCACATGCCATATCACCACGTTCAAGGGACTAGGATACAACTGAAGTGTTGGAGATATAACCCCGCAATATGACCCGCCCTTAAGACTTCAGGTCACATTGATGGCTCATGAGCCGGCAAAAGAGTGAGCCGTAAAGCCTGCGGCCCAGAAAGATAGGCGGCTCGTGGTATGGGCCGTAAGGTAACCCAGACGGAGAAGACCCGGACGTGTAAGCTGCCCGGAGACGGCTTAGAAAAGAAGATAGAGAGAGACTCGGATGTACGATGAGACTCGGTTAGACAATTGTAAGACCCGTGGTCCTGACCTCCTATATAAAGGCAGACCCGGGGCGACTTAGGGGGCAGGTTATCGAGAACTAGGTCAAGCTCTAGCTCCCTTGTAATCGATATAACAAAGCAATACAAGAATAGGCAGGACGTAGGCTATTACCTCGACTTGAGAGGCCGAACCTGGGTAAACCCGTGTCTTTCGTCCCGATCAACCCCTTTGAGTCCATCACGTTAGCGATGGTCTCGAATCCAAGTCCGTTCACCCGGACATCTGCCGTGATAAAACCACGACAGGTTGCGCCCACCGTGGGGCTCGCGCTTGGTGGTATTGAGTTATCAAAGGGCTCTCTCCCAGGGCTCGAAGGATACGTGGTCGGAAGGATGAGCAAGAGTCGCTGCGGCCAGTTCTACATCGACGATGCCGGCTGGGGGCTCGATGCTGAGTCCATGGAGTATGGATTCCGGGTTCCGTTCGGCGGGATCCAGATTTTCATCGGAAAAGTTGATGAATCTACACCCGGGCCGGACATCTACACCAACATCGTCGAGCCGGAATAATCAACAACAACATCAACAACAGCAGCAACAACAGCGGAATCAGTCCGGTTTTCAGAGTAACCCGAAGCAGCTCAGCTCCGGGCAGTACCACGTCTTCACGACTAGTCTCAATAGACGGGACCAGAAGCTGCGAAAACAGGCGGTCAATGCGGTTATGCCGGCTCTTCCACAGTATCTGAAGTGGTCTGAGTATGACATAACATGGAGCCGTGAAGATCACCCGCCACGTGTTGATGACCCGGGGCGGCTGGCTTTGGTAGTGTCCCCCCAAGTGGGTGGATATATGTTGAACAAGGTGCTCATGGACGGTGGCAGCAGCATAAACATCCTTTATTATGATACCTTCTGGCGGATGAAGTTTCTTGATAAGGACTTAAAACCATCATCTACTGTCTTTCATGGAGTGGTGCCAGGTAAGTCAGCACATCCGGTGGGCAGGATTTCTTTGGAAGTGGCTTTCAGCGATGAATACAACTACAGAGTGGAGTCCTTATGGTTTGAGGTGGTCAAAATCAAGAGCCCTTATCATGCCTTGTTTGAACGGCCGGCTTATGCCAAGTTCATGGCCCGGCCCTGCTATGTGTATTTGCAGCTCAAGATGCCCAGCTTAAACGGTACCATCACCGTTCATGCTAACCGAAACACGGCTATTGAATGTGAAGAAGGAGATGCAGCTTATGCAGAGTCCAGTTGCGCCCAGGAGGAGCTTAAGATTTATAAGGAGAATGTCGACCCAGAGGATATGACCCCCCTGAAAAAGCCAACCACGGAGGTTGAGCCGCCCCTCAAGTTTTCGGCGGATGACACCAAAGCAGTCGATTTCAGTCCGGGCGACTCATTTAAGCAGTTCATCATTGGAGCACATATGGATCCCAAATAGGAAAGCGCGCTCATCGAATTCATCTGTGAGAATCGGGACATCTTTGCATGGAAGCCTCTGACATGCCGGGTGTACCAAGAGAGTTCCCTGAGCACAAACTTAATGTGGATCCAAAGTCTAAACCGATCAAACAGTTCCTACGGCGGTTCAATGAGGAGAGACATAAGGCTATTGGGGAAGAAGTCGCCCAGCTCTTGGCTGCAGGATTTATTTTTGAAGTTTTTCACCCGGAATGGCTGGCTAATCCGGTGCTGGTGCTCAAAAAGAACAGCACCTAGCATATGTGTGTGGACTACACGGATCTTACCAAGGCTTGTCCGGCCGATCCTTTTGCCCTCCCTCGTATTGATCAGATCATTGATGCTACGGCAGGGTGTGAAAGTTTATGCTTCCTAGATGCTTACTCAGGTTATCATCAGATCAAGATGGCAGTGAAAGACCAGGAGAAGACATCGTTTATTACACCCTTTGGGGTGTTCTGTTATGTCTCTATGCCTTTCGGGCTCAAGAGTGCCCAGGCGACTTATCAACGATGCGTGCAGAACTGCCTTCACAGTCAAATTGGCCGCAATATTCATGCTTATGTAGATGACATCGTGGTCAAATCCAGAAAAAAAGAAACTCTGTTGGAGGATATAAAGGAAACCTTTGACAATCTCCTGGTCTACAAAATGATGCTTAACCCGACCAAGTGCGTTTTTGGTGTCCCAGCAGGAAAGCTTTTGGGCTTCTTGGTTTCTAAGTGTGGCATCGAGGCTAACCTGGATAAAATAAAGGCTATTACTTCCCTAGGAGAGCCGGCATGCATTAATGACGTTCAACGCCTGGCAGGACGGATTGCTGCGTTGAGCCGGTTCATAAGCCGGCTTGGAGAGAAGGCTATTCCCTTATATCAGATGATGAAGAAAATAGACAAGTTTGTCTAGAGCAAAGTGGCGGGTGAAGCACTGGAGGCGCTTAAAAATCAGCTTACTGAGCCGCCAGTATTAGCCGCTCCGGCTGAGAAAGAATCGTTGCTCCTTTATGTGGCGGCTAACAACCGGATAGTTAGCGTTGCAATTGTGGTTGAGCGTAAGGAGGACGGGAAGGAATATCCTGTGCAAAGGCCGGTTTATTATATCAGCGAGGTCCTGACAGAATCTAAGCAAAGATATCTGCATTGGCAGAAGCTGGTATACGGGTTTTTTATGGCTAACCACAAGTTGAAGCACTACTTTCTAGGTCACCAGATAACTGTGGTCAGTTCTGCTCCGTTGGGGGGATATTATCCAAAGCCGAGAGGCCACGGGAAGGATTGCCAAATGGGCATTAGAGCTGGGACCTCTTAATTTGAAATATGTTCCTCACACGGTGATCAAGTCCCAAGCTTTGGTGGATTTCATAAATGATTGGACGGAGTGTCAAGCTCCTGAAGAAAAGTCAGATAATACATACTGGACTATACACTTTGATGGATCCAAGCAGTTAGAGGGGTCTGGAGCAGGGGTTGTCCTGACATCCCCAAAGGGTGACAAGTTTTGCTATGTGCTCTGGTTGATGTTCCCTTGCGCTAATAATGCGACTGAGTACGACGCTTTGCTTCATGGTCTTAGATTAGACAAGGAGATGAATTTGAGCCGGGTCAGGTGTTTAGGCGACTCAGATCTTGTGGCTCAGCAAGTTTCTGGCACTTGGGACTCCAAAGATTCGTGGATGGCGGCTTACCGGCAGGCGGTTGATATTATTGCCGGTCACTTCAAAGGATATCAGGTAGATCACATTGATCGTCGCAAGAATGAGACGGCTGATGCTTTGTCACGGCTAGCCGGTGCCGCCTAATATCTTTCTGCACGTCTTATACCATTCGACTGTCAAGATACCCTCAGAGGAAGATTTGGTTGTTCCTGACCCGAAGGCAGAGTTGGTGGCGGCTCTACATGTTATCCCAGATTGGACAGTTCCTTATTTGGTATAGTTACCAGAGGATGAAGACCTGGCCACAAAGATCACCCACCGTTCTAAGTCCATGACAATAGTCAATGGTGAGTTACATAAATGCAGTGTAACAGGGGTTTTTCAACGATGTGTTTCACCAGAGGAGGGCCGGCAGATCTTGAGTGAAATCCACGCGGGGGATTGTGGACACCATGCCGGCTCAAAATCTTTGGTGGCCAAAGCTTTCCGGCACGGGTTCTTCTGGTTGACGGCTCACAAAGATGCAGAGGACTTAGTTCGTAAGTGCGACGGCTGTCAGAAATTTGGCCGGCATGCTCATGTTCTGGCTCAGGAGTTGAGGATGATACCAATCGCTTGGCCGTTTGTGTTCTGGGGGCTGGATATGGTAGGGCCTTTCAAGAGATCTAAAGACAAGAAAACGCACCTCCTGGTGGCGGTTGACAAGTTTTACCAAGTGGGTAGAGGCAGAGCCGGTCAGCAAATGTGATGCGGCTACAGCGGTTCTGTTTGTCAAGAAGCTGATCCATCACTTTGGTTACCCGCATAGTATCATCACCAATAATGGTACAAATCTGTCCAAGGGGGCTATCAAGAAATTTTGTGATGAAGAGCATATCAGGCTTGATATTTCAGCCGTGGCACATCCACAGTCGAATGGTCAGGCGGAGTGCGCCAATCAGGAAATTTTAAGAGGAATTAAGCCGCGGCTTATGGTTCCTTTGCAGCGAACGCCCGGGTGCTGAGTCAAAGAATTATCCTTCGTCTTATGGAGCATCAGAACCACCCCTAACAGGTCTACGGGTTTCACGCCTTTCTTTATGGTGTACGACGCTGAGGCCGTTTTACCCAGTGACATACGGCATGACTCGCCAAGGGTGGCGGCTTATGTTGAGATGGACAACGAGACTACACGCCAGGATGCATTGGATGCTCTGGAAGAGGCGCGAGAATTAGCAGCAGCACGATCGGCAATTTATCAACAAGACCTGTGCCGCTATCACAACAGCAGGGGCCAGACCCGGACGTTCCTGGAAGGCGACTTGGTGCTCCGGCTGATTCAAGACCAGACAAATATGCATAAGATATCACCCTCATGGGAAGGACCCTTTGTAGTCAGCAGAAATCTCAACAACGGTTCGTATTACCTCATCGATATCCGAGACGACTCAGATATGGCGGGTCAGGAGACCCGTCGGCCATGAAACATCGCGCATCTCCGGCCTTATTTCACCTAAGGGTGTAAGATCTATCATGATATGCTATCATTATATATACCACAGTTATATGAATAAACAAAGAAGCCTCTGTTGTTTCATACACCCTCGTATGAGAGAAGATTAAAAAATATTCTAGTTGATACATCAACTGAAGTTGGCAAATGGCAGTAGATGCCTGTTAGCTGGGCGTTATGCTATAAAATCCGGCTTAGAAAAATGAGTCGCGGCGAGGGCGGCTTCTCGCCTTCGGGTGCAGCTTCTAATGCCTATCCGTCGGCGCTTTGCGTCGTATTGCTCAATGGTGGTAGACACCTATTAAGCCGACATTTTGCCACAAAAACAAAAACCGGCTAAATTAGTCGTGGCGAGGGCGGTTTTCTCGCCTTCGGGTGCAGCTTCTAATGCCTATCCGCCGGTGGGTCTCGCCGTAATTGCTGAGGGGGGCTTCTTACCGACGGGTATCGCTTCTAACACCCTATCGGTCGGCTTTATGCCTTCTCCGGCTAACCAGTTTAGCTGCGGTTATGAGAGGTTTCTTACCAACGGGTAGTTAACATCTCATGACCCGCGAACGACGGCTTCTTACCTCCGGGTATAGCTTCTAATGCCTATTAGCCAGTGTAAGGCCATGTAAAAACAGTTAAGGTAACTTAGCTGCGGTGAACGATGGCTTCTTACCTTCGGGTACAGCTTCTAATGCCTATTAACTGTTCTTATAAAAATCCGGCTAAGGAAAAATTAGCCGCGGCGAGGGCGGCTTCTTACCTTTGGGTACAGCTTCTAACGCCTATTAATTGTTCTTATAAAAATCCGGCTAAGGAAAAATTAGCCGCGGCGAGGGAGCCTTCTTACCTTCGGGTACAGCTTCTAATGCTTATCCGCCGGCGTTTACGCCATACCCCCGGGTGTATCTTCTAAATGCCTTATCGACCGAGTTTCACGCCACCACCGGCTGACCAGAGCAGCCGTAATTACCACGAAAGGAGTCACCACCTCCGGGTGTAATTTGCCTAATTTTGGCTGCAGGTGTTTTCTATGATAAGCAAGGCAAGCCTAAATTATTCAAAGCATACAAAGACAAATGGCAAGCAAAAGCCGGTTCATCTTATAAACATCAGGACAAGTCGCAGAAAAGTCTTACCTATTACACTCCCGGAGGAGATCAAAATTTTTGACAAGTTTTTCAGCCGTCACACGGCGGGTTAAGCTGATACAAGGTTGGTAAAACGGAAGCTAACTAGCTGACGGGTCATCCTGCGCCGGCTCTTCTGGGGCCTTGATCTGGAGGTTGTCCAAATCCCAATTGCAGTTTGTTAGAGCTACAAAGGAGCCTTCGAAAAAAGGTGGCGTGTCAAGTTCTGGAGCAAAGAGATCCTTACTCTGAGCCGGTGTCAACTCTTTGCACTCATACAGAGGACCACGGACCCTCTTCTGCTCCGAGTCGTAAGCTGCGTGATAAGTGGATAAGTCGACCTCTTCCGCCAGAACAGAAGCCAACACCCGGGACTCCTTCATACACCGGCTGTAGTCCGCGTCAGTGAACTCTGAGCCGTCGTCTTTTCTCGAAGGGAAGCCCTCCATCATCTTGGTGGCTATCAGACCCGAAGCGAAAGCCAGAGCCCGGCTGATGCCTACAATGGCCCCTTGGCGGGCGGCTGACTTCCTGAGCTCGGCGATCTGCTTTGGCATAGTGGAAAAGAGCTCTAAGACGCCCTTGAGAGCCGCCGGAATTTTGTCCGTGTACTGCACGGCCTTCATGGTGCAGATGGCTCTGCAGTACAGTTGTTCAGTTAGAGTGTAGAGGGCTTTCAACGGCAAAAGGCTATCAGAAGCCAATTGCCGGCTCCTGGGGCCTATGTAAATCAAACAATTCAGATGAGCCGCTAGCTTAAGTAAAGAGAGACACATTGGAAACGCAAAATGGTCAAGAGCTTACCAAAGAGGGCGGGTGACATCTTTGATATATGACGCTTCAGGCCTTGAAGTTCATCTGCCACGGCTATCAGCCGCTGGTTGGCGTCATCCGCTCGCTGGGTCAAAGCGGCCTTCTCAGATTCGGCCGATTCCTTAAGAGCAGCAAAATCAGCCTTGATTGTGGCCAGCTCCTCAGACAGAAGCCGGCACTTTTCATCAGCAATGCTACTGGCCTCTTGTTGAGCCGCTAAGTTGGTCTTCAGGTCCATCAACTGAGACCCAGCTTCGTTCAAAGCTTCCTGTAACACATCAAAATCTAGGGTAAGTCGCCAGAATAGAAGTCATATCAAATGATGAGCGTTCAAGACAAGATTATGCAAGTATCAAGCAGATTGCAAGCAATATGTTTGACACTTGGGGGCTAATGTATGTTTGATCTTTGAGAGTACTATACAATTTCGGTTATCTTCATCAAAGTTAATCCGGAACTCGGGGGCTAAGATATGGCTCTTCAAATTACTTATAATGGAAGCTCCGACTCAATTTTATCAAGTTAGAGTAGACCCTTGGGGGTTACAAGTGGTTCTTCAGGATATCTACACTAAAGCTCCGACTCAACTTTGTCAAGTTTGAGCCGGCCCTTGGGGGTTACGATTGGCTGTTCACACTATGTACATTTGAGATCCGACTCAATTTTGGCAAATTGAGCCGGCCCTAGGGGACAATGGCTATGGATTTTCTACAGAAGGTCAGGAAAGACCCGGTTCAACTCTTGACTAGATTGAACCGGCCCTTGGGGGCTAAGTAAGGTTATAGCAGCAAGAGGAATACCTCATATTTTGTCTTCACTAAGGTGATCAACCGAAGCTCCAGATCCCGGCTAGTGATAAGCCGGTTCGTATACCCGGCGTGGAGATCTTCGGCCGTCATCTTCTCAAAAGAAGAGTCGAAGTCCAGCTTCTTGGAGGCTTTGGACGACTCTTTATGCTTGGTCAGCACGTGAGCCGGAGGGGACTGAGGAGCAGAACCAGTGATAATGACCTCCGAAGTTGCTTTGGTCTTGGCAGGAGTTGGCGGCTTTGAAGGAGCCCTTGGAGGGCTTTCCGGGACGATGTTCTCAGTGGCCGGCTCAGTGGAGGCGATGGGTGGATCTACATCCGAACGGTGCTCCTCCAGTTGTTCATGTTCCGGCTCTTCAACAGCAGGGCCGGGGGAGGGCTTGTTGGTTTTCTGACGCTTGGCTTGAGCACTGCAAGATAGAAAAGGAGGAATTCAAATGATATTATTACCGTACAAAGAACCGGATGTTATAGTGGAAAGACACTTACAGCGGGTTGATCTTCAGAGGCGGCAGAGCGGTCACCGAAGAGTCGCCGGAAGAAGGTGACTTCTGAGATAAAATTCAAGAGGGATGAGACGGCACAAAGGTCATAAGGAGAAAGGAATCAAACGAGAACACATACCTCAGCAAGGCGTTTCTTCGGAGCCGACGAGTTTGGCAAACCGGACATAAGCTCAGTGGAGCCTACGCTCCGGGTCTGGCGACGTTCACCCTGTTGTTGCCTTTTCAAAAGAAAGTCGGGAGCCAGGTAAGCGAGAGGATGAGAAAGAGGGACTTTTCTGATAACCCGTCGCGGCTTTCGGGGACAAAACATTCTGATCCGGAAGGAATATAGTTTACCTCAGGAGCATTGGCGCGGCTGGTCTCCACTTCGTCCTGCGAATAAAACAAGCATTGGTAAAACAGGAAGGTAAAGGATCAAGCAAACAATCAAAATTTTACCTCTGAGCCGGATGACTGTGTCGGGTCGAACCAGTCCTCCTGCGGGACGTCTTTCCTTGCCTTCTTGGCTGGGGCTTTCTTCTTAAGCTTCTTCGGAGGAGGGACATACTCCTTTTTCCAGAACTCAGAGTCGGCCTGTGAAAATAACCTGGAGAAGAGTAATAGATCAACAAAGGTATAAACAAAATCCAAGAGATGGATGAGAAGAAAATGTCTTACATCTGGAGCCGGGTTGTTGACGCAGAAAGGCGCCAGGCCGATGGTGCTACATGAGCCGGAGGCTTCATGGACAAGGCTTTGGATGACAGTAGTAATATCATCTTCTGTTAGGGATGATTTACTGAACCACAAGGAGCTGTCGTACTTGCCTTCGTATTCACACATAAGCCGGCTTCTACGGCTCAAGGGCATGATCCGCCAAGAAAACCAGCAGCGGATCAAATCTAATCCAATTAAACTGTTGGCCATCAGTGCCTTGATCTTGGCATGGGCCGGCTCATATCTGGCGTGCTCTGAAGCTGAGAGCCGACCAGGAAGTTCTGAATCTGTCCTGACCCGGGAGGGACGATAACCCGGCAATGGGCGCTCATCCTCAGGAGAGTTGTCCTGGCAATAGAACCAAGTCGTGTTCCAATCCTTCGGATGACTCGGCATCTGAGCAGCCGAAAAGATAATATCTCTGCGGTGTTGAATGGAAATGCCGCCAAGCTCCAGACTCGGACCGCCCTTCATTTTGGTTTGGCGGTCGGCGTAGAAGAACTCTCGAAATAACCCCACAGACGGCTTGATTTGCAAGTAAACTTCGCAGAGCACTTGGAAGTTGCATATATTGGAAATGGAGTTGGGGGCCAAGTCTTGAGGGTGAAGTTTGTACAAATGGAGAACGTCACGGAAGAACTTAGAGCCGAGTGGCACGAACCCTCGCTCAATGTGGTCAGAGAAAACTACTACCTCTCCATTTTGGGGAGAGGGTCGGGTCTCATTACCCGGAACCCGCTAGTGAAGGACCTCCTTGGAAGGAAGAGTACCCGCTTCAAAAAAATCCGTCAGGTACTCCTCCATGATGCAAGATCCAACCCGGTTGAACAAGGTTGGAGGCGCGAGACATATTGACGGCTTAAAGACTGTGCAAAATTGAATAAGCGGCGAGTTAAGAGCAAGCAGATATCTGTGGCGGCTTACAAATTTAAGGGGTCTACAAATACTATGCCATAGTCCGGCTGATGAGAGCCGGAGAGGCCTGGCGGTTCAACAATGAAAAGAGGAGAGAAAATCGACGAAGTCCTGAGAATAGGTTTCACAAACTACCGCTACAATTACGGATCTACAAAAGCGTGGAAAAGAAATCTTATTTCAACCTAGCCAAGAACAGTTGATATAGAGAGAAGTAGAATGGAACCATAGTGGTCCGTGCATTGCGCACGGCCGCCCCGTATGCGGCGGCGCGGCAAGGATGCGTGCGAAAGACGTCGACGGCGTCGGGATAACCTAACGGTGGAGGTAGAGAAACCCAAGCGGCAATGGCGGAGCTTTCTGCGAAACCCTACTACGACGGCGGAGGATTTAGGGAGAGCAAGGACTCACCGATGATGGAGCGGCGGACGCGGACGAGATTCTGGCACGATTCAGGTTAATGCAGCAGCCTGGTTGGTGAAGATGCGAAGACGGCGCCGGAGATCGGGTGCGCCTGAGCGGAGACGACAGGAGGAAGAAAAGGAATAATGAGCGGGAGAAGGACGGTTTCCACCCGCACGGGTCTTATTTAAAGAGAAGACGAGGCAGACGCGAAAACCTAGGCGACGGAACCATTCGACCGAGGCGGACGCCTCGATTTTCGGGCTGACCATTTGATAAAAGATTCAGTAGTACGTCAGCGGATCTCGTGACGTCATGCCGGGTCATCACCGGGCGACTCGCAAAAGAACAGAAGAGAAGGATGAAGTGAGCAAGCTCAATTCAACCTGGGGCCTAATGTTGGGGATATAACCCTGCAATATGACCCGCCCTTAAGACTCCGGGTCACATGATGGCTCATGAGCCGACCCAAGAGTGAGCCGTAAAGCCTGCGGCCCAGAAAGATAGGCGGCTCGTGGTATGGGCTGTAAGGTAGCCCAGACGGAGAAGACCCAGGCGTGTAAGCCGCCCGGAGACGGCTTAGACAAGAAGATAGAGAGAGACTCGGATGTACGATGAGACTCGGTTAGACAATTGTAAGACCCGTGGTCCTGACCTCCTATATAAAGGCAGACCCGGTGCGACTTAGGGGACAGGTTATCGAAAACTTGGTCAAGCTCTAGCTCCCTTGTAATCGATATAACAAAGCAATACAAGTATAGGCAGGACGTAGGCTATTACCTCGACTTGAGGGGTCGAACCTGGGTAAACCCGTGTCTTTCGTCCCTATCAACCCCTTTGAGTCCATTACGTTAGCGATGGTCTCGAATCCAAGTCCGTTCACCCAGACATCTGTCGTGATAAAACCACGACATGAAGTATCTTTTTGATCAAGCTTCTTTTTTATCACGCTTGTGCCATGAATTCAAAGCTTCCCTCCCTCATAGCTTGTGCTTCTTTCTGGACTGCTTTCCCAAGCTCTTTTTTTTATTCTAGCATTGTTACCTGCTCATCTGTAGCAAACAGAAAGCATCATTGCCATTATGAATTTGTGACACACGAAATAAATCAAAGGAACTTGACATAATTGAAGGCACAGTACAATGTAAATTAAATTACCAGGGGTACGTAACAAAAGAGGCTTATATTGTTACGGATGGTATATGTCCTGACCAATCCGTTTCAATTCAATTACTGGAGGAGCTAGTGAGGGTCCTTGGCAAATGATCTCTAGAGGCTCAATGGATTTTTTTTTATTTTTGAATTTTCACCGGCGGGGGGTGGGGGGAGTTTTCCCCACCTGAATCTTGATCATGTATGCGAGCCAAGCGGATCGGAGGTAACCAGCGATCACAAGTACAAACACACCCGAGGAAGGGAGGGGGGGCTACATAGGGGGGTGCACCGACATCGGCCCCCCTGTTAAAACAGGCAAGCCACACATCCACAGCCTGTCTGATGGAGGCAGGTAGACGAACACGCCAGAGGATAGCGTCCTCACGGCACAGTTTAAGTAACCGGGGGAGCGACGGTGGCGGTCCTTGAAAAACAACCGCATTGCGATGCTTTCAGAGTTGCCAACAACATAGAAGCAGGAACGTCACCCCTGAGGCGACAGGCACAGAGCTCGGGGGGCTCATCAGGTGAAGGTGACGAACGGAAGAGACCTCAGGGGTCAGCCCAACAGAGGACCAATGGATTTCATAGTAACAACTTTTTTTTGCATGGTAATACGTTTCTCATTAATAGAATAAGATCAAGTTACAAGACACGTAAACACCAACCTTACAAGACTGAAAGGATGAAATAATCCTATACAAAATACCATCGTCTGTCCTTCTCCTTGGACACCACCAAAGATTTCACAGTAACAACTGACAGACAGTTAAAGCTAGAGCTAGGTGTAAATTTTGGTGGAGACTTAACATATGTATAGACGAAATTGTCTAGAGTACACCTACACTGACGATTTCAACCAGCTAATTACAAGGCCTGGATGGTGAAGGGAGGAGAGAGAGACTCACAGAAGCCGGTGTGGATCATGAACAGCTCCGTGCAGGGGATCTTCAGGTAGCACCACGCGAACCTCATGCATTCCGTGCCGCTGGGCGCTGGCTAAAAGCTGCGCCACCCACAAGGCTCTCCTCAGTTAATTACACGGAAATTGAATGAGAGGAGAGAGATAGCCGGTACCTGTCAGGCGTCAGAAGCAGCGGTCGCCGGAGCGAGGAACGGTGGAGGATGGAGAAGGGAGGCAGGGGAAGGGAGGGGAGGGGAGGCAACCTCCATTCGCGCGAGGAGGCCGGCGGCGCGTGGATTGGGTGGATCGCGGCGATGTCCAGCAGCCCGATGCCGTCCTGGCCGAGCGCGGCGCAGATCGTGACCAGGAGGCGGCGGCGCAGGCCATCTTCTTCGCCTGATGATGCGGTCGGCGCAGATCGTGACCATGAGGCGGCGGCGCAGGCCATCTTCTTCGCCTGATGATGCGGTCGGCACAGATCGTGACCATGAGGCGGCTGCGCAGGCCATCTTCCTCGCCTGATGATGCGGTCGGCGCAGATCATGACCATGAGGCGGCGGCGCAGGCCATCTTCTTCGCCTGATGATTCGGTCGGCGCGCTGGGGCAAGGAGGCGGCGTCAATCAGCTGCGTAGCGCCGTTGGGTAAGAAGGAACTCTCGCCGTGGATTCTATCTCATAGGAGGTGTTTGTTTGCATGACTGGTAACGTAAAGGGAAAAGAAAACAGATTACAAGGTGTAACAGCTTCAAACTGGACAAATCATATTTTGTTTGGTTCAGCCATGTAAAGGTAACAGTTGCCTTAACAGTGTTTGGCTTAGGCACAGTAATCTGAATATATCAACATGCAATTTAAAGATTTCTACATACAGAACACACCGGAGCAGAACAAGCGGAGTAATATGAATACATCAGGACAACTTTCACATGCAATTTGCCAATATTTTCTCCAGCACAACTTCAAATTCATCAAACAAGCACATAATCTAGAATTATTTTTGCATTCATCCAATGAAAATACAATTTTTAACCAGAATTTAGCGCCACTTTAACGACATTACACATTTTTAAAATGCATATTAAACCATGAATACAAATTCAGGGTTCAACGACACGTCGAAATAAACTACGTAATTAGTTCCTAAAATTGTCTTTATTTGATAAATAGATAGGAAGGCAAGTTCACAATCTTGCAAAGCAGCTTTTCCACTGATATTCATCTTCCACGGCACACCATTGAACCCATTTTCTAATCAACCTTGCTTATCTTCTCATCTGCCAATAAACAAGAGTTAAAATGAGAGTAAAGAAACACACAAGGGACAACCAATAATAAAAAAATTAACAAAAGAGATAGACCATCAATAAGATGTGCACATAGATAGCTCACATTTCACAATAGAATAAACTAGAAAGATCAAAACAAGGTGCACCACCTCCAGCAAGCATAAGCAACGAATGCTTATACCAGCAAGATTTTCCCAAAAGAATGCATATATCAGCAAGATTTTCCCATTTACTACATTGGTAAGGAATGGGCTAAATGAGGAATGACGGTTGCGAAAGCATCACAAAGATAATAACAACTAGCAAGAAAACTGACATACACAAGTGGCAATATTTGTGCCATAACAAGTGTGGATGCACTAAGCCCAATGAAAATGATTGTTCTTTCTCATCAACCAAGCATATTTCTCTCATCTCCCGATAAGCATGAGTTGGATAAATATAAATCAGCCCTTCAATAACATACATGGACAAATATAAATCAAAGTGTTGAAATGCAAGAACAATGAAGAAGGATGGGATCTGCTCCATGCTTTTCAACACTTCTGACAAATATATAACAGTAGTAAAATGAGGTGGGTTTTATACACACTAGTCATGTCATACCATTAGTGCAGAAAGGCCTTCTTTCACATCAACCTTGCTTCTTTCTTTCATCTTCCAATGAGCAACCAATACAAGTTAGATATAAGGAAAAAAACACATATCAAACTGCATCACAATATAACACATATTATCAAAGCCGATAATGTAAACTGGAGAGTTTAGAAACAATGATACCAGATAGCATCTTGAGGACGAAGTCCCTCCTAAGAATTTCTGGAAGCACAAGCATCATGTTCATGTGTTCTGGAGCTTTAGCAAATATAGTTGCAGCTTCAACGATCTCGCTCCCAGTGAATGCAAGCCTAGACAATTCACTAATTTCCTTTTCTCTTGATTTCTGTTGAGGGTCCTCTTGGGCTATTTCTCGTGCCATTGCTGCTGAGAATGATGTTGCCATTGTACCAACATGTTGTGTCACACCGTTTAGCTGTCTGTTGACATATTGTGCCTTCTCGCATGAAGTGATCGACCTTACAATGTTCTTCATATTGTGCCTTCTCGCATTGAATCATCTTCCTATTTCCATCCCATGTAAAACCACTTTTGGATATCATTACTTCAAGAGCACCAAATTTCTTCCTAAAGTGCCTCACTCTTAATTCAACGTGTGGAACTCCAGCGATACCACGACCTGGGCACTTCTCAGCCAGATGCTTTTCCAATATCGCCAAGTACCCACCCTTGAAGGCACCATCATCTTTCCACCTCGGGTCCAAAGACAACTCATACAAGGCTTTAATCAGCTCATCGTCCTCATCGGAAGTCCAATTCCTTTTGTTCCTGCCTCTTCCACATGGCGTGCTTGAGCTATCCACGCGGTCCATATCTACACAAGAAAGAATGGCTACAAATGAGATGGCAAATATATATATGAAAGAAAACAAATGCAAATGTGATGCAATGGTAGCTTATTTAAAACTAAAAGAAACATAGAGAAAGCAAATGAGCAAACACAAATAGTTTATACCTCAATGCGCCCTAGCAGCCCTATGTCTATTATACATGCTCTGAGCAAGACCATTCCGAAAATTTGTCCACTCATTCGAAGTAGAGATAGAAGTGATGAATTCTGGTTGGTCTAGTTCTCCATCCATGTCTTAGTGTTTATGCAGTAATTGCTCGTCGATATCAAGTGGGGCGATAGGCATATTTTGCAATATAAGAGTGCGCATGCCATGATGATTCGACATTGGGTCTTCATAGGAAAAAATGAAGGGGACCTCAAAATTGCCCAACGACCCTTGAGCCTTCCAAAGGCCCTTTCTATAATATTTCGGGCTCTAGCGTGGCGCATGTTGAGATACTCCTCTGCACTACGAGGTGGGTTCTGTGGTGTCCAACCACCCAAGTGATATCTTTGACCTCGGTATGGAGCTAGAAATCGTCTTGTGTTTGTGTAGCCAGCATCGACAAGGTAATATTGGTCTTGGGGGACATGTAACCCATTTGACCTTGAGATGGCATCCCTGAGAACAAGGCCATCGTGTACAGAACCCTCCCAACCAGATAATATGTAGATGAACTGTATGTCAAGTGCACATACACCTAACATATTTGTATCTATATCACCCAACCTTGATCTATATCTTCCTTTCAAATTAGCCGGGACAGTTAACGCTCCAAGGCAATTCTACAATATAAACAACAATGTGAAGATATTAGCATCTTTTACCACTATTGAGATCATTTGGTAAAAAATATTTTTTCTTAGTAGTTATTTATCTTGAAATACTTTCATTTATCATCCGTGCAATTCTCGGGTATAGGTTTAGGTTTCTTAAGTAGCAGATGGCACATCTTCAGGACAGCTAGAAGACAAGCATTGAAGTTTCTACTAACCGGCTCCGGGCTTCGATAGAAGAATTTTCCTACTGTCCTATTTTATACAATAAAAGAGGAAAATAGGAGCTCCCGCTTATATCCTTCTGGAGTGTGGCTAAAAAAATTAAAAAATAAAAATCCGTGTGGAGTGGATAGAAGGTCAAACTGGGCAAGCCTGATAATCCGTTGACTTGCTTCGTTGTTGCTTGTGTGGGATAGACAGTTGAGTCGTTTAGCATCCAGAAGAATTTAACGGCCTCTACACCAAACTCGGCCCGCGTAGCGTAGCCTCGGACACACGCATCGATCCGATCCCCACTTCTCCGGCACACCACACCTGGTCGAGGCTACACCAAACTCGTTACATTATGGCCTCTACACCTGGTCGAGGTCGGCGCCGCCCAACCCAAGACGCGCGTGCAGGACACCTCGCCGCGCGTCCGCGCTGCCCAGGGTCATTGTCGCACAGACCATTCTGTTTAGACCAAGCGCAAATAAATAACGAAAAATCTTTTCCTTTCCCACGCAGCTCGGCCGGTTCTGTAAATTTACAGGAGTATTATTTTTATTTGGACATGGATCGCGCGTCTGCTCTAGGCATCCACACGTCCACGAGATGGCCCCCTGATTCGCTCACTGCGGACAAGCAAAGCCCTGGTACGAAACGAAACGGCCGCGGAAAAAAAAAGTTAGCAGCCGCCAGCCGCCAACTTCCATTTGGCGCCACCCAACCACAGGCAACCACGCCTCCCCTACCACCGTACCGCACCGCATGGCTAGATAGCTACTCCCTTCGTCTCATAATGTAAGATTTTTTTTATACTAATGTAGTGTCAAAAAACGTTTTACATTATGGGATAAAAGGAGTAGATCGTTTTCTGGTTCACCTTCACGGATAGACTACTCGACACAAGAAATTTACGGTAGGGAGCCAGCCAACCAATTTTTTCCAATTGCCACACTGTATTTATTTATTCGAGCATCTCTAGCAGAGCCCTTAAAAGGGCCAGAACTGAAAATTTTCGACGCTTTTAGGGGTTCGCTTCAGTTTTGACGCACTAGCAGGACCCGTAAACTTGGGCCGGCCTGAGAACGCAAGTCGGGGCCCCGAAAATCCCCCCCGCCAGCCGCTATATCAACGGGTCCTCGAGCCGTTCTTGGGTTCAATCCATCCGCGAACCCTAGACCGCGCCGCCGCAATTGCTCATCGCGCTTCTCTCCTTCGGTGAGCAATTGCCTCAGATCCACGCCACCAAAATCCCCCCGCCGCCACGTTAGCACCATGGAGCCATAGAGGAGTGTCATCGCCGGCGCCAACGGGTCCGCGGCTCCCCTTGACACCCTGCACCGGCCATGCCCACCGCCGGTGCGGCCGTGCCTCGCATCAGCGAGCACGACCGCATCCCGGGCCCGTCCCAGGACAGCTCCAGCGAGGAGGACGGACGGGATGCCCCGCTCGCCTCCGTCGACAACGACGAGGACCACCTGCGGCGGGGCATCGACAAAAGCCTCTGTCACCAGCGTCGACAGGCCATCCGGCGCCGCCGCTACGAGCGTCACCTGAACGCGTACAACGCCAGGCAGCTAGAGCGTGGCCTACGCGCAGACGAGGAGGCGCAGAGGAAGAAGCAGCAGTGGGAGTGGAAGAAGCACGTCGACGCCTCCTCTAGCTGCTCCTCCTCAATCTCCTCCTCCAGCTCCGGCGCCTCCAACTAAAGACGGCGGCGCAGACTAGTAGGGGTAGGGTGCGGTGTATAAAGTTCGTCGCTTTTATAAATGAAATCGAGTATCCAGTTCAGTTATACGGGTTCTTCTACCATCCATCCCTCCGCAACTCCGTAACCCGTAGAAGCAGGCAAAACACGAACTAGAAAACGTTTTTTTCAGTTCGCGTTACGAGGGCTCTGCTAGAGTTGCTTTTAGTGTTCTTACACGCCTGGTGCGCGTGCACTTGCTCAAGATGGAGCCTCGCAATCAGGGTACCAGAGAGCTTTTAACAGTCCAGAGCCATCTCGATCGTTCCCTTAACCTCTTAATTTAGCGGTTAATCAGTCTAACATAAGCACGGCCATCGCTGGTCGGCGTACGTACGTGTCACCTACGTGCCCACATTTAAGAGCGAGATCAGCCTAGAACTGCAGTGTATCCTCCGACGCAGGCAAATATCTTCTTCACGCAACTGCAGATAGATACACCTAATCAGGACGCGTTCCATTTAATCTCGTCTCCTAGGTGCTACTATAAGTAATGAAGCAGCATCAGCTGTAACGGTGTTTTCTTTTTGGCGTGCAATGGTGGATTATATTAATTTATAACAATCTGCATATCAGGGTGTTTAATTCCGTCTCCTGCATAAGGACTAGCTAGCACTTGTTCTAGCATATCCCAACGAAATTCATAACCAATAATTTAAATAGGTGTTGTAGGTTGAGGGGCAACTAACTGCGGTTGCGTTCGAGGTGAAGATATCCCGAACAAATCCCTCAAATGATTGCTTTACATAGTAACAAGTGACAGTAAATTTCAGCACATAGTATAAGTTTTTCCTTACCGATTTTCACATATCAAGAGCGCGTTACTCCCCGGCAACGACGCCACAAAAGAGTCTTGATGACCCACAAGTATAAATGATCAATCGTAGTCCTTTCGATAAGTAAGAGTGTCGAACCCAACGAGGAGCAGAAGGACATGATAAGCGATTTTTAGCAAGATAGTTTCTACAAGCACTGAAATTGTAAGTAGCAAGTGTTTTGATAGCAAGGTAATTTATAACGAGTAAGTAACGGTAACAATAGGTAAAGTGCAACAAGGTAGCCCAATCCTTTAGTGATGAAGGACGGACCAAAACTATTTCTTACGATGGGTAGATTGTTCTTGAGGGTACACGGGAATTTCATCTAGTCACTTTCATCATGTTGGTTTGATTCGTGTTCAACACCTTGATAATTTGATACATGAATGGACCGGTGCTATGGTGTTTCTCTTACTTGAACTAACAACCTACTTATGGTTAATCCTCTCGCAAGCATCCGCAACTATGAGAAAAGTATTAAGACATGGTCTAGCCATAGCATTAAACACGTAGACCTAAATCAACCCCTTACGAAGTCGCGCTTAAACTAGGGTTTACGCTTCTGTCACTCTAGCAACCCATCATTTAATAACTACTCCACAATGTATTCCCTTAAGCCCAAGGATGATGAAGAGTTATGTAGTCAACGTTCACATGACACCACTAAGGGAATCACAACATATATATCATCAAAATATTTAACACATATCAAATTCACATTATTACTTGCAACATGATTTCTCCCGTGACCTCAAGAACAAATGTAACTACTCACAAATAATATGCATGCTTAAGATCAGAGGTGTATTGAATAGCATAATGGATCTGAACATATAATCTTTCACCAAAAAAATCATATAGCAATCAACTACACAAGGTAATCAACACTACTAGTCACCCACATGTACCAATCTGAGGTTCCGGTACAAAGATTGAACACAAGAGATGAACTAGGGTTTGAGAGAAGATGGTGTTGTTAAGGATGTCCATGAAGAATGGCCTCCCCAAGATGAGACGGTTGGTGATGACGATGGCTTCGATTTCCACCTCCGGGTGAGAAGTTCCCCTGGCGGATTTGCTCCGTCGGAGGGCAAAAGTGCTCCTGCCCAAGTTCCTCCTCGAGGCGGCGTCGCTTCATCCCGAAAGTCCTCCTCATATTTTTCTTAAGGTTTTTTGGGAATTTATACGATAATATGAGCTACAAAGGTGGGCCAAGATGGGCATGCTCCACCAGGGTGCGGTTAGGGGGCCTGACGCGCCTGGTGGAGGGTGGCCACCTAGTGACCTCCTCCGATAGTTTTCCGCTCCAGTATTTCTTATTTATTATATAAAAAATCTCCATAAAATTTCAGCTTCATTGGGGATGTATAGAATAGGTATCTCTGACATGCTTTTTTCAGGTACTGAATTTCAGTTGCTGGCATTCTCCCTCTTGGTGTAAATCTTGTAAATTGTGAGAAAAAAGGCATTAGAATTACTTTCCAAAACATTAGTATGTATAAAATATTATAAATAACAGTAAGAAAATATGACACAAAATGAACGTATTAGGGGCCTGGCCGGGCCCAATCTTATCATCGGGCCGGGCTTGGGCCTAGAAATCGAGCCCGATTGTCGTGCCGGGCCGGACTCAGGCTTATAGAAAACAGAAATTTAGCCTAGGTCGGGCCAGGCCTGTCAGGACGCGTCGGGTTTTCTCGGGTTCGGGCCGGGTTAGGGTCCAATTTTTAGGCCTGACCGTCGGGCCGGAACGGACTCAGGCCTGGGTTTTTAGCACCGGGCTTTTTTTAGCCGAACCGAAGCCCAGCCCGGCCCGACTTATGCCCAGGTATAATCTGCACCTTCCTCAGCCACCATTGGTACCTGCCGTGTCCCACTTTTTTTTAATCCTTCTGCTTTGACCCAGCCGTTCCCTGCCACTCCAAGCTATTCGTGTTTGTTCAAAGTTTCGATGGGGTCAGGGTGGAGGTGTACTCTTCAGAGACCGGGCAATGGACCTCCAAGCGGAGCGTGTGGAGCCACGTGACCCTCCTTCTCAGGAAGGATTCATAATGTATATTTTTCACTGACACTCGGCGTCTGGTTGCTGATCATTTTATGGCCATGTCGGACCAGAAGGGGAAAGTGATATGCTCCGTTATTACAATGGATACGGAGGGGAAAATTTGGAGGAAGATTAGAATGCCGAATGACTGTCATAATGGATTCATTGGGCAGTCGTGGGGGTGCCTATACGTCACGCACGTAAAAAATGAAAATGCTTGTCGACTGTCGGTGTGGGTTTTCAAGGATTATGCTAGGGGAGAGTGGACACTGAAGTATACCGCCAACATTTTGAAACTGTTACGAAGGACTCATCGCAAGAGCAACGAACTCTACACGCTGGTCGCGATCCATCCAGAGTGCAATTTGATCTTCCTCGCAAGCGGAGCGAGGCTGGAAGGAACACTTATGTCATATGATATGGATACCTGTAAAGTGCATGTTATATGAGCTCTTGAAGGCCGCCAGCCGCGAAGATTTCTACCCACATTTCTCGTTTTGTGGAGAAGTCGCCTGTTGCTCAGTCAATTTTGGGGCGCCTTCATGTTTGCTGAGTCGATCAGCATGGCCCCATTGCCTTCATTAGTATGAGAGATGTCGGGTATGGTCCAAATTTGGGAGCAACTAGTTGAGAAGTATTTTCCGAAAAGCCACCCAATGATCACTCCCATGCGTCGTTACTTGGGTTCTTAGTCATCATCATGTGTCGCGATTTGACCGTTCCCATCGGATTTTATATTATTTTTATCGCACATGTTTTCGGCTTTTTAGATTGGTTTCTTCCGGTTTTTGTGTTTCAATTTTTCACGGGCCTTTCTTAGCTTATGGACGAAAAAAATTCAAATTATTCTTTTACGCGAAAAGACGTGTTTTTGTTTCACGAGAGGTACAGCCGTGCCTCTTGGAAAGAAAAAACGCGCTTTCTAGTTGTTTTTTTCGCGAGAGGCACAGTCGTGCCTCTTAGAAAGGAAAAAAACCGCGTTTTTTAGTTGTTTTCTTTTTCACGAAAGGCACGATTTTGCTTCCACGAGAGATACAGTTTTTCCTTCGCGAGAAGCACGACCATGTCTCTCGAAAAGGAAAAAATGCATTTTTTTTTGTGAGAGGCACGGTTTTGCCTTCGCGAGAGGCACAACCGTGCCTCTTGGAAAAAGGAAAACACGTTTTTTTTGTTGTTTTTCTATCGGCGAGAGGCATGGTTTTGCCTTCGCGAGAGGCACGGTGGTGCCGCTCGCAAAGGAGAAAAACGAGGGTTTTTTTGCAAGAGACACGCTTTTTTTCTATCTGTTTTTTCGTGAAAAAATTCGTCGAAACCTATCGACATGTGATCTAGTTTTGAAGATCTCGACGAGAGAAACCCAACAATGAAAACGGTTCGAGATTTGGACGCACGATTTAGACGATAAAACGTTTTGAAAATATGGATCTACGAAAGAAATAAAAAAAATCTTAGGTTGCGACAAGTGACACACATGTAGTGCGCCACTTGTCGCAACTGGGGAGGTGAGAGTGATCCTTAAAAGGAGTACTTCTCAATTAATGATTTCATCCAAATTTCCTTGGTTAGGCGGTGGATTCGATAACTTCTCTTTCTGTTCAATTGTTTAGTGCAAGTACATAAACTTCAAAAAAGCTACTAAGAAATTTGTGTAAAAGTATGCTTGTCATTGCTTAGGAGGGCAGGCCCGTAGGCCAGGCAAAAGAGGCGACCGCCACGGGCCCAAAGAGGACAGAGAACCATTTATATTTAATAGTAATAAACACTATACAATTATACATTGTAACATTATTAAATGCATAAAATAGAGCCTCAATTTGCAAGAGTTTGAGTTCACACCACGTAGTAATAGGTTATACTATGCGGAGGCAAACCAATCCAACTGACAAGTTTAGTTCAATACGCTAGTCAATCATTACAATGCATGTCTTAATATCATAATGAAAATTATGATGACTAGATTTGAATATTTAAACCATTGCACAATTTTTAATTTGAGAAACAGGTAGGACATCTCATTTGCACCAAATTAAACTAAGTGAATATGGACGAGCATGAGAGAATCAAATCATACACAAAAGTACAATCAACAACAATTTTGGTTCTTGGATGATACTATTGTTGAAACCAACTTGCAAGTCACATTTTCTATGCCCTAGAAGTTTCTATCAATATGACTACCTAATATACACTCGAAATTATTGTAAAAATATATGTTAGTGTGTATATGATTCAGAAATATATACCTTGATGTTCAATAACATTTAAAGATATATATAAACAAACCCACATATATGAAAATATATGTGTACACACTATAGTTTAAGCAACAATAGGAAATAAATATGTCTTTAACAATAAAGTTATTTTTAATACATCATACAATTTAAATTTTGTAGAAACACAATTTTTAATGACATACATTTGAATTGTATAACTGTGAATACTATAACTATTATTTAGAAACATAGGTATGTGTCTAAGTAAAGAAAATTATATTAATTACAATTGTAATATGTTACACTTAGTTTAAAATAAGTATAAAAGTTAGTATGAAAAAAAATAACATTGCCCATGGGCAATAATTGTTTTGACCTGCTCTGTTGCATAGCGATAACAACATGAATAATAATGCTAGTGAAAATACTTAAACTTTGTTACTGTTGACAAACTTTAACAACTTGGATGTAATGGCCTGAGTAATGCGAGTTACAGTGTGTATTGCAATGAATTTATAGTCGTAAAGGTGAATCACCGTGTGTATTGCAATGAGTTACAGTGCTGTGTGGGTCATTCGGGAGAACCGGTCTTCCAACATTTATATTCACATCAATTTTGATGTGTATTGCAATGAGTTACAGAACTGTTGGAGGAGGCGTCTTCCAACATTTATATTCACATCCATTTTGTTGCATTGTCTCCGTCGTAGC